>VZRR01010574.1:0-32052 GCA_013398015.1 Oreocharis arfaki | reverse complement strand
TCCCGCCCGTCCTCACCTGCTCGGAGTTGTCCAGGGCGCCGCCGGGCTTCCCGATGCACTTCCGAAAGCACTTGTCCGTCATCCGCTGCGGAGAGAGCCCGTGAGCGGGACCGCGGCCCGGGGGCTCCGGCCGAAGCCGCCGCCTCCGCTGCGAGGGGAGCGGGGTGGCCCGGCCGTACCCCGCGACCCGCACCGGGACCGAGCCAGCCCCCGCCCGCCCCCGCCGCCCCTTCTGACCTGCAAGAGCTCCTGCGCGTTGGCCACGGCGATCTGCACCTTCACCTGCTCCATGATGAGCCCCGGGTCCAGCTTCNTCCCCAGCCCGGGGACGCCCGTCCTGCCGCCGCTCGTGGCTCGTGTCCCCGAGCGCTGGTGTCACCGCCGGCCGCGGAGGAGGCGGCCCCGAGCGAGCGCCCAAGGGACTCCCCGGGGCCGGGCCGGGCCGGGCCCGGGTCAGACAACAGCGTTCGAGTATTGGGGTTCAGCTCAGCCCCACGAACTGAGGCAACGGGAAGGGGCTTTAAACCGGCATCACCAGAGACACAAGCGCTGCCCAGCTCCACCCCGTGCTGAAACATGAGCTCTGCTGGGATCCCCGCAGAGAGAAACTCCCCTGGGGGTTGTCTCTGGAATTCATCCCTCTGTTCTTCGAGTCTTCTCTCTGCCTTACGTGACTCGAGTGACAGGCCCATGCCCTTAAAGTCTGCCTCAATTCCATTACACTTACCTCCATTAAGTGAGAATGCTGTGGAATGAGGTAGAAGCAAATGGGAGAGGACAACGCTACAGAGCACTTTTTCATGGGTGAGATGTGATGTGCGGGTAGGAGGTGGCATGAGCGGAGGGGACTGAGTATGACAGCAGAGCTAAAGCCAAAACTGGGCTCATCTTCACTAGCTCGAGCCTACACTCGGAGTATTGCAAACCATATCATCCCGTCTGGAGATCTGCCCACTTCAAACAGGAGTCATTCTTACCACCTCGCAGAAGCATCATCAGCTAGTGCTAATGATGGGGCAGCCGCCTAAGGTACAATTTTAAAATGAGTACGGACTGGAAAGTGGGCTGCAAGCTGAACCAGGTTGGCAAGTGCATTAGCTTGTGGCAATGCTTCTGTCCATCCCTAAGAATCCATCTCTGCCAGGGATTGGTATCCGCTCTCATTCTTATTTAGCATCAAGTAGGTTAAATCGAAAAACCCCTTCAGTGCAGGGGTGATGAGAAAGCAAGAGAAGGTTTATTTGCTCCAGCTCCTGATATTCTTCCCCCTGCTTTTGTTGGTACTGATTAGAGAGGACAGCACGTTCCACCGGCGCTGTGTCACGTTTAAGGAAAGCGTTCTTGTGCTTCTGGAGCGCGCCCCGCGATCTCTGCTGGACACTGCCCGCGATCCCTGCTGGACACTCCCCGGGATCCTTGCTGGGACACTCCCCGGGATCCCTGCTGGACACTCCCCGGGATCCCTGCTGGACACTCCCCGCGATCCCTGCTGGACACACCCCGCGATCCCTGCTGGACACTCCCCGCGATCCCTGCTGGACACTCCCCGCGATCCCTGCTGGACACTCCCCGCGATCCCTGCTGGACACTCCCCGGGATCCCTGCTGGAGCACCACTGTGATTCGGCTGATCGCTGTTACGAGCACAGACAGCTCTTTGTGTCCTCTCTCCACACTTAATAAAGGCCTCCTTTGACGAATCATCTCAAACAACCCACATGACCCGTGTGTTGGTTAACAGACAGATGGAAACCAATAAAATGCAAAACATTTATTCGAGTGTGTTGTACAAAAAGTTTCCAGTCATAAAATGTATATTACAAATCATTGAAAAAGACAAGACATTTGGCATGCATATTCTAAAAGGAAAAAACAAACCACTTTGAAATGATAAAGTCTAGGTCATGATGTAGTTTTTCTGAGTTTCAAGTGAACATTTTTACCATTTTGTGTTTCTGTTAACCTTTTTCATAATTCCCTATTTAAAAAACGTGAACCTTCCAAAAACTCATCTGCAGCAGCTGACCGGAGGTGGTTACTGCAGTGCCCTCAAGCCAGACCTACCTAAATCAAAATTTTGTTTAAGAATTTAAAAATAAAAATCACAATTCAAGTCACAAGGCATCACTGCTATGAAATTAAGAGATCAACTGTATTTTGTTCCCCAATGGAAAGCATTTTGGCTTAAACTTGCTCAAAATAGATTATTGCTTGTGATTTTAGTGTAATGATCTGGGTAGTTGAATATACAGTAACATCTGCATTACCAAGATGGACTTATCACTTCAGTAATAGCTAACTAGAAAACCTGGAAGTTCAATAAATCACATCTTATTTTCTGGAACTCCAAGTCCATTCACTGCTTGTGCTATTCTGAATGGAGTCTTTGAATATCGAGCATCCTTTTCACTCTAGACCTTAGCATTTCAAGAAAGGCATTACGTTTACAAATAATAATTGCATGTAAATATGGTCTTGTATAAAAAAAACAACAAACACCTTTAAATAATTTTAAACTGGTTTAAAGCTAAGCATATTGAAGGGCAAATAAAAATTCTGTTTCCCAGGCCATTTTAAATGAGAAAACAATCTCTCCAATATAATTTGTCCTGACATTCAGCTAAAACAGTGCTTTGAAAAATGCAATCATTATCTCACCTTCCGCTCACTGGTTCACAAGGCTTTCCTCACACAGAGTTTGGACCCAACAGTGTCAATAAAATGCAGGATCAAATATGGATATGCCTTTGTTTAGAGATAAGACTTTCAAAAGAAGCTACAGAAAGAAGAAATAGAATGGTTTAACACTGAAGACATGAGAGAAGTGGCTACAAGAGATCTAGAACACACAGCATGCATGTTTTCCTACAGCATCAAAACCTTTCTGATGCACATAAAAGTAACAGATTCTCCAGTATCCTGGGGTGCAGAGAGGATTTTTATAGGTCTCTTCTAACCTGCAACCTCTGTTCAGGTTGCAGTGAAAGGGCCTTTATACAGGATGAGCATTAAAAAAGAAAATAAAAATGAGTACAAAACCCAGTAAGATCCCTGAACTGAACATGAAGTGTCCCATTGCTTGAGGACAGACACCACACGTAGTGATCTCCTTTCACAGTACAGTACTGCTTCATACTGCAGTACAATTCCCACACTACTGCCAGCTTGCACACATGCTCAGCTGGCTCTTACATCACAGGAAGCAGGTATTTATATTCTTCCTGAGACTTTTGGTTCCTGCTACAAACACAGACTATGCAGCCAACTCCCCATCTAATGGCAACACAGAGCTGAAGACAAGTGAGCAACATGTCAGTGGAAATGATGGGTTCTGTCAAAGCCAAGCTGGAGCCCCGTGTAGGCATAAAGGGACCTGCTGGGAAACAGAACTGTAAAGCAACAAGGGAAACTGGAAATACAGCCGTGCAGCTGCAAAGGAATCACAGGAAGGATGGATGTGCAGGAACAAGGGAATCGCAGCCACTCCACTCCTGGGAGTATGTCACTGCAATGCAACAGTTAAAGGAACAAATGCAAAAGCAAGGGAGACAAAAGCGGCATGAAATGCCAGGGACTCTGACACTACACCTCACTCCAGAAGACACCACATTCCTGACAGGTCTGCAGATGGATGGACTTGTTCTGAGACAAGTATTTTCATGTGGCATGAGCTTAGGAGGAGGCAGAATGCATTGTATTTTATATGATATTCTGTTATGATTTACACATAGGAAAAACTATTTACTACTTCATCCAGGATAAGGTTATATTTCTGGAATAAGAACATCCATATGGATAGTTATGCTCAAGTAACTATTACGATAAAAGCTTCATTTCCCTCATCAGGGACACCTTAAAATCGTTTTCCTCCAGACAAGTCAAATTATTTCTCCTTCAAGCTTCATGCCAGGTATCAGCACTGGAGTGGAACTGCTGTCCATGCTCTAATGTCATCAAGACTGGTTCATATACAGGATCAAAGAGAAAACAGGAGAAAGGTGACACTGGATTTCATTTGGACAAAAAGCTTTAAATATCGTGAAAATGGAAAGAAATCCTTGAAAGATGGGAAAAAAAAAAAACAACAATGTTTTTTGGGCTAGTAAAGCCATAAAACTGCCTCCCAGTCTGGCCAGGACAGCACTGTTAGACTGAAGCTCAGCATCAAAAGCAAGAGGCTGGGATGGTGGCTGGAGAAGGTGACACACAAAAAAGAAAGTACATGGAATACAGTAGTTCTTCTGTGTCTTGTAATTTACAGCCAGGAGCTATTTATCATATTTTTAGTAGCCCATTAAAAAGCACTGTGGTAACAGAATCTTCCACATTCAGACTGCTGGCTTTTCCCACAGTGTAAGTCACAGGTTTATTTGACCTATATATATATAAACATGGTCCTGAAGAATCAAATAAACTGTTTCCAAAGTTAAAGGACACAGTTCCAATTCTAAGGACAAATTCTGCAGACTGTTACTCCAGGGCACAGTGCTCACGACAAGAGATTGGGAAGCACCAGTTCTTAAGGCTACAAGAAGACACATTCCCATACAGTAGCTGTTAAGAAAACTATGGCTCAGGTAGCAAGAGGTTTTTCTTCATTCGAGCTGCCTTTCTGAGGCCATTCTTTATAGGAAACAAAAACCGAAAAAACCACAGAAAAAATGCAAATTAACTACACGTTCATTGCTTTAGTATTTAAGATCACAAAATAATCTTAAATTTACAGGACAATCTTAAAGGAATAAGCAGTCTGAAAACTGGCCCATGTAAAAAAAAATAAATATAGATCTTTAGGGAAAAAGCGAAAAGCCCTCAAACACTATGTCAGTATACTATAGAAGCTGTGGGTCAGAAAGGGAAATGGTGTCCAGTGGTTGGAAGGTGTATTGCAAAAATAAATTTACATTGATTGCATTCATTTGCAATAACAATGAATTTAGAAAAGGTAATTTTAACAGTATGTCTGAGAAACATAATTTCACTAGATACATCTTACAGAGAGAGACATGATTTACTATATATTCAACCTTCTACTCAAGCAGAGTGGGAAAATTACATTAGAAAGATGGCCAAGTACATCAATGCAGTTATCCCATCAGCCCCAACAGCGAAATCTTCATCTTGGTTTTTTTTGTAATAGGTCTTCTGATAATGTATTAAAACATAATTCTAAATGTCTATTCGCTTAACTTCAGCAAGTCAGTCATCCCATTCAAACAGAGAAAAGTAGCATCTTTGATTTATTTTTAAATGGTAAAATAAATCCTGAAGCTTAAAGCCCCTTTTGTTCCCACCCTGCTTGCATAACAAAGCCATCAGTCAGAGCCACTAAACTGACCTTCTAGGTTATATCTGTCAGTCATGATACTGTTCAGAGAACATAATGTCCGAAAGCCACCGAAAACATCCAAACCTTGTCACTTGTCTGATGAGTCTTAACTATTTGAATGACAAGATCAGAGTTCAAGAGTGCAGGTAAAAACAGGATTCTATGATGGAATCAAAGGGTATCCAAATTTTGTATCCAAACTTGTAGTTGAAAAAACATTTGCGTTCTTTGGAGCAGTCAAGTATTTTCCCTCGTGCTTAAAGATGAACACTAGCCCTTATGGGATTCAGAGTTATCTCCAGAGAAATGCAGTAGCAGAAACCTTAAGCTAAATGGACACTGTCAGATAAAAAATGCATCCTATTAAAATAAAAATCATCTGCTGCCCATACAACAGATTTTTTGTAAAAAACATTATTCTCCCTTCACTCCTTGTTAGACTTTGCCTCGAGCACTTGAACGCTGCATCACTTATGTCCTTAACAGAGGCAGCTCCTTTGAACTGATTAGAAGTCATTAAACTATTTCTGCTGTATTTTGCAAATACTGCTCCTTAGGATATCTGACAATGCCCCTTTGAACATAAGAGAAGTACGAACAAGCTGTATCTAGCTCTGATTAACGATGTCAACATTTACATGGGACAACCTTTAAAATCCCCAATATTTATTAGTGCCAAAAGTATAAATATGTTTCATTTTTAAAATCTTAATCAAATATCTTTAAAGCTGAATATGTCAAAAGGATTAAATCATAAATACTGAATATCACAATTTGTGTCCACGATTTTGCCACTTGTGACAATGGCAAAATCCCCTAAAAATCAAACACTTTGAATCTGGGTTTGACACTTCCAACTTATGATGGTGTGTACATTCAGGAAGCAGAACCCACCATTCTCCATCTTCTGAAATGATGACATGGAGCTCAGGTGTGACAGAGCCAGGTGTTTTAACATTAGGCTGTCAAACCTTGGAGAAAGACACGATGGCAAGGTCCTGAGTCAAAAATGCCTACAATGAAGTTTCCCTGTGTCATTGCAATTGTGGAGCAGCACTTTGAACGAATCTGGGGTCTAATTTTCCTAAGCTGGGAATTACTCAGGATACCAGGCAAAATACTAGCATTTCTACAACTGTGGAGGAAACACTCTGTGAATCTCTCCCACGGCCCTGCAGATGAACACACTTCATTAAACTTCTTTTCTGGGGGTATTATACTGGTTATATATGTAAATATCGATTTACCATACACTCAAGGAGTCTCATCTCATTTTAGCTAAAAATCTCTTTTCTGCTTTAGGTTTCTATGTAAGACTTTAAACTCTGTATGGGGAAATATATTGTATTCCAATATAGTGTTTCAACAAAGAGGGAAAAATAAAGAAATCTATTAAAAATTCCGGCAGTTTTGTTCAGTAAAGTTTTTTTTTTGAATTTTTTTTTATAAAAATGTACCAAGGAGTAAACTTCAAAGAAATCAGGTGATGCATATAAAAATAGTTTTCAGTGGCTCTGGAAGGAACAAATAGCAAAAATAAAAGGAAATAAATGAAGGGGGAAAAGCGCAAATAATAGTTTCTTTCTTCTTTTTTCACATCACTGAGCATCCTCTGGAGGTTGTTCTGGGATCCCCCTAAAATAAGATAGGCAGAGTTGAATTCAATTCTTACCAGCTATTCACATTGCAAGCCTAGACTGGTTATCATCTCAGTTGTCAAAAGCACTTTTTTAGTAGTTTAGTTATATTAAGGGAACATCACTACTCCAGAGGAAGTAGAGCACATGCCCCAGTCTGCTGCCAGGACTGACACACTGCTCCTCTGGTTGTGGTTTCCTGTGATAGGTTGACTGGTTAGTCTCCATATTTCCAACAGTGATACAGATGACAAATTAAATTGTGATGTCATTAGCTTGAGACCAGCAAGTTCCTTTATTTCAAATGCTGATTCCATCTGAGAGAGATCTCTGCTGTATAGCTGCTTTTTTGGGTAAGAAAAATCAATTGCTTTATACTACAAATACATTGTTCAATCTCTTTGGGATCAAAAAAGCTTTGAGAACTCACCTGCAAACCTGCACAGAATGGGTTCTTTGTGAAAAGAGCTACTTATGGCCATTGATCAGAGGAACAAATCACTTGAGTTTCAAATTTAAAATACTTTTTGGTATCACCTATATATCTTTCTCCTTTTTTTTCTCTGTCAACTGCTTGTCACTTATTTCACGTTATTAAACTAAGGTTTATCAAAACATACAGGTGGTATTATCAAGAAAAAACAAGTTTATTTCAGGTGTAGAAGATATATTGTATCAGAAAATAAACCAATAAGCTGAAGTTTGCTGCAAGAGAAGTACGGCGCATTCCTGGTTTTCAGAGGTTATCTGGTAATATTCTGCTTCCAGCAAGATCGTCCCAGCTCTGTTGTACAGAGCAGCAGATACTGAACAGGAGGAACACTGCCTGCTAATGCTGCAAATGTGTGATCTGAAGCACAGATACCCTGAGCTGGCATCAGCCACTGCCTGAGCTGCACCAGGATGGATCCCAGCAGTAATTCCTGGCAGCACCGCTCACACTGTCCTCTCTCTGTGCAATGTTGCAAGCAACCATTGGAAGAAAGGACCAGGAAGCTCAGAGCTGACAAAAGTTGAAGGGCACCCCCCCCAAATCTTATGCCTGATTGATCCAACTAATGAGGCACAAGTTAAACATCTTGTCTGCATCTGATTACCTGTTGGTTGAAAAGGTCTTCTTCTCCATATTCTGCTTCATCTTCTTCCTCTTCATTCTCTCGCATGACTACTGATTTAGTAACGCTTCTCACTGCAACTTCCTACATAAAATGACAGATAAGGAGATGGCCAGGAGTCTTTATCTATCCGTTAAGTTTTTGCTATACCATCAATATAGTATCCTTATTACATTTTGGAGTTTAAAGCAACTTGACCTAGATTTAACACTAGCTATGCAAGCAAATACTGGTAATATCCCGCAACCCACTACATCATTCCTACTTCTGTGCACTAGAACACATGGTAATGTAATTCAGCCACTTGAATTTTCTTTAATTACCCTGGGACTTAAGAGGAAGCAGACATGTTTCAGGTGATCAGTAGTCAGTTTTACACAAGGTCACAGCAGACACAGGTAGGAGCTGTCTGAGACACAGTGTAATGTGAGAAACTAAACTTTCTCAGTATGATTACACAATGTTAAGAATATTCCCAATTTCTAATAAATATTCAATATCAATTGCATATGTTGGTTATCAGCACGGTCTTACAAGCCAGGCACTAAAGAGAATTCTTAAACCCCTGGAAGCTTCCTTTATTACTAAATTATTTTTAATACTTCTAAATAGTAAGAAATTCTTCTGCCTACTTGCACCATGGAAATCACAGGTGAAAACCTCTAGTTGGGGAAAAAGTTGCCCTTAACATACACTCCTAAGCCGGGACACTAAAGGTAACCATAGTGAAAATAGACATGAATTTGAAATTTTTTCAGATACTAGTTTGACCACACAGTTTGAATACTGAGTGTAAGCTTCCTATTTGTAAAAATTACCCCCACTCCTACCTCATCCTGCACACTAAATTCTTCCAGAAAACTGCCAGTGAGAAAGGCAACACAAAACCTGATACAACTGTGGTCTGTTTCCTTTTCCTACTGTTATCAGATTGCTGGGATACTAGCACGGTTATGAGTAACAGCCAAGGCATGATTCTCCTTTGCAAAAGCCATCTGCAGGGATGGTTTTAAAAAAATTAACTGTGGGCAGATGTAGGACAATGCAGAATGCTCAGGAATGTCTGCCCAATGGGAACTTATGGTATGCTTCTAACATGGAAAGGACAACTATCTTCCTATATTTACACTGCACCTCAGAACACCACAGAGACTATACAATGGAACTTCGAATTGCCAGAAATGCCTCTTTTCTTTGTCTCTTCTGAAAGCACATACTGAAATTCCAAACAAATTCTCTACTAGCAGCATACTCTTCTAAAACAGGAAAAAAGTGTCTATGGGCATAATCATGATGATCAGTTTTTAAAAATATCCCCAAAATGTCAGAGATTTGTATAGACTTAATTATTTCAGTGTTATAAACTGTCATATTAGAAGACAATAGGGGAGATCTTACAATCAGGATTTTGTCATTATGTCATGACACCCCACCCTCAGATTAAGAGTTTGGGAGATAACCAGCCCATGGACACAACCTACCTCTCCTTCAGAGTTTACGAGGTAAGTGCGGATATTCCCACCAGTGCCCCAGCTGCCTTGATTCTTCCACACGAGAACAGAAGGGGGGCTGTGAGATACGCCTGCATCTGCTCCCCAGATCTAGTGAGAACAACAATCTATAATTAGCGGTTTATCCAATTTTTTCTTCCAAACATACATATCCCCCTAATTTTCCTACTTCTCCCTACATACTAGGTTTTTTTCCTGAATTCCAGTGGCAGTTTTACCCTACTTTTAACTACACTATTACTTGTAGTAAGGTATTAAAAAAATCTTGTATTACAGTCATCAGTTCTTTTCTGAACAAATTTCTTCTACCACTGTCTCAGTAGCCATACTGTATGGAGCCAAGGCAAAAAGCAGCATGTAGTATATCAACTTAATCTTTTATATGTATCTGAACAAGTGATACTTAAGTAGAAATAGCTGCAAGTGGTTAAAAGGTACATTTGTTTCTTCTTAAAAGAACATGTTGCAGACTGAAAATAAAATGTAAAATTATTGAAAAGCAGCTGTTCTACTACAGTTAATGCTGAGAATGTCCAGTCTTAGCTATAGTCTACTAGTCTGGATGAATGCTCTGAACTGTTCTCATTTCTTTAAGAGGCTGAGCAGGATCAGGGTTCCAAACTTGGGCAAAGTTGTTTGGAAACAAATAGTCCTTGATTAATCCCCCAAAATAGCTTTTTCTTCAACTTTCTCTGTGCCCAAAAAAATAGTCTTAAATACTTAAGTACTAATATAGAAATTAATTTTTTGTTCTGCATTTTTGTAACTGAAATCCTGCACCTTTAAAGTGAGATCCATGAACCCAAAAGTTAAACACCAAATCAGGCTGTACCAAACTCGAAGATTTCCAACTGCCACAGCATCAACAGAAGAATATGTTGTTGACGTACTGTAAATACAACTTACTGTAACAGTCTGCCCAGCTCTGAGGACATACTTAGGAGTAAATTTGTAAGCAATTTCTTCTCCATCTCCAATTTGTCTTTTCAGTCTCCAGTTACCCAAGGACTGATCCTAAGGGAGAGAGTCAAGAAGTTATTCAGAGTGAACAAAACAGAACAAACAGGCATCAGAGTCTAGGTCTTTGTTACTAAAATAATGGGAATACAAATTTATTTATATGGTTGTTAGACATTTGCATTCTACCTTGGAAGTATTTGTGTATTTCCAGTTAGAGTCTAAAGTGTAAATACCATAAGGTCATTCAGCAGAATTTTAGAAGATATCCAATTCACACAACAAAGTTCTGCTAGATGGCAGGCTGTTTCTGTGAGCAATGTCCCAGCACACATTTACACATTTGGGACACAAATCGTGTTCTCTTCCTGCAGCAAACATTACAGTCATGTTAGCCCACCATTATGTTCAACGTTTCAAAGCCCCCATTAATTCCTGGAGGATGCTGCACCTTGAGATGCTGCTCCTGCTCTCCACATGGCTGCACCTACCCATGCTGCAAAGGGCTGTGTAACATCTCAATTTAGCTCCTCCTTGTTTTCTGTGAGATCTGCTGATGCTCACCTTCTCCGAGTTGTTCTTAAGCTGAACATATTTGCCCTCCAGGTCTATCTCTTCTATGCTGATACTGCCTGTAGCAGAAGCTTGCTGGGACATTTGAAAACTACTGCTACTGCTGCTGCCACTGATACTTCCAGTGCCGATCCCACTCGTTCCACTGCCGGAGAGCTCCTCTGCTTCAATACGTTTTCTCTTGCCTCGGGAAGAGCGAACAAGTGAAGTGCTGCTGCTGCTGCTGCTGGAGGTAGCCCGAGAGACTGTGACACGGGAGGAGGGACTTGGAGAGAGCTTCAACCTTAACACAACCAAGAATGCATTTTAATTAACTCATCCAGAGAACCACAGACAAAGCTACAATATCCTCAAGTAACCAGACTGTAATGTGCTCTGAGGCTGACAGCAGCCTCACTCTGTATGTCAAGAGGACTGCATACATGAGGAGGAGGCGGCTGCCCATCCCTGAGGAATGTTCTGGCAGTGTGACCATGTGACACAGAAAGCAGTGCTACTGAGAGCAACACAGATCACTTAACCCCTCCCTCCAGTACAGCTACTACTAAACACACTATTCTTGGGCCCCATGATTTAAAACCACAGAAGTACAAGCACTTAAGTAAAAAGATGATATGAAGACCAAGCACAGAATGATATATTCCACTGTACTCCAAGACCATTATAAAAACCCAAAATAAAGACAGTGTTCAGTTGAGATCAAGCGTTCCATGCAAGTGTTCCATGCAACACATTGTGGTGTGAAGCCCATGTAACTTCAATGAAAGGAAATGTGGGCATTCCTGCTCAAGTGATAAAAAAATAAGTGCAAGAAATGAAAATAACACTTGTAAGTCCTTAGAAAAGAAAGTGGAACGTGTATGTACCTTTCCTCTTCTCCTTCCAGGAGTTTTCGGTAAGCACTGATCTCCATGTCCAGTGCTAATTTAACATCAAGCAGTTCTTGGTACTCTGTAAGCTGAAGCTGCATCTGGTCCCTCATGTCTGTCATTTCCCTCTCCTTTGCATCCAGCATCTTCCTAAACTTCTCCCGCTCACCAGCCATCATTTCCTCCAGTTCCCGAATGCGATCTTCTGCTGCACTGGCCTAGGGACACAACACAAGGAAAAGCCCACTTGGCATCCATGCAGGTCCACTCAAAAAGTTAAAACCCTTCTCCCTCCCAAATGAACATAACAAAGATTTCTCTATGTAAAATTTAGAAAATATGAAGTGTCAGAAATGTTAATATATTCACACAAAACAGCTGTGTGTTTGAGATGAAAGCAAATTTAGTCCCTTTACCTGTTTCTGAAGACCAGAAAGCTGGTAGCTGAGAGCTTCTATCCTCATGCGAGCCTCCTTCAGCTCCTCTCGAGCTGCACCAGCAGCTTTGTCATTTTGGTCAGAAGACAGTTTGGCATTCTCCAGCTGGAAAGAAAGTTTTATACAGCTCACTTGTACGGAGTTAAAAATCCTGCAATATCCTTTTGGTAAAAAAATAGCAACTGTTTAATTTCAAAAAATTTAAATAGTCCGGTAAGTTTAGGATAAGAACTCCATAACATTAAGGAATGCCCTAAGAACCAGGAAAATCTATTTCAGATCTGTTCCTACAGGATTTGCTTTTGCTGTTAAAAAAATACTCTGTTAGCCCTTCTATTATACAAGCAACCTTAGTTTCCAAAACACTGACCACGTGCTCTGCTTGTTTGTCCTAAGGCAAATCACACTGGGTGACAGCAAAGGCTGCCTACCTAATTCATGTCCTGGTCAAACAGTTCCCTGGATGCCCAGAGACTAATTCAATAAAATATTCCACAGGTATTATGTCTCAGCTGGCCATTTGCAACTCAGGGACTTCCTAAGTCAGAGACAACATTTTGCTGCTTACTACCTCTCAGTGGATTTCTCAGGCAGGAATTTGTCTCTGCTTTTTGAATTTTTGGGGCAAAGAGTTTAGCTCTATATTAAAGAACAATCCTTTTTGTTTATTCTCAATCTGCCACTGGACATTCACTGTCCCTGCTCCTACTGCAAAAATAATAAACAATCACTCCTCATTCATCTTCCCCCATGCCATTTATCCTTTACAGACATCCTCTGTATCTTCCACTTCTCTCAAAACATCTCTTTTCCAGGTGAAGTTTTATTTAAAATTTTCTCATGCATGACTTGTTTCCCACTCTAAATTGTCTTTGTCGGTCTGCTCTGTATTACTCTGTAGTACCTTTGCAAGAAGGAATAAAACTACCCGTGGCACTCCAGATGACATCCTGTCCCAGAAGCAAAACAATGGGTTTGGTTTTATTCTCTTTCCCTCATAGTTGCCAATATATGATTTGTTTTTAATTTTTGTTAAATTCACCTAGTGAACAAGCTTTATTTCTAGTGGTTAATTTTAACCAAAACAGAGAGAGCAAAATCAGAACTGTTACATGGTAAGTTTTATGAAAGCAGAGAGCTAGAAAAAACATCTTTTACATGCCTTGCAGCTGGACTTCAACAATTTTGCCACAGCATGCAATCCACTCAAAAACTAAACCAATCCAATTCCAAGAATAGTTACAGGCAGATGTTCTTTAGCCACACAACACAAAGCTTTATAAAATCAATCTTCATTAGCTCTGTTGTTCACTAGGTTCTGAGCAGCACACACAGAGCCTAGGCTACAGATTTTGAAGGAACTTCAACTACATACTCCATTACTTCTTGTAAAGTTTAAAATTAAAAAATATTTGAAGTCTGACAACCATTCACTACCTTATAGTCATGCTGGCATAGTGCCAAATACTCAGAATTTCTATTGCTTATTATCACAGATCATGATGATCTTTCTTAGAAGCCCTTTTAAAGTATTCAAAAGTCATGATAAGGTCTCCCTGGAGAGTTCTCCTGTCCAGGCTGAACACTCCATCTCTCTCAGCTCTCTCCATAATAGAGGTGCTCCAGTCCTTGGAGACCTCTATTATTTGGTGGCCTCCTCTGGACTTTCTCCATCAGCTCCACATCTGTCCTGTGCAAGAAGCAAGCTTTTACCCAAGACCGTCTCATCCTGGAGCTGCTCAGTTGCTAAACCAAATGATTTGCTTTGACACCATGTTCCTTCCCAGCTTTGGCCCTCCAACAAGGACACATCTTTGTTCAGAAATCACAGAATGAATTTCACAGCTAAACACCTTTCCCTTCATATTCCAACTTCATCCAAAACAACCATCTTTTATGCAGGGAAAAAGCAGCTTAATTTGTTCATTCCCCTATTCAAAGCTTGTCACTTTTTCATTCTCTAAGTCTGTATATTGCAGCCTTTTTTAATTTTTTTTTTTTACTAAGAATCTTCTATCCCAGATCCCCTTCAGACTGTGACAAGTCAATCCAAATAGCTCCTTGTATAAAGTATTACATGTTCCAGAGTTCCACAAATAATTCCAACACTGCCAACTGTAGGTAATTTTGGGGTTTTAGTATCTATTATCTATAGTGTTGGTGCCGCAAGTAATAGTTAAATAGTATTTCAGTGTTTCTCAAACTAAATCATCAACCCAAAGAATGCAAAGCGAGTCTCAGTGAAGGGTGGGGGAGAACAATGTTAGCAGTACCATCATTCTTCCAGCACAAGAGAACAAGAAGTAGCTGTAACTATTGACAAGCACTTTCAACAGCCAGAATGGCCATGATGGGGCTCTGAGCAACCTGGTCTAGTTTAAGATGTTCCTGTTCAAGACAGGGGGCTGGACTAGATGGCCTTTAAAGGTCCCTTCCAGCCCAAACCACTCTACGATTCTATAATTTCCAAATTATATACCATGGTTTTCATCACCATAGCTGGTCAAGAAAGGTCTGATATCTTGCCTGAAGTTTCCCTGTCACCAAAGAAATCACAGCTGCATCTAGTAATTTTCCAGTCCAGAACTAACTTAGATCATTGAAATGTGGCCAGGCTTAGACATATTTAAAAGTGTATTGGCATGATTAAGAACACTACAAAGACCACAGTAAGAGCAAAGTGACAATGCACCCTTAGACAAGAAGGCCCTTCCAGTGTGTCTATATTAGTTTATTATAATAAACTAACACAGTTTATTATATTGAGTTAGCAAGCTCATCACTGCCTCCAAGCAAAAGCCCATACTGAAACACACCCATTCCCAAGCTCTCCAATCCCCCCTCCAGCTTCTTATGCACAACATACTGCACATGTTGCAAGTCTTCCCTACCCCTCCATTTATGAGGAAAAACTGAATCTACTGATGTAAGAGAAGAACCCTTATATCAGAAGACATTGTCTAAACAGCTACTGCATGACATCCAATGTTCCCACTGTGTCTTCTGCAGAGACCAAAAACAGCTCCACATGTTTTCTCACTAACTGACCCTTCCTGGCTAAAGCTATTGCTTGCTATTGCCTCTGGCTATACCCTCCCTGGAAATGCAACAGAACACAAGTCCCAGGGAAGGCATTTGAACACAGGGACAAAACTTCCTTAAATTATAGTTACTGGTCTCCTTAAGAGCAGTAGAGCTGGTAGAAGTGGTTTTTATCTCACAAACTGGGCTTCCAGTCTGACAGTGCTGTGGACAGCAGTTGTTACCTTAGCCTGGTACGTCTGCTCCAGCTCCATCTTATACAGTTTGACTTGTTCATCATGTTGATTTCGCAGATCCTCCAGAGCCTGAGTCATTTTGGATTCATACTCCTGCTGGCGGCTTGTGTCCACCTCGATCAAACGATGTTCGTGTCGTTTTCTTGTTTCCCTTATTTCCTACACACACACAAAAGAAGAGTGACAAATTACCACACTAAGGTAAACAGTACAAGCAGTTACATTCAGACAACAATTAACTACCGCAATACTAACTATTTAGTATAATGAGCTACAGTACTAAGGGCATTTCAGCCTGGGAAATGCTGCGTGCACTAACAGATTCAAGTTACTGTTCTCATTTGTCAGGATGTAATTCTTAAAAGTGCTCCAACTTAAAACCAGCTTCAAAAATAGCCATATACTGTCTAAGTAAGGAGCTGGTTTATGCTACAAAAGTCAAAATGGGAGGAAGTGAGGTGAAAAAACCATCAATTTTTACATAGCAAAGAGATTCCATATGCTGCACTACAAACTCTGTCCTTCTTAATATACATCCTGACATTACAATAGCAGTCTACAAGGAGTCAGATGAAAATGAACACCTTTTGTGAACATTATATATATCTTAAAAAATCATTATAGAGAAAAACTGCATCTTCAAATTTCACTCTTTTAAGCACATGCTGATCTCATCTATTTTCTATATACTTGATGACCCCTTCTCATTAGATTTTTATTAGAGTATTAATAAAGCAGCAACCCAAGCAATCCTGAAAACATAATTTTTTATGATCAGAGTTTGTACTAAGAAATGTTCATTTTTAGAAATGTATGAGTTTTCTGTGCCTAAGAACACTGGTTCCAAACCAGTAAGGCAAGGCTTACCCATGCACTTATTCATGCAGAGACCTGGGAAGGTCTGAATGTGTGGTATAAGAAAACCAATTTCTTCCTTCAGGGCAGGACAAACAACCAAGGAGTCGTTCTGAGTACTGAGGAGGAGGCCTGAAGTTAGCAGCAGGGCCATGAGGAACAACAGCAAGTGAAGTAAGGCTCAATTTTGCCAGACTGGAGTCATAACAGGCTAACACAAATTCAAAGCAACTTTACTAGTTGTTTTGCAGAAATGCTCTGCATCTAAAAATAGATCCCCAGAAACATATCCTTTTATTGGCAGAAGTGTGCTCTGAAATGATAAGGAAGAAGCTTTCTCTTTTGTGGTTAATTTTTACACCAAGAAAACTAGCAAGCAGCAGTCTCTCAGTAAATGTAGGCAATGACAGCTCAGAAGCTGAAGGAATGTTGTCGGGGACTACAAAGATCAGGTGAAGGGCTGAGTAGATCCAGCAGTTCAACACCACTAGAATAAGCAGGCCTCACCTGCCACACTCCCAATCACAATGTCTCAATTCTAATGGAGATATGGACCCTTCAGTGAACCAAATCAATTCACTAACGTAAAGGAAATCAATTTCTTCATGGCTTTGTGTGTTGAATTGGTGCACACAAGATCAAAGAGCTTCAGGGATGGCTAAAGAACACTCACCCTTGAGCACAGCAAGCTTTAGGATTAGCTTCTGCTGCCTCATTTAGCTTCACCTTCAGTCAATAGTGACACATTCTCCCCAAGAAGAAAAGTTATTTTAAGGTCCTACAACCAAAC
This sequence comes from Oreocharis arfaki, assembly GCA_013398015.1. Classification (NCBI taxonomy): domain Eukaryota; kingdom Metazoa; phylum Chordata; class Aves; order Passeriformes; family Paramythiidae; genus Oreocharis; species Oreocharis arfaki. The sequence continues at coordinate 14,702 of VZRR01010574.1, read as the reverse complement.
AAGGGTCTGTCACTGCAGTCCCTGTACCAATCCAACCACTCCAGGGGCACGGAAGTGAGACAATGGTCAGTACATCTCCAGGTAATCTCCCTGGTCGGTTTCTTTGCCCTGCTCCAGCCCCTGTCCCATCCCTTAAACCAGTCTGAGCACTCATTTGGATTCTGTGGTAAAACATAACTCAGCTACCAAGCTGTCAAAAATTAAACTCAACCAAAAAACCTTAAATATCTTCCTAGTTAACCTGGGCAAAATGGTTTGGTGCACGGTGAGCCAAGCATCACACCTAGAGAAGGTGAGATGAACGTCAGAAGCATGTGGCGACTGCTCAGCAGCCACTCATTGAATGAGCTTGCAGAACCAGAAAAGACGGAATAAACAGACATAACACTTTGCATCTAGTACAGAGAGAAGGTCGTGCTTCCCATTCCCAATTCCCACTATTACAAAAATTTTGGTCTTCACTAGAACCATTCACTTAACAAGCAGAAAACTACCTCTGCAATAAGCAAGGCAGTTGCATATTTTTCTTGTCAATAAAAACAGGTTATAATCAGGTCCAGCAAACAAAGCTGGTGTAAGTAAAGAGCAGGACCATGTAACCAGGTCCAGAGAGAGGGAACAAGAACAACCCTTTCCCACAGCAGTCAGTTGCCTCCATGAGTTCACATGCCCATGGAACAATACTCTAGTCACCTGGCTCTCATACTGACTCCACCACTGATTTACCATGTAAAAAGGTTTAAAACCTTTAACTAATTTATTACTCAACCCATTTATAGGAAGGATAATACTGTTTTTCTCTACCTGGACTAGTTAGTAGTTGCTCATAGTCAGTTTGATTAAAAGCTACATGAACTTTGGACAGTGGCAAGATTACTAGGTTGATAATACCTCCTCAAATACATTTTTCCTGAAATCCAGATCCTCTTGCAAACTCTGGCACCGATTTTCCAGGTCCACACGCATGAGTGTCTCCTTCTCCAACTGCTTCTTTGCCACAGCATGACCATCTTCAGCCTAGTAAAGAATTTTAAAGATAATTTTGTGTGCATTCCTGTCTTCCATCCATAAACCTTTTATGGTCTTCATCTGATGTCTTTGGACCACAGTTCGTGAATTTTTTACTCAAAATAACAAATCTAACATCAAGCCATGGATATAAAGAAAACCAACCCACACCAGAAAGAAACACAGTAAATAAACAGAACACACACAAACACCCCCCATGCATACCAGCTATTTAAAATGTAATTAGTTCAATACATTCTGACACAGGAGCCGAGGATTATTAATTCCTCAAGCACAATACGTTGCACTTTCTTTTTCTTGCTAGCATGGTCCCACTGGGTACTCCAGCACAAGTGTCAAATTATGCAGGACCTTACAAAGGACAACATTTGGTAACTGTCCTGGGGTGATGTTATGAGGCTGCTTTATTCCTCAAGTCTGCTTAATGCCCAAGGCGGCTGTATGTCTAAGATGGACCCGGGGAGCGGGGCCGGAGCTGCGGGACCCGGGTGCGGGTCGGTTCAACAGCTCTGGGCTCCGACGGTCTGGGCCGTGCTCTGGAGGGAGTGCACCGGGACACTGCACTGCTCCTTTGGTGGTTTTTTCTTTTTGTTCCCACTAGCTGGAGAAAAGGTTTTGTTTTGCTTCCCTTCCCTCCCCCTGGCCTCCCTACCTTCCTTCCCTTCTCTCCTGTCCAGGGAGCCTGCGGGGTGGCCCCGGCTAGTCCGAACCCCGAGCAAGGCCAAACCGTTTCTCTTGCTGTGAGGAGGAGGACCAGCTCCGGAGGATCTACAGGTTTCTTTTCCATCTGCCCTGCTCCAGGCTGCTGTGTGGACTCCCCTTCCCTGAGACTGGGGGTACCAGCTGCCAGCCCGTGTGTTTTTTCCTTCTCCGGGCATTTATTGTATTTTGAGGTTTTCTGTTCTGTCTGGTTTTGTTCTGAGTTAATAAACAGTTTGGGCTTTTTTCCACTTTCCACCTGCTGTTATCAATTTGTCCCATTGGTGGAGGAAAGGGAGAGGCCCTTTCCCTTTGGAGGAGGCACTCATTCCAGAGCCTTTCCTCCTAAAATTTTGTCTCCAAAACCGAGACAATAACCCAACATCCCATGAACACAGAAACATCAGGAAATTTTAAATAAAAGCTTCTGACAAGCAAAATGTCTAAAGTACTGTGTTGCTTTGGATGTTTTACATAGATTTCTTACAATTAGTTTTGTATTCAAGAGGGGCAGGCAAAGGTTCAGCAGTAAGCAAGGTGGATCATTGATGTTCAGACTATAAACTAACTGCAAAGAAAAAAGGGAATTTATGCTACGCAACCTGTCTTGTGCTGAAGCTAGAGAGCATTCCCTGTCATACCTTAGCAAGCTGGGCACGCAGATCAGCCACCTCTGCTTCCAGACTGCGTTTCTCATTCAGGACAGTATTGAGTTCTGCTTCACTTCTATGGAAGAGAACTTCCAGATCCTTGATACGACCCTGAGCCACAGACAAATCTGCATCTTTCTTCTTGTAGCTGAAAAAACAAAAGTACAATATACTTATATGTGGATGCACACCCATCCTGAACACGTCCTGGTTACAGACACAGGTATTTTGTTATCAGGCACCTTTTATCAAGCCCAGCTCACCACTACATGGCTCCTGCAGTAACCTGCCAATGCTGCTGATCATTGACCAGGAACAGCCCCAAAACGTGCAGCCAGTACCACGTTCTGTAAATGCATGGCATGGTAAAAAACATGTCATGGATAGACAAGGGAAAAACAAGAAGGCAACTGTGGCAGCCAAGAGATGGCAATACACACAAGGTGTAAACAGTACTTTTTCATCTGGCAGCTACACAGCTGATATCTTTTACTTTGGAGTACAGCCCATGAAGCAAAGTACATGCAACAGCCAAAGAGGCCTGAACATCCCCAGGATTTTATATCTGATATGGTCAAGCCTATTCCTCCTTATGTATTCCCACACAAAGTCGTAAAATAAAATAATCCACTATGGAAATGTGGTTGCCTTTCAGGAATAAACCAGTATTTCTTCAGCAGTATTCATTAGGAGCAAAGCACGACCAAGTGCTTCAAGTATCATTATTTGAGCTGTTATATCCAACTTGCAGATATCATCAAAGTAGTCTTCCTCCAGCCCACCAAGTATTTATCAGTCTTTTCATCTAACATAGTGACTTTCTGCTGCTTTTCTAAGCATGTGTCATTATGCTATTAAAAAACTGTTCTGTTATGTGCTGCAATCCTTCCTTGTTGCTGCTTAAGCTCACTGTTCTAATCTCACACCACATGAGATGCAGGGAATGGGTTTTTTTTTACTTTTTTCTCTTAAGCCATCTCAGACTTAATTTTTCTCCTTTCCTTTCCTCAAGCGTCTAGTCTACAGATCTGTACTTCGTACCTGTGGTCCATAAGCTACTTTTAAGGGCCCATAGAAATTACTTCGAAGAGAATTCCTACTACATATATGCTCTATATTCAATCTGCAACTCCAAACATAATGTTTTATTTCCATGTTTGCAAAGAGAAGGAAAAAAAGCTGAAAACCACTGCTCTAGATTCTACAAACCTTGCTAACCAGCCCAGATCCTGAGGCTTGATTCCCAAACTCCTAATCACTTTTACTGTCTTCTTGAATTTCTAATTTGCCTGAATTGGCTAGAATTATTTTACAAAAATCCTCCATTATGGGGTATTGGTGTGTCCTACATACAATATTTCTTTACATGGTTCAGCATGATGTGCATCTTTTTCTAAATCAACACCTTTATTTTGTGATGCATTGAGCTTGTGTTTTCTCTCTGCATTTCATGGTGTAGATCCTGGAATTTGTTTTCATTTTACTGTAACCAGTTTTTCTTATCATCAGTCCAATCTGTCACTGTGAATTCTGTTCTGCAACATATGTGCAGTGTCTTCAAACTCAGCAGCTTGCTGGAGATATATAGACAAAACATGGCTTCTACTTAAAAGATATTTATTTAGCAGCAATCAGAAGGTCACAAGCACTGTATTACACATGTTGGGTTGTAAAACAAGCCACTGTGCCTGTGTCACAACCAGTCAGACCTGGGAGCCTTCTGCCTGTGCAGGACCCCAAGGGCAAATGCCCCTTCACTCTGAGCATGAACAGCAGTATGTGCTCACACAGCCTCCTGCTTCCTCCCATCTGCAGAAGCCAGGCAGCAAGCAAGTGCTTTCAGAGATGGGAATGAAAGAAGTGTTTGATGTACAGCTTGACTAAGAACCATAGAGAATTCTTGACAGTGGTAAGTAACTTTGGCCCCCCTCCAGGACACTAACAACATTGCAAGCCACTTTCGTTCACATTTTTATTTTCACTTACAATTTCACCCTGGTTTACTGCCTGCATACAAAAATGTGACAGAGGTTTTACAAAGGTACAACTGCTTTTGGGGGTCTCTGAGATGCTAAAAAGTTCCCAAGATCAGTCAGTGCATCTGGTGAGATGTGTCAATGCTTCAAGGAACACATTAGGGTAACTCTCAAGAGTTCTTTTTTTCCATAAAGAGGCAAGTTTGCTCAAGGGAAATGTTTCAGTGACCACAGAATCACAGGATTGTATAGGTTGGACAGAACCTTAAAGCCCATCTCATTCCACTCCCATCATGCTCCAAGCCCTGTCCAACCTGGTCTTGAACACTTCCAGGGATGGGGAAGCCACAACTGCTCTGGGCAACCTGTGCCAGGCCTTTACCACCCTCACAGGGAAGAATTTGTTCCTAATATCAAATCAAAACCTACTCTCTTTCAGTCTGAAGCCACACCCTGTTGCCCTCTCCCTACATGTGGGGTAGGTAGCAGGCAGAGGAAGCCACAGAATGACACTCACCCCTCTCAGAGCTGGGAGCGTGCAGCTCCAGCAGAAGACTGCTAGAACAAGCAGAATGATGGCACCTGACTGATACTGATCTTCAGACCTGGCTTTACCTGGGGAAAAGTGATGCCGGTAAAGATACGAACAGACACCTTATGAACACCAGGACTGGAGACTTTCCTTAACCATGCCATCAGAGTTACCTCTGCTATCAATGAATGGACCTTACTCACTTCACCAGATCTGGTTCAACAGTCTTGTAGGAGGGTGGTGTTCTACCCAAGCAGAAGTGTTGTGCACCTCACCAGTAATTAACAGGGACCATCCATCCCTCCTCCACTTATCCCCTCCTCAGTAGTCAAAAGTTTTGTCAAACAGCTGAAGGCAAAAATACAAACACTGGAAGCTGTTACACAGTATATAAGATAGAACCATACATGATACAGAATGATATGAGAATGGTTATTTTTACAACAATATTTTCATTCTAGATTTAAAAATATGCCCCTACTCCTGATACAAACATCTTTAAACTGAAAGTTAAGCTGTTCCTTACATCATATAAATGGTGTTCAAAAATCCTAAAGATATTTAACTTTTTATTAAGTGAAACTACCCAACTGCTTTATGAACCTACTTATGAACTTGGTTCAAAAGAAAAAAACTTACATTCATGAGTTGCATTCAAGGAACAAATAGTACATACATGTACATATTGTATATGTTGTAAAATATACAGAATCACAGATGGGTTGGGTTGGAAGGGACCTTAAATCTCATCCTGTTTCACCCCTCCCATGGGCAGGGACACCTTCCATTAGACCAGGTTGGCTCCAAGCCCCTTCCAGGCTGCCCTTGAACACTTCCACACAGATGGCGCAGCCACAGCTTCTCTCAAGGCAACCAGTGGTTAGATATCACGTTCTTCCCCCAGAGGGTGGTGGGGCACTGCCCAGGCTCCCCAGGGAATGGACATGGCCCCAAAGCTGCCAGAGCTCGAGGAGAGTTCAGACACCACTCTCAGGCATAGGGTGGGATTTTGGGGTGTCTGTGCATGGCCAGGAGTTCACTTGATGGTCTTTGTGGGTCCATTCCAGCTCTGGATATTCCATGATTCTATGATTCAGTGCCTCACCACCCTCACACAGAAGAATTTCTTTCCAATATCCCATCTGATGCTGCCCTATGTCAGTACGAAGCCATCTGCCCTTGTCCTACCACTATCTGCCTTGTATAAAGTCCCACTCCGTCTCTTGGAGCCCCTTTAGGCCCTGCAAGGGGCTCTGAGCTCTCCCTGGAGCCTTCTCTTCTCCAGGTGAACACCCCCAGCTCTCCCAGCCTGGTTCCAGAGCAGAGGGGCTTCAGCCCTCAGAACATCAGAACACATGGCCTCCTCTGGACTCGCTCCAGCAGGTCCACATTCTTCTGATGGTGGGTCCCAAGAACAGAACACAGTACTCCAGGTGGGCTTGAGGGGGCAAATCACCTCCCTTGACCTGCTGGCCACACTTTTGATGCAGCACAGGATACGATCAGCTTTCAGGGCTGCAAGTGCACACTGTTAGCTCAAATTCAGTTCTTCATCTATCAGTTGGTTCTCCTCAGGGCTGCTCTTGATCCATTCTCCACACAGCTTGTGTCTTGTGATGGGAATGACCCAACACATATGCAGGACCTTACACCTGGTCGTGTTAAACTTCATAAGGTTCACACAGGCCCACTTCTCCAGCCTGCCCTGATCTCTCTAGATGGCATCCCCTCCCTCCTGTGTATCAACTGCACCATATCTGTTTTCGTTTGCTTTCTTTCTCATTAGAAGGAAGTGCTTCCTGCCCCTTGCACCCCTCACCCCCTGGTCTCACGTTCAGCTTCCAGTGGGTACCCTGGAAGTCTTACAAAGATGATGAGCTGGTGGGTCCTAAGATAATAGGAGCCAATAGGAAAACACATGTAAAATACCTGAAGAAATTGAGGGGCATTCTTCTAAGATGATGACACAACTGACAGCCCAGCTGTATCTCTACACCAACGTATGAAGGGTGGACAGCAAACAGGAAGAGCTGGAAGCCACTGTGCTGCTGGAAAGCTGCGACCTAGCTGCCACTGAAACTTGGCGGGATGAATCTCATGACTGGACTTCAATTATCAACAGCTACAGGCTGTCAAGAAGGGACAGGTGAGGAAGGGGCTGCCCTCTCCAAGAAGTGGATTGAATGTGAAGGGCTGTCTCTGAAGAAGAGCCATGAGCATTTTGAAAGCCTGTGGGTAAGAATCAGAGACTGAGGCAACAATGGGAACCCTTGTGGTTGGTGTCTGCTCCTGGCTGACTGATCAAGTGGAGCCTTTTTGCTCCAGCTACAGTAGGCATCACACTCGTAGACTCATCCTGCTGTGGGACCTCAACCACCCCAGCATCTGCTGGAAAAATAGCAGGGCAAGCTGTAGGTGTGGTGGTTTGTGAATAAAATAGTGGCCTAGAGACAGATAGGGTGAGTGGATTGGCTCCTCCCAAGGTCCTTTGTTCTTTCATTATAATGTATCCCCCCTTTTCGTTACTGCTATTGATTTTGTATACTCCCCTCCCTTTTCTGCCTTCTGTGTCTCCCCTTCTGGGTTGTTCTCCCCTCCCGCTCTCCCACTGGCCCCCCGTTCCTGGCCACTCCTTCGAGTTTTCCCTATTGGCCCCTACACCTCAACCCGTCCATGTACCACCCCTGTGCCTTGAGACCATTGGCCCTCATGCTCTCTCCGCCCTCCTTGTCCTCATATAAAACCCCACGACCCTGATGTGTCTTTGTCTTCACTCCTGGGATTCCCAACGTCATGGAAATAAAGTTTTTCTCTGGAACCCCATGCGGAGACCCTCCTCACCTCCTTTACCACTGCCGCACCGAGGAGCTGACATCTAACCAGGACGCGAATATGCCGTGCACATTCGGCGCTCCCGGGGGAAGATGCGGCCTGCCACGCTGCTGCGAGACACGCTCTGCCGCACTGCAGCGTGTAGGCAATCCAGGACGCTGTTGGAAAACACTGAGGATAGCTTGTCAAGCCAGGTAATAAGTGGCTCTACCAGATGGGATGAGATACTGGACCTGATGGTCACCAATACAAGGTGAGCCAATCGGTGATGTCAGGACAGAAGTCAGCCTGGGCTGCAGTGATCATGCAGTCCAGGAGTGTGCAGTCCTGAGAGACATGGGTCAAGTGAAGAGTAATGAAGAATGAATTTTAGGAAAGCAAACTGCCTGCTGTTCAAGGAGTTACTCAATAGCACCCCCTGGGGAACTGCCCTCAGGGACAAGGGAGATCTTTTAGGAAATTTTCTAGAGCACAAGAGCTCTTGATCCTCAGCACTGGAAGGCAACAGACCAGCATGGATGAGTTGAGACCAGCAGGTCAAACTAAAAAGCAAGAGGATAATGCAGAGGCAGTATTAGTACGGACTGGTATCCTGGCAAGAGTATGGAGATGCTGCCTGGTTGTGTAGGGATAGGGTCAGTAAGGCCAAGGTGCAGCTGAAGTTGAACTTGGCAAGAGACACCAAGAATAACAAGAAGAGCTTCCATGGGTACGTTAGTCAGAAATGGAAGGTCAAAGCAAGTGTACTCCTTCGATGAAGAAGACTGGCAAAGTGGTAATAACAGACGAGAAGAAGGTTGATGTACTCAGCAACTATTTTGCCTCACCCTTCAATGGCAACTTCTTGAGTAGATGGACCACAAAACAGGAACTGGGAAGGCAAAATAGCTCACACTATTAAGAGAAAGTCAGGTTTGTGACCACCTGAGAAACCTCAATATACCCAAGTCTATGGGACCTGACAAGATGCACCCCAGAGTCCTGAGAAATTGGCTGATGTAGCTGCCAAGCCACTATCCATGACATTTGAAAAGTCATGGCAGTCAGATGAAGGCCCAGGTAACAGAAAAAAGGGAAACATTGCACCCGTTTTTCAAAAGAGTGGGAAGGAGGACTCTAAGAGTTACTGACCTGTCAGCCGCACCTCTGTACCTGGGAACATCATGGAGCAGATCCTCCTAGAAGCTCTGCTAAGGCACACAGAGCACAGGGAAGCGATTCAAGACATCCAGTACAGCTTCTCCAAGCTCTGCTTGACCAACCTAGCAGCCTTCCCTTGTCCGCTGATGGAGTCACTTCATCATGGAAGGGCTATGAATATTGTCTGTCTGGATTTCTGTAAGGCCTTTGATAAAGTCCCCCCACAACATCCTTCTCTGATAATTGCACAGCTAAAATTAGACAAAGGCATCAATGAAGAAAAGTAGTGGGCATATGCATAAATATAAAAGAATTTGAAAATTCAGAGTCAATTTGGCTTTCATAAAAGAAGCAAGGAGCTTAAGCAGGGGTAGGATCCCTGCACAGAAGGGCTCTGAGAGGGCCTTATTTCACCTCTGCCCAAAGAGGCCACAGCAAATCTGGTTACTACAAAACACTTTTGAGTTCTGTAGCACTCCTGCCACTCACTAGGGCCTTGGGAGACATCTCTGAGTCTGATGTAAAATACTCTCTGGTGCTTACCCTTCTTCACACATCAGCAGCTCAGAAGCACTCAAAATGCAACTGTGTTTAAGAAATTATTAATAAATAAAATACAGAACAAGACATTGAGCACTGTTATGGTACAGCGGCATCTTGAATACTGGCTGAAGCTCCAATTCTGCAAGCCTTCCTTCCCAAGAAGATACACAAAAACAGGAAAAATGACAGAGAGGATAAAATTGATTGAAAACACAGAGCAGCTCCAGGAGCAGGAGCAGTAAGATGTTTCCACTTGAAAAAAGAGATCATTAAAGAGAAAAATCTTAGAAGATATGAAGGAGAATACAAAAATAAAGGGATAAATGAACAAATGAAACTGGGCAGACAGATTGAACAACGTGTTTATACAATATGTAGGTAAGCTTAGAATCCCTTTGCTATGTCGAAGAACTCCACAAACAGCTGGTCTCAAGATACCGGTCACACTTGGAAATGCAAACCCATGATGGCTATTACACAGAATCTAGATGGACATCAGGAAGCCCCTCAGCTGAAAGGAATTGCTGAAGACTGGAAGAGTATTCCAGAGAACTGCTGCTACGCATGTTACATTCTTTTCTTCTCTAGATGAATGGCTTTTAACAGAGATCGATTAACAAGCTAAGTAGACCTTTGGTCCAATCCAATACAAACTACTCTAGAAAAAGCCTTAGGATGCTTCTTGTTGACTTACTAAGCAAAATTATATCCAATTATCCCAAACACTAAAAATCCCCCAGAAAATGTTACAACATCAGTAACACAGTAAGAGAAAAAAAAATCTAAACTAAACAAAATATGTGCCCTAGAATCCAAACCCTGGGAGTTGAATCCGCACTCACACGGAACCCTGGGGTAGTGTCATCTGTCAGTACCTGAACAACATACAGAAAGACATAAGCAGAAGTGCTTGCTCTGAAGTCCATTACACTGACAGAAAAACTTAGTTCTTTCTTAGACCACAGGCACTGTCACAAATGCTTGTGTCCCATCCAAGGCTCTTGATGCAGGTTGGTCAGCTGCTTCACAACTTGAAATTGTGTGAGTAGACAGCCCCAGGAAGGAACTAAAAGCAGGGTAAGCCTCAGGCTCCTCTGGACACACACTAGGCCTGTCATCACCACCTCCAACCACACCCTGTGGACTCCCTGGAGTATCTTCAGCGCCTTCAGGGCTTTCCATGCTCACAAACCCAGGTTTGGGGAGAAAAAAAGAATGGGGGAATCTGCTCTTAAAGCAGTAGGTTGACTGTGTTTGGATCCTATGTCTCGAGGGAAGTCTACTATCTCCTGTCCCAGCAACCCAACCTATTCCAAGCAAACAACAGAATGGCAATGTTTGGGATCCCTCCTGGCCAGACTGTGCTGGCATCCTTAAATCTCTCCTCTGTCATGAGCTTGAAAGAGAGACAGAGGTAACAGTAGTGAATAAAAAATTATGCAATAACCTACTCTTCCACTACACACAGTTTTCAAAGCAAGCTTGGTCTGAGAAGCAACATCTGACTGTCAGCATAGACAGGGAAGCTTCGGTAATGAGCTACGTGTCAAGTGAACACTGCAAATCAGACAAAAAACTAAACGTTGCATTTGCAAAGTCATACTTAAAATCTGGCCTCATCACAAGCTAGACACCCCGAGAACACTCCAAATACAACACAAGCATCTCAACGGACTGGAAGGAATTTGGTAGAAGAAACTCTGAAGCTGAAGAAGAATTCAACTCTACTGCTATGAACTGTAAAAGCAGGGAGAAATCCAGAAAACCAGATATTTTTTCCTCATCTATCACAGAAGACAAACAAACAAAAAGTTGAAATAATTTTGGTAGAATTGGTTATTGAAGTGACTGGTAAGGGGCAACTCAGTTGTCCAAACAAAGGATGAGGGAGGTGATCCAAGGGAAAACACCATCTCCATCACTTTACATGCACAACTTTCTACAACAAGGTATTTGTAAAATCTCTTAGGGCTTTCAGAGTCTAAAGAACAGGAGTCAACTGGATTCTCATTATCTACCAAGGGAAGATACTTCTTACAAGGATACCTTAACCAAAACAGAGAAATATCATCTTGCAGAACACAAGAGGTGAACCAAATTCCCAGTTACTACTGCTGCTCTCTTCTGGAGTTTGCTTTAAAAGCCAAGCAAGAAGAGTACTTGCTATCACGAGACAGGAGAAACAACCTTAAAGGCCACATGATGCCAACTGCTATGCAAAATATACTACCCAAAACAAATGCCAAGACTGCTGGCCTGAGGCTCTGAAGAGGAAAAACAGTCCCAACAGGAACATCCCAGAAGAGCTGAGTGGGATTCACCTCACTGCACTTCAGGGGTTTTACAGCTGACCTAGTTACCAGAGGGGTTTTTCATGGTTAACAAAAGCTGAGCTAACCAAGTCCACAAACACCAGTGCACAGGTCGTCTGACCGCACACAGGCCTATGGTATCGGCTGTGCTTCAACGGGCTTTACACCGACTCACTCAAGTGCAGATGCTTACACTGTTGCTATTTCATATTTGGACAGTTGTTTTAGGGCAAAGTCCAAAAATATCTCCAATGGCTGACTTTAAAAAGAGGGCCCAGCACAGAAAATGAGTATCCAGTGATATAGCAAAGTTTACAGAGAAAACATGAAATACTTTATCATAAAGCAACGAGCTAGTCAGAAAAAAAAAAAAAGACAAGGGAGGGAAATACTTAAGTCCTTTTATAACCACTTAGCTGCAAATGAAGAGAGATGAGAGACTTAGAGTAGGCCTGTAGTGGCACTGCCAGATTAAAACCTATTTTATGGCCAACAACATTGATGAACAGGTGATGTACATAATGACCTGCTCAGGAAAAATCTGTAAGCCCCAAATCTTATCTATTAAAATAGGTACGAAAATTCAACTAGAAGCAAAATTGATTTTGCCACCACATATATTAATTTTAAAATTGAGTTTCTACTGCTAAACAGTATTTGATTACAAAAATTCCCATGGAAATTGAAATAATGGATTCTACTTGGTTTCAGGAACTAGTTTATTATGCCAATTCTCTGTGATGCAAACTGAACAGCAGTTTTAAAAAATTTAGTCAGTACAAGGTCTTTTCCCAGCACATTTACATTGTAGCTTCATGTATTTTCAAGGCAACACTGCTTCCATATTCCCAAACTGCTCAGGGCCACCGTTTCCCTTTTTTTCCATTTCTCCCATCAGTCATACAGTGAACCAGACAATAAAAATTACAAATTAACCCTCCTTGGATGGATCAGTTTTAATTTAGATCACTTTCTCAATCCAGTTTACCAAGTGGCTGCACACACGCGTGTTCACGTAAGGGGAGGTACAACAGGACAAAGCAGGCACAGCCATTTGTTTGAGTCTCAAATCACATGATATTCATCTTACATCTACAAATACACTTGTGTATATACTGCTGGAATTATGTGCTCTGATCAGCTCTACCAACGAGCTGAAGGACTTTCCCTCTGACAAGCCTGTATCTTCTCATTGATCTGCTTCCAAAAGGCATTTTAAGAAGCATCATTTGTATCATTTCCACAGCAAATATAAAATAAAAAGGAATACTCTCCTCACCTTTTATTGAACTCCTCAAGTTCTGCTCTCAGTTTTCCTATTTCAATTTGTAATCTAGCCCTCTCTTTGGCAGTTTCATCCAGAACTCTTCGAGCATCAGCCAGTTCAGACTCATAGAGGCTCTTGATTCCGCTCACCTAACGGGAAAAAAAAGTATTCAGGTACGAGAACATCCCAACGACTATCAAAGAACTGAAACACAGGACCAAGTTACACATAAATTTCTTTGAAAAAGGCTGTATGGTATGATTTCTGCCATTTATGAACATTCTATATTGAACATTTTCAATTAACGAGCAATCCCAAAGACTTCGTTTTCATTACCATTGTGACAAAACATACTATGTTTGAAATGTGCAAGCCTTCCCAAGAGATAAACTGAACTAGATCAGTGCACCCTACAATCTTAGTTTCAATTATTTGCCCTTATTCCCAATACTGTTACTTTGGCAGAGTTTTTTAAAACACTTGAAGACATTTGGTGGAATACAAGCCCAAGGGCCCATTTTGACTCTGCTGCTCTTGCAGTACAAAGCTATGAAGAATCCGAAACCAGATGAACTACAGAAATGTGAACTGTTCAGAAACGAGCTTCCACTCTTGTTCTCTATCTCAGAGGATAAAGAACTACAGACTTCTCCCTGTCCCAAAATAATATATCATATAATCAGTGATACAGACTGCATGAGGCACCTCAAAGCCTTCTACACCTTTATATTTTTTAGAACACAAGATTATTTGAAAGGTGTATCAGATAGCTAAAATGTACAGACCATGTAAGATTGCTGCTTTTGCTTCTGTGAAAGGATACCAGAACAACTTTCACAGAATCATAGAATATGCTGAGTTAGGCCTGTCAGGAGCATCAAGTCCAACTCCTGGCCCTGCACAGGGCACCCCAACAATCCCACACTGTGCCTAAGAGTGTTGTCCAACTGCTCCTTGAGCTCTGGCAGCCTTGGTGTTGTGAGCACTTGCCTGGTGAGCCTGTTCCGCGTCCAACCACCTCCTGGGAAAAAACCTCCTGATATCCAATCTAAACGTCCCTGACTCAGCTTCATGCTGTTTCCTCAAGCTCTATCACTGGTCACAAGAGTGTAGAGTCTGGTACCTGCCCCTCAGCCTACCCTCATGAGGAGGTTGAAGACTGCATTGAGGTGTTCCCCCAGTCTCCCCTTCTCCAAGCTGAACAAACCAAGCGCTCTCAGCAGCTCCTCATATGGTTTTCCCTCTAGACCCTTCCCATTCCTTCTGGCCCCTCNCCCTCTAGACCCTTCCCATTCCTTCTGGCCCCTCTTTGGACACTCTCTGTTAGCTTAATGTCTTTTTTTATACTGTGGTGCCCAAAACTGCCCCCAGCACTCAAGGTGAGGCTGCCCCAGTGCAGAGCAGACACAATCCCCTCCCTTGCCAAGTTGGCCTGAGGCCTGATGCCCCCCAGGACACGGTTGGCCCTCCTGGCTCCAGGGCACTGCTGACTCAGATCCAACTTGCCACTGACCAGGACGCCCAGGTCCCTTTCTGTAGCCTCTCTTCAGCCTCTCATTCCCCAGTCCATCTACACAACCACAGCTGCCCCATCCCAGGGGCAGTATCTGGCACTTGCCCTTGTTAAACTTCACATGGCTGGTGATTTCCCATCTCTCTGATGTGTCGATGTTTCTCTGGAGGGCTTCTCTGCCCTTGTGGGAGTTGACAGCTCCTTCCAAT
>VZRR01010573.1:750792-775420 GCA_013398015.1 Oreocharis arfaki | reverse complement strand
GGCTGGCGGCGCTCCGCGCGCGCCGGTTCAGGCCGGTCGGCTCCTGCTCCAGCCCGCGCTGATTGACAGCTCAGCACTTGTTTACCGCGGCGTGGTGGGACTGCTGAGCTGGCAGGAAGGGGGGGGAGCCGGGCCGAGAGCAGCGCAGCCTCCGCCGAAAGCAGCGCTCCCCCTTCTCGGAACAAATTTAACAAAAGTGAATAAATCGTGCTTATTAAAAAAAAAAAAAAAAAAAAAACAAAGGGNGGGCGCAAACCAACAATATAAAAACCTGCTTTCACGCCGACACATTGTCTCGCCCTTTCAGCACGTTTTCCTGACCTACGTTGGTTAATGTTGCGTGCTGAAGGTGCATTTATTTCCACATTCTGCTGCTGCATTTTTTTTCTTTAATTTTTTTTAGTTTTTTAAATTTTATTTTCTTTATTTTTAAATTTTCGGTATTTGCAGTGCAGGAAGTAGAGCATCGGTGCTTCTGTAGGACAGTAGCAACTTAGAACTCTCCTTCGTGCCTCCATTAGTGCTTCAGACCATCATACATACGCTGTTCCCTTTCACTTCGTCTCACTATATCCCCTTTTATAATTCCAGCCCTTTTTGTGTGTAAGGTGCTCAGTCATTTTGCACTCAACTTTTTATTTTTACCAAGTCAGCGTTTTTCTGGTTCTGTGTCAGAATAAACTGCAGTTTTCTTGTGGCATTTCAAGGTGGGCAAGTAGTCATGACCATAAATAAGGTCAGCATTCTTGGCATAAAACCAGCAACTATCTGAGTCTTGCTGTCTGAGCAAGATCAAGTTAACCTATTAAAAGAAGGAAAAGTTTTGCTTTAGATAGCATTAATTGGACGGTTTGCCATTTCCTATGCCTCTGAATCTGTCTGGTACTTTCTGGGTGGTGCTTGTACAGTCTTACTCCTTTTTCACCCGGTTTTTTTGTGTGTGTGATTAATGTCTGGACACTGTTGCCAGGCAAGAGATACAGAGAAGCCGAATTACTAAATTTAATCTTAAGCAGCAGACTTGGTACTGTTAATGCTGGTAAAGAGCCAGGTCTAGTTCGTTCTGACTAGCAGTTGCAGTAGAAAGCATCGTGATTGCCTTTGCAGACCTTGCATGGCGGCCTTGAAATGGCAGCAGTTGAAATGGTGTCAGTATTCAGAGGCAGGATTATAAATTAAATTAACCTCTGCCTCTCTGTAAGGCAAAGCTGGCTGTCTTGGCTGCTTTTCTGTCAGTCAGTGTTGCCCCTGCATTCCAGCAGTTAATAACTAATGGACTGGAGACCCTTGTTTCTGGGACATCACATTCTTTGAGTGTTGTAATGTGTGAGCAAATTGCTTTTTTTCTGGAGGAGAAGCCCGTGCAGTGTTATGACATGTGTGCAGGTGGAATAGTGTGTTGGTTTATTTCTTTCTTAGATGATGACAATTCAGAAGAAGGCCTTCACACCATCCATTCAGGAAGGCATGAATATGCATTCAGCTTCGAGCTTCCACAGACGTAAGTACCCACTTGCAGTCCTCCACACGGGGCCCTGCTGCCCACCTGCCTGACCAAAACTCCTGCTGTGGGTGGAGGGGAAACCTTTTCAATGGTAGTAGGAATTGTGCTCCAACATGCAGTAGAGAACATAATCTCATTAAACTGAAGAGGTTGCTTTTACATTGATGTAAACATCCCTTTTTTTTTTTAATTTTCACAAAAAGAAACTCATTGCTGCCCAATTGCTCACTTTCTTTTGACCAAGTCCTATTGACTTTTTAGATTTTGCATTGTATCACCCCTTCCCATGAGGAGGGAGAGGAATTTGATCTGTCACTGGAGTCCTGCAGAGTGGCTGAGATACGTTTAGTTCAACCATTTATTGGAGCTATGCAGACCAGCAGAACTAGAGATAAGATCGTAGTGGAATTGTTCAGGCTCAAGTCTGAAACAGATGTGGCAAGTTTACTTAGATTTCAGCAAAAGAGGAGGTTGTTTTATTTAGATAGGATGTATGTACCCAGGTTGGCCATTTATGCAGAAAGCTGTGAGGGAAATAAACTTAAGAATGGGTGGATAAAGTAAGAAGAATTGTCTTACCTAATCCCATTTGTTTTAGAAAATAAATTGAGTAAGACTAAGAGCAGAAGTTTGTTCTGGTGAGATGAAAGTTTTTGCCTCACTCCTGTCTGAAATACTAATGTAGACACTGTGGGTGTAAGATTTGTACGTAGTAGAATTATGGATATGGAAATGAGCTAAATATACAAGTTCCAGTAAAATTAAATACACAGGAAAAGAGGGAGCATGAATATGGGTGAAAAAAGAGCCTTTTGCTGTAAAAGGCAAGTAGCAGTCCTTAAAAATCTGAAAGTTGCTGAAAATTCAGCAGTTTTATGTAGATAAGCTCACTGACTAACATTAAAGTTGTATTCTAGAGGTGCTGGTTTCAGTACAGTCTGCAGATGACAAGCACTTTCAGTTTCAAAGTGAACAGCACAGGACTTCTACGCTGTTTCAGTAAGATACTCTGTGAAGGCCTATGAACATGGAGATTTTAAAGGCAATTTAGCATTCTGTGAAAATCTCAACTACAAGAAAGTAGTAAGGCCAATACTGATTTTTCCCTTGAGTTGAAAGGGTCATTTAAAAAAACAAAACCCCAAAACACTAGATACACGAACATAAAATGCTTAGTTTGAAGTGAAACAGACAGAGAGCAAAATATCACAAGCGTTGGTCAAATGATAGATTTTTTTTAAGTGACATGAAGGAATAGCTGTTAAACCAGATTTTAATAAAACTGGAAAAACAAAGGGTGATACTAAAAGCCTGAACTTTGACACTGCCTACTTACTTGATATTTTGTATCCATAGAATGCTCCCAAAAGTGATGTAAACTTCAGAGCAGCAGTGGAAAGAAGTACATCATCCTTACTGATTTTTCCTCTTCAGAATATGGGACGGAATGAAACATTGAATTTGGATTAGGAGATCCTTTTAATTGCATTATTAGGGAAAAAAACTGAATATTTCAAATGCGCGAATAGAGAAGTCAAACCTGTAACTGAAAGAATAATTATAGTAAAGCACTAGCATGGCTAGTATTGTTCTATATGGAAAGTATGTGAACATTACAAATAATTTGTTTTAATATAACTGTATTCAGAGCATAGTAAAATAGAAAAAAAACTTAGATAAAAATAAAGAGAAATTAAGTTACAGAAGACTGCTGTAAATTGCTAATAATTGAAATATAAAGATACTTTATCTTTCATTTTATGATATTACAGTAAAAAAGGAAATAGTCACAGGTCTGGAAAAACTTCCTGCATTATCTTTTCTCCAGCTTCTAAAATATACTTCCTTGATTTAACAAATTTCAGAATAGTCTTGATGACGTGTGTGTTGGTATATAAACTTAAATGCTTATATGTGTGCATTCTTAGGTATTGCAAATGTTCTAAGCTGTCTTGTCAGGGTAGAGGAAGATTAGAAGGTGCTCAAAATAGCCTCTCTCCAGAACTCCAAGTTAGAATATTTACTCTGCTTAAGGTGAACCTAACTACCAAAGTGCAGAGTTGCAGCTAAAATTAACCTGATGTTGAGCTACTGCCCAAGTATATAATAGACAATGGTTTACAAAATGCTATATTCGAAACTATAACTGGTTGATGCTAATGGCAATTTTAAATTGGTAGCCAAAAGGGTGTGGTTTACTCTAAGACATGGAAGTGGCCTCTTAAGCTTAAAGAAAATGTGTGCTCTCCGGGCATTTTCTAGTACAATTCTTTAATTGGTTCTTAAAATCTTTGCAAAACTATAATAGGATAAATTGGAGATGATTTTTTCTCCCATCTTTAATCTTGGATTCTTCTGAGATATGGAAACTTTGCAAATAAATTACTCTTCATTAAGTACTACAGTGCATTAAAAATGCAGTTTTATATACTAATCTCTGTCCTGATCAGTTGTATCATTATTAGACAGAAAGACTTTATTCAGTTTTGACCTTTGTGTCCTGCACAGACCACTTGCTACCTCATTCGAAGGCAGACATGGCAGTGTGCGCTATTGGGTGAAAGCCGAATTGCATAGGCCTTGGTTTCTACCAGTAAAATTAAAGAAGGAATTTACAGTCTTTGAACATATAGATATCAACACTCCTTCATTACTGGTAAGAATTGACAGAATTATTCATTTTTTGTTTCTGGCATAAAAAATAATGAAGTTTAATAACTGAAACGACATCCATATCTAATTTTACCTAATACTTATTTGATCTTTAGTTACAGCCAATCTTCCAAATAGTACATTAGTTCAGCAACTTAAGTACTGGTATTTTGAAAGCTAAATTTTCCTGTGCTTGGAGTTGCTTCACTTTTAAGATATGTTAAAATGGTTTTGTCAATTTAAATTGATAATACTAAATTGTTAAGTGTGAGTTAGAAGGAAGATTTTCAGAACTGTTCTTCTCTGATTTTGGATAAAGAAAGAACAGTGAAACTCTAAAGAATTAGTGTGACATTGAAAACTTAAAAAAGCAAAGTAAATAATGTATTGGTGTGCATAACTGATAATTTTTGTGTGGATAGTTTTCCACCTATGGGGAGAAATGATCACAATTCTTGATAATCTTTTTCTGAGATGTCTTTTCATTAAGATAATTTCAGTATCACAACTGCTTTCAATGAGGATTCGATTTCCATCAGGCCTGAAATTCCATTGCCCCCACTCTTCTTCAAATTCACTCCTCATGGAGAGGGGAAAAAAAATCTCAAAATCCATTGAAATAGGTTTCTTGTGTGTATGGGTGAAAAATCAGACTTGCAAAGGGACATTGGCCTTGCACAAATTCCATTAAAATCAAAAGATTCTCATTTGATATTGATGGGCTTTGCATCAAGTCCTAAACCCTGGGGTCATGTAAAATAGCAAAGTCTGTTTAATACAGATGAAACGGGATCATTTTGAAACAGGAAATAGCAGCAGTCAAGGTTACACTTCAGCTTGAGTATTGTTTCTGAAATAGTGTGCTGGAAAGACATTCTAGTTTACTGGTAAATTAAAAGTTCTTCAGCAATATGGTGGGATATGTAGGCTATAAAGCCTGTCCTTAAGATACGCTGAATTTATTTATGTATAAAAACCTGTTTTAAATATAACTGTAATATGAAGTGTAGCAAAAAAGCAGTGTTAATGAATATGGAATTAGAATAAAGCTTACAGTTTGCATAGTGCAATTTGCTTGAGGTTTCTCCCTCTAAATAAAACTAGGTATGCTTATCAAAATGCATAGAAAGTATAATTTTTGTTGTTGATTAGAACAGATAAGGAGATTAATGGAGTACTCTATTAAATGGAAAATACTGTTCTTTTCTTGCAGTCACCCCAAGCAGGCACAAAAGAAAAAACTCTCTGTTGTTGGTTTTGTACCTCAGGCCCAATATCCTTAAGTGCCAAAATTGAAAGGAAGGGCTACACCCCAGGTACGTAACAGAAGTAATTATAGGAAATGTTT
Organism: Oreocharis arfaki; assembly: GCA_013398015.1. Lineage (NCBI taxonomy): Eukaryota > Metazoa > Chordata > Aves > Passeriformes > Paramythiidae > Oreocharis > Oreocharis arfaki. Next base: position 769,916 of record VZRR01010573.1, on the reverse strand, counting down.
TTCCTTCCCTTTTAAAATGACAGTTTGTACTTAGCTTCTGTTAGGTAAAAGAAATACTTCAGCTATTCTTGCCATTTTTGTTTGCATTCATCTGTCTTGCTGTATGAAACTACTAATTTTGTTAGCTTGCTGTGTCTCCAGATTGTTAAAGGACATGTGCTTTTATTGGGCCTGTGCTGTTTTCTGTTACATTTACCTCATGGTGACCTTACTCCTGCTAGCATCAGTGGATGTTCAAAGTGTAGGGCCTTGCTAGCAGCGTCCAGTGCCGTATAACAATACACAGTATGTGGCACTTTGCTTCAGTTGCCTTGCGAATACATAGAAAAAAATGAAATTTTGCTTTGTTTCAGGTGAATCAATTCAGATCTTTGCTGAGATTGAGAACTGCTCTTCCCGTGTGGTGGTGCCAAAGGCAGCCATTTACCAAACACAGGCATTTTATGCCAAAGGGAAAATGAAGGAAGTCAAACAGCTTGTTGCCAACCTGCGTGGGGAATCCTTGTCATCTGGCAAAACAGAAACCTGGAATGGCAAACAGCTGAAAATTCCACCTGTTTCTCCTTCAATCCTCGACTGTAGTATAATCCGTGTGGAGTATTCACTGATGGTATGTTGGGTTGTTTCGCTGGAGCATGAGTAGTTTCCATGATTCCCTGCAAGTTGTTAACAAAGCATTGTGAACTGCTGAGTAGTTACAAAAGAAGTACATAGCCTAGCATTAGATGTCCTGAGAAGAATTTTCTAAGTAAATTCAGTCTAAGTCTTGCATGTTCTAAGTAAATGTGTTATGAGTAGGTGACATTTCCGTGTGAAGGATTTTGTTAAGGATGTGGAGCTGCCTTTGACTTGGAGGGCTTTTTTGTCTCCATAGGGACATTGTCTCTGAAACAAACAAAAAGAAATTTCAGTTTCTTGTGAAAAATTCCATGGGTGGAGATTTTAGTCGAATGATTACGAAGTGCTCATACAAACCTGTCTTTAATTTATACCTCTGTGTTTTTCAGGTATATGTGGATATTCCTGGCGCCATGGATTTGTTCCTTAACTTACCACTGGTCATTGGCACCATTCCTCTACACCCGTTTGGTAGCAGAACATCAAGTGTAAGCAGCCAGTGTAGCATGAACATGAATTGGCTTGGTCTGACGCTGCCTGAAAGACCAGAAGGTAATCTGACAAAACAAGTCTGTTTTGATTTTTGTGTGCTTTATTCATTGCTGTCATGCAAGCAGACACAAATTACATCCTTCATAATAAAGCCCATCGAAAATCCCTTGCGGATGTTTCCTTGTTACCTGCTTACTCTCTGTAGAAGAGTAGAGTTCTCCTCCTTGCCTTTCTCTCCAAGGTACAAGCAGGGGAATCCAGCTGCTTGGAAGCTGGTGTAAGTGAAAGCACAGAATGCCATTGTACCTGAAGTAATTCTGCTTCCAGTATCCCAGCTGTATCCTTGGTTATAAGGCATTGTAACCTGCCAAACTAGCAGTTAAGGTGACCTTTAGCATCCTAAGTAGCCAAGATTTTTTGAAAAGATAATGTAATCCTTTTCAGTGGGCATCTTTTTTGTCAAAGGAGAAACTCTGTAGCTTCATCCCTCCTTTTGCATATAAACATCTGGGGGTTTTAATGTACAAATCCCAGACTCTGATGATGGAATCCAGAGGAATGCAATATTCTGTCATTCCTGCCTGTAACAGAAATTCAGTATTCTGAGAATGCTTTAAATTTGGAGGTGATAATTTGGCCACAGTAAACAAAAAAGTGGTCATTCTGCTCCTGGACTTGAGCATAGTTTTAAAATAAACTGTAACAGCCTGCTCTCTCTTTCATGTTCAATGACTGTGGAAAAATCACTGAAGTAATTTATCTAGCTGCTGGTGCATTTTATAATATAAAAGTTTAATATTCATCATGTTATATGTTTTGACATGCATAAGAACTTGTTGTTCGAACTGCGTGTGCCTTTTCCCTGCAGCACCTCCCAGCTATGCAGAAGTGGTTACGGAGGAACAACGACAGTCCAGCCTTGCACCCTTAGGTGCTTGTGATGACTTTGAGAGAGCGCTTCCAGGACCACTGTTTGCATACATCCAGGAGTTTCGTTTTCTGCCTCCACCCCTCTATTCAGAAGTAGGTACCTCAGAATATGATTATGAATTCACTGTTTCTCTGAATTCTGTCTTGTGGAACAAATGTAAGAAGCTGTTTCTGTTTTTTGAAAACCAGGACAAATGATCAAAAATATGAAAAGGGGAAAAGGTAAATTTGTTTTAGCAAAGTACAGGTAAAATGCATCAAAAAATTTCCAGGATTCTTCACTATTCGAATGCTTCATAGACATTCTGAAACTGTTTTGCACCCTCTGTGCGACTTACTGAAGTTATATTGCGTTATATATGTAATACATGACATTGGTGAATACCAGCATTTTTCACCTCGACTTTCTTAAAGTACTCTGTATTTTTTGTTCTTGGTGTGTATTACTTTCAAAATTTGCGTGTAGAGAAGTTACAAAGGTATTCTTCCTGGCTTAGGTTTGTCTAAGTGCACTGTTCACACATTTCTGTCTGCAGTGTTAGTTCTTGAAAGTCGCTTAATAACTGGGACACAGGTTTAGGCTTCAAAAGCTTCAAAAGCTGTGTTCATATTTTTCAGGGGAAAGCAGTGGTATAGGACAAAATAGAATAATGTCCTTTGGCTAAATCTTGCCTGGATCCACCCACTCTTGATTTTTTTCTTTTCCTCTTGAAACACTTAAGCTGCTAGTGAGTGAGTGAGTGGCATGTTTTTTGTGTCTTGTTTGAGGACTCTTCTTTAATGTAAACCTAGAATACAACTCGGGCACTTTACATTTAGGTTCCCAAAAGATTTACAAATAAGCTTTTCCTTTGTTCTAAGAATGGCTTTATAAAATTAACTGACCAAACTATATAGTGTGTCTACTTAAATTATACTTCCTATCCAGTTTTGGAGACCTAAGTTAGCATGTTCTTAACCTCCTTCCTTTTGTTGAAAGGAAGAAGACGAAATGTGTGGAACACATGAACTTTTAAGACATTTCATGGGGTTTTTCAGGAGTCATTACTTACAAATTAGGTAGAACTTTTTACTAATAATTTTTTGCCTTTTTAAGTAAAATGTTTTCCAACATTGTTTTAGTATTTTAAGTTAGATGTTCAGTGATGCGTCAGGTTGTCGTCTTAGTATGAAATAAATAATTTAAAACATTTGTGCTACTGTAGCAGGGTTTTTTTCAATTTTTTTATTACATCTTTGTGCTTATATTTAAGCTACCATCACCCTGTAGTTTAAAATATTTCACTACACTTAGTAATTTTCCCTTCAAAGTTTTGTCTAATTTCTGGAGTTATTTCAATTACGTGAATAACCTTTGGATTGGGAATACTATTTATCTCTGACTGTCTTGGATTTAAAAATTTTGGTGTTTGGATTGGTTTATTTTCTAGCAGTCAGTTCTAAAAATACCCTGGGTTGTTGTGTTTTTTCCTCTTTTGTTTAGATTGATCCAAACCCAGATCAACCTACAGATGACAGACCATCTTGCCCCTCTCGTTGAAGGAATCCATAAGAAGCTGACTTGACTTGGGTTTTGAATCATACCTGCCATGTTGAAGGTCAAGGCATCATAGTGGAGACACACTTTGAAAGAAAGTGGGTTTGTGCTTGCCTGTGTGGTGAAAAAATGAAAACAACCTGTGATTATGCTTTGAAGCCTACAGTAACACTGTAGGACTGCTCCACATGCTTGAAGAACTGAGCTTTCCCCTTCCCTCTTAAATACTGGCACATACTAGGAGCAGCCTTACTAACCTACAGTCATGTGTGTCCAAACACTCAAACCACATTAAGAGAGGTTTGGCTTCCTCTTAAAATTTGGAAATTTGCACATGCTTATTGCTTACATTGTGCGGTTCAGTGTCACTACAGCTTTTTCTCATTTATGCCGGACGGTTGTTACCCCCTTCTAATTTCTTGTGGTCCGCACAATAAGGAGCAAAAGAAAGCTTTGACAAAAAAAGAAAGAAACAAACAAACAACCCAACAGCGACAGACTTCGACAAATGCAGTGACTTTTCTTTTTTTTTTTTTTTTTTAATTTAATGTAGCCTGGACTTTACCTGCATATGCACATGCTCAGAATTGTCCTAGTAGGCTGATCATGTATCACCTCTTCAGCTTGGATCCTATTGTGGATTTATTTACAAACATCAAATGCCTTCAAGCCAATCCTTCTTGCTGTATGTTTTGCAGCCTACTGTAGTAGATAAGCAACAGATATGGGGATAGGGTGGGAGGGTGAAGAGTTAATAGAAAGAAACTAATAGACTTCATCAAGATTGTATACTTTCTTGATTTCTTTTAAGAATTTGTTGCCTTTCTACTATTATCGCAAAGCAGCATTTTGTTACAGACTGCCTAAAAATCACTTAATCTCAGGTGAACTCATCACTTGCCAAACTGTTGGTATGCTATTTGTTTTTTTATGTTGCACTGTTGAGTTAGTTCTTTTTTTGTTTTGTGTTCGTGTTTTGTTTTTATTCTTTGCTTGAGAGGGAGATCTGGAATAGGGACATACACAAAAGTTACAAAACCCACCTCATTCTCGTTTCTCTTTCTACATTATAAAAAGAGATGTTCAAGTTGTGAAGCTCTTAAAAAAAAAAAGGCACAAATGAAAGCAGCACCAGCAGACACCAGCTGTTGTTCAAAAGAGTTTTAAAAGGAAGTAGTCATACACTGTCTAGGATCCACAGACAGATCAATATCTCAAGTAGTAGGGATAGGAGGGGGAAAGTAAATTTATTTTTATATATAGCTACTTAATCACCAAAAATTCTATATGTAATGAGTGTAGTAGAAAGTATATTTCAAACTGCAGGAAAAACTTGTACTATGCTAAGAGCTCAGTTTGTGCACTTTGTATTACCTTCAGGGTTTATGATACTGTACAAGGTTAGAAGTATAATTAAAGTGGGAAAGATCAGTGTTACCAGCCATACTTAAATATGGGTTAGCTGGAATTGTTTTGATGACTGCATCTTCTGTGGCACTCTCAAGAGCTTAAAAACGAACAAAACAGTGAATTTTACGATGTATTCATACAGGATGCAAGAAACTGTATGGAAAGAGCACTTGCCCTTGAGTGTGCCCCAGGAAAAGAAGTGCAATGGAGCCATTACTTGTGCTAACAAATACCAGCGCTTATATGCTAGAGATGTACAATGGAAGTCAACTTTGCTTTTCAGAAACCATGTAACACAGCTCGCTGACAAAGGGACACTCTTCTGGTCTTGACTACTTAAATCAAGATCTAGTCCATCAAATACCTGTCTCCTTGTGCAATAAAAAAGCTCAGAAGAGAGTGGGAGAGGGGAGGCTGGTGTTTCTGCAAGGTGCTCATTCTTAAAAACCTCTGCCTTGTTTTTAAGGCTTCATAAATGCGACAAAATAGGCTTTTCCATAAGTGGCCTTTATGAGAACATGAAAGATCATTCATGTTTCGAAAATGACAACAGGGTGATAAAATATAAATGAGTCGCGTTTTAAGTGATTCAGTTAAAAGGCTTGGGCTTTGAACGGGAATATTGGCAAGAAGGAAATTGGATGATGTTACTAGGCCAGTTTTGTGGATGTCCCTTCCTTCTACCCTCTTCAACCAGACAATTTGTAAAGCTGATGGGATCGTTGGTATAAAAGGGCATTTGGTGGTTTTACTTTTTTTTTCCTTTTTTGTTACTTTAACAGACTAGGGAACAATTGCTGACATACATAGCATTAAAGTACTTACCACAATGTAATGGAAAATTACATATGAGGCAGGATTGACCAATATCATAGTAATTGACTTGGCATCACAGCCTTTGTGATTAGAATGAAAAATTGCCTAAGTTATCAAATAAAGACTTCCAGTTTAAATTACATTGTTACTCAAAGGCATTACTCTTCCACAAATATTGGTCAATTCTCATCATTATAAAACTTGAGGTTCACAGTTTTAGCCCAGTATTTGATAGAGAATTCTGATCTGAATTAGGAAAAAGTAAGTAAAATCCAAACATTAGAGAAACAAAGTGCAATATTAAATGTTTGCTTTATAGATTATATTCTATGGCTGTTTGTACTTTTTTTTGTTTTTAGTTTTGGTGCTGAATATGTCCTTGTAGACTCTTGTTCTAAGAAAACAATATGTGGAAAACAGTTTAATTTTTCCTATTGCTCTTCCTTGTGGAAAATAAACTTTTTTTAAAAAAAATTAGTTTTTAAATATTACATGTATGCATGAAATAAAAACCACAAGTATCACATAGTACAGGAACTTCAGGAAAACATGCATTGCCTGTCTCAAACAATAGAGAAAAGAATTATGCCACTGAGTACCACTCAGGGATCCTCAGTCTTTTTTATTTACATCAGTGAGCTCATGGGGCCGGGTCCCAGATCAGAAATGCCTTTTTAGGACTCTGTTTATATCACATTACAGCTGCAGTGTATTCGAGGTTTCTGGTCCTTTCCCTGAGGAGGTGGCACAAATTGGGGGGGATGGGAGGAAATTGGGGAGTGACTTAAGAGGTCTGGTTTGCAGGTGGGACTTTGACAGGAGGGTTGTTGACTGGGGTTGTAGAAGGCATCCTTTGCTGTTCCCTTGGCAGTAAGCAGATGTCAGAATGCCCACCTGTGCGGTGTTGAGTCTCCCCAGTGTGCCAGCAGCGTGGCAGTACCGCTGCATGTCGTGTATGCCATGCATGGGCGAAATGGATTGTCATCATCCTTCAGGATCAGCATGTCATTTGACCTGTGAGAAGATCAGGGGCTTGAGTGGCCAGCCTGCCCTGTGCTTCCCTCTTGGTGTTTGGGGTACTGGGCCACAGTGTTCCCACAGTACTGTATCTTCACTTCAGTGATGCAGCTGCTAATGTGGCCAACACAAACATTGATCCAACACCCTGCATAATACAAACAGTAGGACCTCCCTCTCTGAAGCAGAGCATTTCAGCTTAATTTTGAGTTGGTTTTTGGTGAAGGATGCGGACAGAGTTGATTCTCTCCCTGTTAATAACACTGGTAATATTTTTTGCCTAAGTTCTGGTTCAAACCAATAAGAGACATGAAGGTTGTCTGCCGTTTTGCTAATTTACTTGGAGATCTGTTAGTGTTTTAGCAAAGAAGGATCAGGCAGCTGCTTACTAACCTCCCCACCAGTGCGTTGGGGAAGAGAGTCTTCCAGAAGAGTCAAACTTCTCATGGGTTGAGATAAAGACAGTTTAATAAAGCAAAAGCCACAGACACAAAGCAAAACAAGTAATTCATTCACCATTTCCAGTGCACTGTCTTGTGTTTAGCCATCTGCAGGAAAGCAGCACACCATCATGCCTTAATGGTGACTTGGGAAGACAAACTCCATCACTCTGAATGTCTTACCATTTCCTTTTTCCCCCAGCTCTATATGGTGGGCATGCCAGCTGAGCAGGGCAACATATGTTCTAGAATATCCCTGTGGTCAGCTAAGGATCAGCTGTCCCAGCTGTGTCCCCTCCCAGCTCCCTGTGTACCCCTAGCCCACTCACTGGTGGGGTGATTCAAGGAGCAGAAAAGGCCTTGATGCCTTGTGAGCTCTGCCCAGCAGTAGCTAGAGCATCTCTGTGTTGTCAATGCAAATCTGAAACACATCCCCGTAATAGCTACTGTGACAGAAATTAACTACCCTATTCAAAACCAGAGCAAGCTCCTTCATAGCAAAGTAACATTTTGTTTTTTTCTTTTAATACCTGCACAATCCTTTGTAGTGGTATCTAATACTACGTGAAAGAGGTAGAATTTAAACTAGCACCATTAAAGGGACGCTCTTCTTGCAGTTCTGTGCAACATCTTGAAATCCTGTATTTTCAGACCAGCACCTCTGCCTTAGCTGTATTGTCAGTGTTATTGTAACTTTGGAAGTTATCAAAGTTTTGTTATTTGAGATCTGATTTTTTAAATGCAGATGTTTCTTATTTCTTTAAATACCTGAGTGTATGTACAAAACTCCGTTACAACAGGATGTAAAACTAACGGCTCTTCCACATTTCCATTAAAGTGTGCAGAGCAGCAGCAAGTTACAATTGCTTAAGCACTTGGGCTTTGAGAGGCAAGGCTGCAATATGGAACAATATATCTTCTGGGAATTAGCTAGTTAAAACATGTACCTAGTACTTTTTAACCCCTTTCTAGATTTAAGCCTTCCTGTATTTTACAGGAACGGACCACTACCCCTGCGTGATCTTCATCCACCTTACCTTACAAAGCATGAAATCCTGCCACAGCAGTGAAGAAGGGTCTCCAGAAGTAGCCTGTGAAGCTGGGCAGCAGCTCAGCAATGCTTTTGTGTAGGAAGCAATCTTTGTCTGGGCAGATGCCTCTGATCTGAACCAATTTCTGTGACTCGGTGCACAGCTATGGGCAACTCTTTCAGAGAAACAAATGCCTGGCAGAGATTTTCCACAGGCTGGTACTGCATGAGGACAGCTGCTCCTGGGGCCATAGAGGCCAGACGTCCCACGTGTTGTGGATTTTGGGTGGAGTCCCCCTCCAGAGATCCACAGACACGTTAGGAGTTACCAGGATTTCCACTGTATGAACATTACTGTGGATTTCAGCTCCCGAATTTTGATGTTATTAGTGAAAGTCACTTGCAAAGACACATTGTCAGGCACATTCCACCTTGCCTTCCAGATCATATCCTGGAAATAGGAGAAAAGTAACGTATATCCTAGCAGTCATTCACTTCTGGAACTCCACCTGGATACAGCATGCTATTTTTAAAGCTGTATCTCTGTATGTCCCGACCCAGTGGATGTTAGGACGGAGGAGTAGCTTCTGAGCAGAGTCCAAGTGCTGCCACGAAATCCAAGTTGAACTGTGCACCTTTCACCTAGTACAGCTCCTTACGGGGGATTCAGAGTTCGGAAGGATGCTGCCTGTTGAGTTTGCTTCAGGCACCTTGCCTGAAATGTTTGTCATATTTGGATGACAGACAATCACCTGGATCAGAGAAGGGGAGAGTGCTAAATATAACATAAAACCTGTATTATTTGGATGTATTTTAAGGGGGAGAGGAATGTACAATTAAAAAATTAAAAAACACAACCAGAAAGTTAGCCTGGCACTCTGTGACAATTCTCAGCTACTTGTGCAGTACAGTCTGATGTCTTATACAGGAAAAACTCAGCGATCTCTCTAAGACAGTGCACTCCATCTACCATGAGCAGCTTCCTGCATAATTTTCTGCTGGGGCACTGAGGGGAATAACCAAGTACACATTTCTTCTTGCTCCCATACGTCACTACCAAGAGTCTATCATCTTCCATCATGAGTCTCTCCAGGCTAAAGCATGCCTTTGACTCACCAACTCTCCACGAGATGCTTTGTCATGGGGAGGCCACAACCTGTTACCTGTTTATTGGTGTAGTAAATGTTATTTCTAAAATGAACTGATGAACAAGATGCCATTCAATCTTTCTCAAAGGAGACACCATACTTTTGTTTTCAGCTGAATAGTAGGTTGGATCATAGAAGGAAGGGGAAAATGATTGCAAAACCTGGTTATTATTTATCTGAAAAGTAATGCAATTTCCCAGGGCTAAAAAAGGCCTTGCTGTGATGGAACTGCCTTGAATTAAAATGGAACTCCCCACTGGAGATGGTCCATATTCAAAGCACAGCTGTCATTGTTGCCCATCAGCTAAGAAAGAGAATTTAACAATACTTCCTGTAAAAGGTGTTGAATATTCACCTTGAATGAATGAATATTACATTCATATGTAATGACTTCTGATTAATAAATTGCTTTTTTATTATTTACACTCTTGCTTGGGGTGACTACTACCCTAAGTCAGTTGAAGTCTATTGACACTGGTCCATTTCTGCTCTAATTAGCCTGTTTTTCCTGGTTAAGAATTCCAAGAGAATAGATCATGGTAACATCTTCAGCTCTGATTAAAAAGATCCTTTCAGTATTAAATATGCAATATAAACAAAGAGAAACCTGCAGCAGTGTTTTACAGCTATATAATTATCTCCTATAAATTAAACTAAATGGTCCCCCTCCCTGTCATTTAACAGGACAAGACAGGAAAGACAGTTTTACTGCTGCCCGTTATTTTTTTAGTACATCAACACTGTTTATGGTGACAGAGCTGCACATCTCTGAAGTAACAAAGCAATTCTCCAGTTGTACAATGTAAAACTGACCTCCCAAACAAGACAAAGGAAGAAATCAATACCTGGCCTGTGCAGAAGTAGATACATGCAATTTAAGTAAACTTAAAAGCCACAAAACTTTTACTTTTTTTCTGATTTTCCCCTCTTTTTTTTCCTTATAATTCAAAGTAATTCAAAGGAAGCAAAAATCTCTGAATGTCTTTGCTGTCTTCTTCTTCCTATATTTTATTCAAACTTTTTAATGCTTCAAAATATCCTACTTGTTTTTTGTGCATGTAACTTATGTTACCATAAAGCCTCATATGAGTCTGTATTTCCTCAAAAAAAACCTAAGAAAACATTTCATCCACCTTTTTGATCCAAAACGCCTTCTCAGAATGAGCTTGAAAATACACTATAGACTATCTCTCCCGGTAATATTTTATGGAAATAAAACCCCTAGGAGTACTGACTAGATAGACTTTTGAATTCCTTGTATAAAACTCACATTTTTTTCATGGTATGAACTAGTAAAGAGGAGTCTGCAGTATGGGAACTATTTTAAGGTATTTCAGCATTATTATCATGAATTATCTCACAATAAATGCAAATTGACTTACCTTGAAGGTGATTTTATCTCAGGTTAAAAGCATTCAGAGGAACCATTAATATTAGAGTGCACTGCAGTGAACTTGTATCTTTTTACCTGGGAGATAACACATCCTACCTCTGTCTCACAATTACCTGTCCACCCCAGAAAAAATCCAAAAAAACAAAGCACCCAAACCACAAACAAATTAAGCTTTAAAAAGGTTTATAAGCAGCGTTTTCATGTAGCTAACATAGGGAAACACTTTTCTAATGAAGGCTATACTACCCTAGACTTGTGCTTATAGTTTTTTGCTTCCCATATGCAATTAGAAAGTAATTTGAAATTACATTAATTCATTTGGCATATATTTGGTACTCTGCTATGACTTTGAATCACCAAATACTAACTAGGTTTCTGGCACAACCAGAAGAAACAGGAAATATTACACTTGAGATCATGGTTAGGGTTGAAACAGGGTACAAGCAGCATGTTTTATTTGCTACTGCAAAAGGCAAGCTCTGCTGTGCTAAACGTTATTCTCTTGGCAGCTAGTTGATAAATACAAAATACTCCAACAGCTCATTCTTTCACCCTTGGTTCGAAGTGAGCAGATCTGAAAGGAAAGAAAAGTTTCTATTACCACAATTAAAGAGCAGTGTTGCAGGGGGGAAGAAACGCAAATTTTGCAACTGGCAACTGGCTCCTTCACCCGGCGTGTCCAAGCAGCCACCAAGAGAGAAGCCAGACATCTCACCTCTGACGAACACACAGATATTTTTAGCTCAGTAGTGCAATCTGCAATTTTTAAGTGCATTGCAACAGGAAAGTCCCTTGCTGAAAGCAGTGAGAGGCCCTTAGGAATCTCTGACAGAGCAAATTCTCCATCAACATGCATCTACCTCCGCCACCTGTGTCACTCCACAAGGATAGAGTGCACAGCCCCAAACAATGGCAGACATGGACCAAAGGCACTGTGGGTAAGGAACAGCTTTGATTTATGTGATCCAGAGATCTATTGACTGATTACACAAAGCAGAGATCTGTCCGGTTCAGACAAGGACAGTTTAGGCTTGGACGTGCCGTTTTGTTTTCCAGCTTTATAAGAAGATATTCTTTTTCTGCAGCCCATAGATCTTTCTAAACATGGTGACAGTTTTAAAAAGGGGTTTCAAAATGCTGTTACTGGATTATTTTACAGTGCTCTGAATTGTACCCAGGAACTGAACCAAATACTTTTTTCCAGCCCTCTTGCAAGGCAAGTTGTTGACAGGAGGAGCAAGAACTCTTGTGACCTTGAAAAAGTTTCACATTCATAAACTGCAACCCAGACCCCCAGGAAGCCTTAAGGCTAGCGTTGTTACAAGAAGACAAAGAGTGGAAAAAACCTAAGAGCAGTGGAGCATGCTGAAAACCAAAAGCTACTGGGATTTATCCGTGGAAGCAGTGTGTGCCATGGACACAGCCAGCATGACATAGCAAGAAACCTCGTCGTGGTGCCTCTACTTAATTTCCTCAGAGGCAACGGGTGCCATCTGTTTGCTTTAAGTTTAGTCCTACGTCACTCAGCAACGTTTGAATGTTCTGGGTGAGCACAGAACACCCCACACTGAGCAATGTAAACAGGGGCAACCACCTCATAGGGGTGCTCTGGGAACACTGGGTCTTGTCAGCAGGATCCAGTCACTGTACCCTCTGAGCAGGGATAGTGAAAGTGCAGCCTCATCCTCAGCGAGGGTGTCTGACTCTCAGGAGCAGCTGCAGGGAAAATTGGTCCCTTGGCTCCTGGTCTAAAAGTCCCTTGGCTCTCGTCTCTAAAAGGTGCTGCTGACACCAGGCTGTCCAGGGCGGGGAAAAGAGACCGTGTCACCATGTTCCCCGTGAGGGTCAGATCTGTCCACACATGCACGGGTTTTATATTCTTGGCTTCTCCTCCAGAATTCACAGCTGACACTAGTTATTTCTAGGAGTTGTTTCTCTCCAAAAGGAAAAAGCAAGGGTGGGGGAAGAAGATGGTTGCAATTATTTAAATAAATAGCATATAAGCAATTGATCTTATTAAAGAAATAGAAATAATAGGCTCGGCCTTTTCACATCTTGTGTGCTTATATGGATTATGACAAGTCCAGTTCTGTACAATTAATTTCATGGATGTACAATTTGCTTCTGCATGATAGTACATATACCTAACTGCTTTTTTTTTTTTTTTTTGAGGGGGTCATATTACATAAACACAGTACATAAAAAGGCAAAAATGATCATCAAAAGTAGGATTTGTGGCTCACTGACTATGTTTACTGAGTTAAAAGGCTGAAATTTCTTCCATTCTGTTGATTTCCTTGTAGTTCACAGATTTTAATTACTTTTGGCTCTTTAACTCAGTTTCATCTATCTCTGATTCATGACTGCTGCATCACTAAACTTGCGGAAAAAGAAATTTTCAGCTTCCTCAGTTACCTTTCTTTCATGGAAAAAAACAAATAGGGGAGTGTTTCTCTCAATCCGCACAAGGTCAACACAAACCAAGACAAGCAGAAAAAGGCAGTTCTGGGGGATCAACTGGGCGCAGATCTGTGAAGAACATCGTGTGTTCCCCTGCACCAACATCTGAACAGTCACTGGCAATACGCCTAGATATTTTGGATGTTACATGTCTGTCAAATGAATCAAAGATCCAGATGTAGAATCTGGCAATGATGACATTCTGCTGGTGTCTTTCAACCCATCAGCTTGTGATTAAGATACAGAGAAGCATAAATATAATGGTTTTTAATCAGGTATGTTTTTTCAGGCGTTGTTTTATTTATTGGAAAATTGACATATATTTCTTTCAGTTCATCAAAACAATATTTAAAATCTTATTTTCTTTTAATTCTTTTTAGAGGAAAGGTTCTAAGAGGAAACCTCTCTTAAATCATGGAGAACAAGCCTTCAATTGTGGCATCAGCCTTCCCAATATCACCTCCATAGAACAATGGGTAGGAGATTGCTAAAAGTTTGTATGAATGCAGATTATGAAATTTGAACTCTTACTTCTGAGCTGAAAGGAATGAAGCATTCTATAGAGTAGGTACACTGTAAAATTAAGGGACACAGTTTAGCTCACACAACTTACTAAAGATAAATTATCTGGGTGTATTCTTGAGTTTTGATTCATGATTTCTTTAGCCCAAACCTTAGAATTCTGCAACCAAAACTGCAGAATGTTCCATCAGGCTTGCATCTTCATAGATCCAGCATGGTGCAACCAGTGCACTCACAGCCACTCCACATGTCTAATAGGTGGCAGGCTGACAGCACATTGGTTATGTCATTGAGCCCACAGGTTCATTTTGCATGGACTCTGACAGGTTCAGAGGAATTTCTTTAATTCATTAGTAACATACTCGGTAAGAGAGTTTGGTTTTTTATTGCAAAATACACTTTAAAATTACTGAAAAATATAGTATATGCAGTTTTGTCCTATGTGTATCCCTGTGTGTTCCAGAAAGCTGAAATTCTCGCCAGCTAGCCTGTGCTCAGTTTTCTGACACCCACGTCGTCTCCTAATAGACACTGCTCTAATTTCCATTGCTTTCTAAAGCAACTGATGCTCTCACCAATGAGCTATTTGTCCTATCACTCTGGAAGGGCAGCAGTGGTGTCCGCCACCCCCAGCTGAGCACTTTGGTAGAGGAAAGTAGGTCGTTTAATACAGCCAAGGCATAGGCAGCACCAAGGATTGCTGCTTTGAAGACGCGTAATCTGAACCCCCATTTTCCTGCAAGCCTCGGACGTTGCTGTGCCCAGAAACACTCCTTCTATGTTTACCGAAGCAGAGGCTGCTGAAGTACAGAAAGAAAGTCTCTTGTATGCCCAGTGTTCATGTAACCTGTTTTCTCAAAGTGCTGCAATTTCCTGTTGAGTTACCTAAAGCAGTGGTTGTTGAACAGATGACAACTAAATCTTGCAATTTGCAATGACGTTGTTATGTTTCTAATATAATGGTTTGCTGTCTTTCTCTTTGGAGCCATGAGTCGAGTGCATACTGCCCACGTATGAAAGAGAGAGAGAGACATTCCAAACCTCCATCCTAATACCTCTTAATACCTGCATGAGGAAAGTTTAACTAGGCTTAACTCTTACAACAAATATGACTTCACTTTTTTAACCTAACATAAACTATAGTGTAGTCTTCCATTCAACAGGGACATATTGCTGCCCATCTTCTCCTAAGCAATATTTATGCTATCCATTGGAAACCTGCTATTCAACAAAAATATTTGCCTAAGAAAGTGTCTCTTACTGAGAATATTCTGTGTGCATTGGAGTTAATAAATATGCACAAATAGGGACAAGCTAGAACACAAAATCTATAATTTTCTCTCTGAATTTGCTCCAGGTGACCAGTGTCTTTGAAGAGTGCATTTATAAGCAACACTTGCAGCCAGATACGGTTTAAATGCCATTATCCAATCTAACTGCTGCAGCCTTAAGCTACATCAAACAGCTACCGAAAGTTTGATCATTTCTACTGAGCGTACGTTTTCGCTTGTGAATCCAGAGAAACTCTTCTGCCATGAAAGTCATGGCATGCAGTAGACTTAGTATTTTAAAACCATCTTAGTGATCTCATTTTTCTCTTTATAATAATGTATTAAGAATTTTGAAGAACACTTTCTCATCTTCGCCTTCTCATTTTTTTTCACTATGATCTCAGTACTCTTCAGGCTTCCAAAGCTGTGCATGCTTTAAATAGCAATATATACCACATACTTTCCATGTCTGCATCTTATAGCATGACCATAAAGTGTTAAGTAAAGCCTCAGATGGTACTGGATTTGAATGAGGTTTCGTGTGAATGGATCATAAAACACACAAGGAACACTTTCTGTAAGGAGAAGGGGAGGGATTCTTTGCTAGGGAGAGCTACCCAAATTATTTCCTTCAGTATGGTTTTTCAAGTCCATGTGCTTCTTCTTAAATAATGGAGGACCAGGCAATTTCTGTAATCAGCAACATTCCAGCTGTTCTACCATAAAGCACTGCATCAAGTAACTTGAAAGGAAAAAAATATTAAGATTTCATTTTAAGATTAAAAAACAAGATGTTTTTCAAGCAAACAAGTTAAAAAAGACACCAGCAATTTATTTTCTATATTTAAAATGCTTTGCTTCTTTGTCCATTTATGAATATTGTAAACAACCCTCTGAAGGCTTAAAACCAAAACTTGTTTCCTTACAAAAGAAATTTGTTCTACACTCTATTTTATGTAGAACTATAGTTTTAAAATGTCCATTGAAGCTAACCTGGTACAACATAGGATGTAGAGGTCAGATTAAAAGAGTGCATGTGAAATTTCCTAGTTTCCAGGGTTTGTATTTCTGCATGTCACTTGGATAAACACTGAAAACAGGATCGATGGAGTCATCTATTATTGCAGAGTTTCTTATAGCTATTAAACATTTCAAGTTCTTTGGTATATGTAAAGGAAATTTTGGAGGTAAACTTGACAGATTCACATTTTATTTTATTACGTGCTCTCTAATGGTATGGAGAGTATTTGGTAGGTTTTGCTTAATAAGTAGCAAAGCAAACCTGCACATCTATTTTCTCACTTCTGTTTTCTTTACACGTATTCAATCTATTTGTTTGAAAAGCTTCTAAAAGCTACATTATTAAATGAAGAGTTTTGACGTGTTTGATTTAGAAATAAGGAAATACACTGGAAAACAAAAAGGTGCATTAAAAATAATGGGCCTTGTAAACGGCAGAAGCCTATTTTTGTTTTATGAAGTGTTCTGTCTGGGAAAACACTTTGACTGTAGGAGCAGGAATACAGCTGGTGTGTGCATACCAGAGCATACAGCTGCTGCTGGAGTGAAACTATTGTGTTTATTGTTAAAAGACCAGGACAATGCCAGGGCATCTCTGGATCTAAATCCTGCAAAACTTGCTCTGGCAGGGAGCTCCCCTGCAGCCCAGGCCCAGCTCTCCAGTTATTCTCACAAGTTTTGTTCCTAGCCTGCTGTAAACAGGAAATCAGAGTGGAGAAGCCAGGAAAGAAGTACGAAAACCCCTGCTAAACATGTTGTGTAATGAGCTGACAAGACGTGCTTGAACAGAGGGCTTACTGAACAGAAGCTGAGTCATGTTTCTGTAACCAAGGCTGGGTTTCCCTTCCCCAGCCCCCGCCCCCACTTTATTATTATTGTTCTTGGGTTTTATTAATTATTTTTATTATTAACTTTTATTATTATTTATTATTTTCTTGTTTTTCTGAGTCTTCATATGTTGGCCCTGACAAATCCCTTCACTTCCTGGGTGATTGAGAGCAGCTGTTTATAGCAACCATCTTGATATCACACAAGACTGAACTTCCCACAACTTCTCAGAAACACTAGCACAGAGCAACAACATTTTAAAAACTTGACAATGCCATTTCCATTAAGCAGGAGCTCCTCTTTCATGGCCTGTACTATATTTTTAAGGAGAAGCAGCAGGACAAACTAAACGTGGTTGCAACAGGGCACTGTACAAGCATAGGGAGAAAAATTCATTATCATACCCTCTTCAGCTTTCAAAGACGGTAAGACTGGTCTTATTCTTACCTTGTAGTTGGTGAGGAAGTGGTGCACCACAAACTCATTCCACTGCCTGAAGGAGAAATCAGAAATCGTTAGTTGCTGTAAGTCTTAGCACTCTGCCAGGCAGATAGGTCAGTGCTCCAGACATGACTGGGCTGCTGATGGGAGCAAGGTGGCATGAGTTGCAGGCTGGACTTTGCTGCTTAAACAAACAGAGCAGAAGAAACAACTTCTCAGCTGGAAGAAAGGTGTGAGGATTTTTTGTCTTAGATATAATTATGTAAAACGGATACACCTTATGTAATCCATCCTTTACTAAAAAAAAGTTTAAAATTCATGAAACCAAAAATAAATCTAAAATTAAATAAAAAATTCAAAACCAACCAACCAGACAAAAGAATCTAAACCTGAAAAAAATATATAAAGTTCTAATTTCAATTATTATGTTGTTATCAGAGCACAGCACACTATTCTAAGATTTGATTTTTGATTGCATTCATATCTGAACAATAAAGACCTCTTTCCTCAAGTCAATCGATAACAAGAGAATCTCCATCAAAATACAAATAAGTAAATGGCTAATACATTGATGAGGAAGATTTGAAAACATAACTGGAATGAAATCTGATGTCACAAGCCTGATATTCACACTAATAGACACATGCTTACACATCGCCTCCAAACTTATTCCCTTTGGGAGAATTCTCTTCTAGTAAATTTTTTTGAATGGCTAGAGTTGACAATACTGATTTTTTAAATGAGAAAATAAGAGAAGCTGGGCTAGCCTTGTCTTGTTGTCTTAGATAGTATTTTGTCACCTTTTACTGTTATCTTCATTTCCAAATAAAATAAAAAAGGAATTATATTCCTCACTGGTGTTGATTTTCTCAGAAAATAGTGGGAAGTGGCAAATAATTTGTATTTGCTTGTTTTGCCCTTCCTATCTTATGACTACCTAAGCCAGTTTTCCCTTTCAACTGTCCCTAAACCTGGCTCTGCTCATTTTATGCAGAAAATACCAGAGGTGGCCTGTGCTAGCATCTTCAGTTTGAGTCCTTAGCAATACCAACTGAGTTTTAGTTAGTATAAAAAATTTGTCAATCTTCACTCCAAATTGCCTTAATGGGTCATTAGCATTCTTCACTAAGATGATTGATAAACACCTGGGGACTATGCCACTATAGCTGCCCAGAACTGGGTCATCCACCAGCTATCTCTTTCTGATATGCCCCGTATTATTCCTAAGAGAAATATTCCTACCTGTGAAACACTCAAATATCAGTAAGATTTTTGCCCTGCCTAGAGCTCCTACCAATTTTTACCTGACAGTGTGTAACAATCTCCATGTGCCTTCCAATGCTGCTCTAACCTTTGTGTTGCACCACTGCATGGTGAAAAAACAACAGAGCACATCACTCAGTGTTTGATGAAGAAGGGCATGAAGGAGTCTAAAGGGATAAAGAGGACCAATAGAACGGACCAGACAAGTCTTTAGCTATGTCATGGTGCAGGCAGCTGTGTGTTAATCCTGCCCCAGGGTCTCCTGCTGAGAGGTTATTCCTCTTTCTCTATCAAGTGGTACCCAAGGGTGTGATTTCATCATGTGCTTTCTAGTACTTCCAGAAAAGCTCCAGTCCCTGGAGTGAGGCAACGTGACTCCCACCATAGCTTTGGAGTTTTGTCTGCAGTAACTTTCTAACTACCTTGTTTTGTGAGAAAAGCTTGAAACCTAGAAACTAAAAAAAACTCAAGTTCCAAAGAAAGGAGAA
>VZRR01010573.1:661061-750784 GCA_013398015.1 Oreocharis arfaki | reverse complement strand
AAAAAAAAAAAAAAAAAAAAAAAAAAAAAATCAGCTACACCCTGAATCGTGTTTGGAATCTTACCAAAATTGTGCTTAGCTCGTTGCTTTCCAAGAAACTCATGTCCTGTGCAGTGTCAGCAAGTACATTCTGATCTTTCTTTTTTGACCTACATGTTCCTGACTCTGCCCTGTCCCAGTCCAGCAAGACCGTGTTCTTGCACAAATTCAGGGGATGCAAATGGGAGAAAAAAATTCAGTGATTTACCCCATCATGAGTTCATCATTAAGGCTGTGCAACTTGCCTAGAATATTGAATTAATACTGTTAGTTATAATTAATTTTCTCTGATGATGGACAAAGAGAGTGTAGCACATGCTGGTCTTACTTTCATCCATTAATGAACCTCTAACTCCACTTCTAAAAAGGAAAATGGGGAAAATAATCCACTTGGCACTTCCTAAACTCCCAGTTCATAAACATTTTCTCTTGGATATTCGCAACAAATGTTATCTTTCCTTTTATCCTTCTGTTTATATTTGCTTATGTCATAAACAACCTTGCAAGCAATAGAATTCCTTATCTCTTAGGTAAACAAAGTTTAGCCTACGTTATAACCTTCGCAGTAGGATTTTTCTTTTAGCGGTAACACAAATGCAAAACCAGACATTCGTTCGTGCAAAAGTATCTGTAGATTCATAACTTCATACTCCCTCTTTTTTGTGAAGCAAACCAAAAAAAGTAAGGATGTTCATTGTCAGCAGCTCCAACGTGGCTTCTGACATGGTGCATGTTGGTGTTCCTTTCCCCCCATCACATGCTGAGCCATATGGAGAAGGGGAAATATATTTGCAGCACAAGATCAATGTGCAGCCAATGAACAAAGAAAAGGTGTGGGGAAAACATGGCGGTTAACTGATTTTGGGTCCACTCTCATGGTAAGAGAAGACATGATGAGGAGTTCAGAGGGCTGAGAACGAAACACTGCAGGTGAGGAGATGCAGAGAAGAAGGCAGAAATTACGGGACGAGGACAGAAATGAATCATCCAACTCTGTTCCCTCATCTTCGTATGTATTACCTTGTGAGCAGACAACCTGTCTTCACTTTTCATGTCCCTCTGTTCATGAAAGCCCTCATGAAGTTACTGAGTAATTATAAGGCAGAATAAAATCAGAGCTATTGCATCAGGATTTGGCCCTAGCTCTCAAGCTGGCAATTTAAAAGAACACATCATTACCACCCAAAGAATTAGTCAGTATCATCCCAGTATTGAGATTACAAACTACACTATTAATTATCACAATACCCAAATGACAATATAAAATAATCATAAGCCAGTTCATTTCTGTGTTACTCAGCAAATGGGAAAGAATTGATAATTAAAGAAAGAATACAGGGAAAGTGGAGGAGAAAGTTTTATTTAACTTGGAGGAAAGTAGGCAAGATAGTTATCTGCAGCTATTTACTGTGTAAAAAGCTTCAGGTAGTAAGTTTTAAAAACATGGGGTGTACAATCTATAAACATAGAGAAGCTCAGGGGGAAAAAAATCAAACAAAATAAAGGTCTTCAGTTTATCTTTAAAAACAGTCACTCAATGGCTAACAAACAGCTCCTATGAGAGAAAATTCACACACAAGATGAAAAGGTCTCAAAATGTGTGATATGCAAAACCTACACACTAATAGCAATTTTACATTACATGGACTCATGTGTGCTGTGGAATGCACTTTAGTTTGTTCCCAAAGATGCTGAGCTGGTGAAGAATATTGAAAGAGCCTTAAAAAACAATGACTGTGTTATTCATCTCGAAAAGACACATATGAACAGAAATGGAGAAATCCTACAATAAGCCAGGAAATCTGAATTTTATTATTATAGTGGTTTGAGCTTTCTAACCCATTACAATTATTTACTGATCAATATGCTACAGCTAATAAAAAATCTGGAACAGCATTTCACTTCATCTTAGCTAGCACAGCCTTATGTTACAAAAATCCAGCAACTACCATCATCACAAATCTTCAATCAGCAACTTTCTCAGATGAAGAATGTTTCCTATAGTAGCATAAAATAATTAATACTGCATTATCTCTCATCACTATCCCAGACCCTCACAGATTAAGAAATGTACAAAATATAAACAAGGGAAATTACCTGTAACTCCAAAACTTCCCAAAACTTTCAAAAAAATCTTTACATATCCAATGTCTTAGCTAAGGCATAAGAAATGCCATAATGTGGTGCAGTTCTCTCTTGAATGGTGCATCAGGGTTGGGTAGAGCAATGAAAGACATGGAGGAAAAGCTCCACAAGAAATCCCTCATTATTGCTGGGTCAGGCTCATAAGGTAACCTATTCTCCCTCAGAAAATAGCTCTGGATTCTAGGAATTTTGACATACATCTGTAAACCTTGAGAGGTCACTTCATTTCCTTTAAACTAAACTTTATCATATATCAATGATTTCTCTTCTATAATAGGTGACATGAGTGACACAACAGACCAATTCTACCTGCAGAACTGTTAATACTGTTTGAAGACATGACACATCTTAGGATGGGAGAATAACAAGTCAGGATACAAGGACAGCACCAAACATAGCCACGCAGTTTTATGACAAGCAGTCTTTTCCACCCTTGGCATCTGCTATGATTCAGTCATTACTCAGAAGGGAGAGAGCATCTAGTGAATGAATCATCAGGCTCTATCCTGTAGCAATTTTGTTTTCTCTAGTGGTCTTCCAAAGTCAAATGACAAGTCTCAACCTTTGCGAGTCACAGGGATCCAGCTGGGAGCCACACTGCCAGAAGCAAATGAGTAAATGGATGAAAAGGACAAGGCCATACATGACACCATTTACATTTCCCAGACTTGACTGTATGTAATCAGACATCTTCACACAACCTATGTAAGCAGTCACACAGCAGCCAATGAGGTTATTAATGGAGATAAAGGGACTTTTGTTTAACTGAAAACAGAATCCTTGGTAAAAGGCATCTTTAGAACTAGATTGTGTTGTCTACATGAGTTACTCATGTAGAAGGGTCCTGTTTTCTTTCAGTTATTCAGTTCACTTTTCTCTCAATGTAGAGAATTAAAGCATAGCTGTATGAAATTTGTATAAAATATAAAAATACACAACTTTAGTCCAATCATAATAATTTTAATTGCACCGTCAATCTAAACACAGCATTTTAAAAGAGCTATCACAGTCAGATTCTTTCACCTCATTAATGGAAAATTATTTCTAAAAGCCAGACAAAAATGACGTGTCCAAGATTGTCAAATGACAACACATTTGCTGAACATCTGAGGTGTGCAGGCATGCCTTATTTTATGTTATAGATTTAAGACTGGAAGTCCCAAAAAGGAGGAAAGTTTTTGCTTACCTCATCTCAAATAAAATTTCTACTGGTAAAAGAAAAACAGGAAAAAAATAACCACATGAAAAGCTGCGTGTCCTCAGAAAAGTGTGGTAGGTTGTAAGTCAGTCACATTAAAACTTTATGAATGTTTTTCCCCTTGAATTCTTGTTACAGATAAAATTAAGCAATGTTTTTGCAGCATGCAGCCTCAGTTAGACAACCTTTTCAAAATGTATTGCACTCTCATGAGAAGATCTGCTAGTTCCTGGGTTCAGTCAGGTTTGCTTCGAAGCTAATTGACGAACTGTGTTCATTTCCTAAAGACAACAAAAGATAAAACACTGGCAAAAAGATGCCACCCCTCTGCCAAACATCACACAAACTAAGGTAAACGAACTTCACAATAATGTATACTTCTGGTAGTCCGGAAGCATACCTTTTCACAGCCAAATTAAACAACACTGTCGTTATTTTTATATGGTATCAGCATGAGCAGATAATTTTCTAGATGCATAGACTTCATAATAAAGTTATTACAACTCTTTCTTTTACTGTGCAGTGTAGTATAAACCTCTCAACCAAGAAAATTCAAATACTTTTCTTTAGAAGACTTATACATGCACGTGTATATACATACATACATATATAGACATATATACAGAAATAATATATACATAAAAATGTAATAAGAAATACATACTACACATGCATTCATACATACATGTCTCTGCATAAAAAAAAGAAGCTAGAAAAGTATGTTTTATGTGTTATTCAGTTTTATATGAAAAACAGTGGCAAATGTTGTTTACATCTAGTGAATAAAGTACTTTTTCATGATAAGAAAGAGTTATCAGCAAGATCTCTGTTGTTCAAGATACTCATAAGCAATTTAGATAAAAGTATTGATGGTGGTATGACAGTAACTTCTGATGATACAAAAGTACTTGGAAAAGTCAAAATAAAGCCAATTTCAAAGTCCTACTGTACGGTCTCTTGGTATTACATGCACTGAATAACAAAATGCCAGTCATACAAAATTCAGTATGATAAATGCACCTCTGATACTCAGGTAGAAAATTATCCCTATTTCACACACTAAGTCATCTATATATATCTTCCTTTTCATGCTTGTCGGTAGCTTTCCAAAGTCACTAGGTAAGACCCCAGGCTGTGAAATCCCCAACAGTCTTGAAATGTGGGAGCATTTGGGGACTCCCCAACATGGTAAGCATATGGGGAGCACAAAGAGGATGTCTTTTTACCAGATGTAAGAGACATTACAAGACATATATATTTCAACTTGTTAATGATCATTACTTTCTTAAGCATCCTGTGATCATTTATGATCGCTTGTGCACTCCCTTCACATCCCTAGTATTTAATGGTTAATAATTTTTTTCCATTCTTAGACTCTTTCTAAAATGTCAGCTTTCTCACACTCATGATGATATCTTCAGATGTTATAAAACCTCCTGAGGCTGAGAGAAAAGCCAGTGATGCAACCTCCCTCTGCCAAATAAGATTTCACAATTTGTTCTTCAATGTTTGCTTTGTCTTCAAAAAATATATACTACATATTTCTACATCCATATTAAGTGGAATTGAACTCTCATTACTAAGAACTTAGTTACAAAGCCTAAGGAAATATTCTCTGAAGGGTGGAGAATTTTGTTGAGCCTCTGCCAGCTGCTCTCCATTTTCTTTCATTCTGCGTTTATCCTTGGTAGAGATATTAACTCAACCACCCAAACAACCAGTACTGTAATTTCTAGCCCACAGAAGAGTAACAGCCCACTGATTCTAGACTCATTCCTCTGCTGAGGTCAATAAACCCAAGAGACATTAGGGCAAGAGTGCAGAAGGTGGCACTTACAAACAAGGAAGCAGCTATCGTCTTTCTCCAGCTCTCAATCTGTGCACGTACACAAATAAAGATGGAATGTTAACCCATCTAAAGCTAGGCATTAAATACTACGTAATACCACTTTAACTGTACTTTCATCCTATTGTCTCAATAGATTTCTCCTGTTTGCCATCCTTTTGTAATTCATTTGGAAGCCAAAATACCTGGAGAACACAATGGATCTATGACTAAGTAGTAACTGATACACAGCACTCAGAGTTGAAGGAAAATTCCTTCCTGGTCCCTGAAAGAGGATGGCTGTGTTCCAAGGACACGACATACCTCGTGGTTGCAATACCTACTCACAGCTCTATTGCTGGCTCCTTGGGGGAATTACCACAGTTATGACCACCAAAACAAGAAACCCTGAGCTCTCACAAAATAAAACGAGCTATAGCCACACGTGCCACTTCCTAGGCCAAAATTTTGTAATGATGTCATGAAGTTGTGACATGAACCATTATTAAAGTTATACTTTTCCAGAAGAGGGTGGTTCTTCAAGGATGGAGCATGTATGAATATTAATGCTGATTAATTTATACTTGAATGGTCGTTGAATCTTCTGTTTCAAAGATGCCCCTCCTAAAAGTTAAGTATTTTGACAGCTATTTCATCTAAGACCTGCTGTCTTTATTGGTCTCTATAGAATGTTCAGACTCTCAAAACATGACTTTTTTCACATAGTGGTATGAAGACATAAGGAAATTTTTCAGCTGAAGATAACTTATCTGTGTAGCTAGCAGTTCAACCAAGGAATCAAAGAGAATTCTATTGGGGAGGCATTTTTTCTACTGCATTCATTATTCCCTGGTCCTAAAGCTATGATCTTTTCACAAAATTAAAAAGATATCAAGACTAAGATTACTCAGTTTAAAGGGGGTCACTAATACAATAAGTGCTTCAAAACAGAAGGTCTCTGGAAATGAAATATAAATAGCCATAGAAACACTGAATAATATGGATTGGAAAGGGCCTCTGCAGGTCTCAAGCCAAATTCTGCTCTCCTCCCTCAGTCAATGTTGTAGACATACTTGGGTGCTTTTCCCTGTTTATACAGCCTTTCATAATTGCTCCTTTGGTCTATAGCCACTCCTCAGTATTGCCAGTAACAAAAGTCCCATTAACTTCTCCAAAAGCAAGACTGGGTTATAAAAACAAGCCCTTGATATATCTGCATTTGATTTACCTGTTGATGTAAAATCCAAGCCAAAGGCTGTAACATTAAATTTTTACTCAAAGATTCGTGTTATGGTGTTTTATTTCCTCAATAGAAGCCACAAATATGGCAAGAAATGTCTTTGTTTTATAATATGGAGATTTCAATGATAAAGAAGCTATTGTGTAAAAACAAAAGACATGTACATATCACAGCACACACAGGGAATCTAATTTGTTAGGCAATCCAATTACTAAGTTTGGTCTCCTACAGTGAATTTACATTTGCCCTCCCTAGAGTAAGGATGTTAACATCTGTTCCAGCTCTTTTATTTGTTTAGTAATTTCTTTCTTATAAATTTAGAAATGTTATGGTTGAAGTACATTTTGTATTCGATACAGATCAAAAGAAATAGACTGTGCAAAGTAAAAGACTTGTGGATATGTGGGTGCTTCTTCAAAGTTTCTGTATAATTAATAAAGGTAACTTTTTTCCTTACTTCTGTAAAATTTGGTTCCTTAATTTCCAATTCCTTACAAGTCAAAGCTCTTGGGCATCTCCACTCACCCCACAGAAGGCATCAGAGGACTTTGAAAGACATTTAATTCATACTAGATGTTACTTTTTTCTTGATAACTCATTTAATGCAGCCCACCCAAAACCCAGATGGTAACAGATTTCAATTACTGTTGACATAAATTGTATATGAAACAGATGTGGGAAGCCTAATATAAGTGTGAGGACTGGGCTGCCTGATATCGAGTTCAATATTTACTGTAGGATGCATTCTTTAGTAGCAAAGTTTTCCTGTTACACTCCCAACATTATTACAAATTCTTACTCATGGAATATATAGGAATCATCTCTATATTAGTTTTAACCCAAGATGCTATGTTACTAGTTTCTGCCTGATTCTGTTCAGCTAGCCCAGCACTTCAATTACAATGAATTTTGAGTTCTTCCTTTATGTTTAATCAGGGTTTCTCCTCTTGTTTCTGAAATCCCTTGTCACTTTGTCAGCACGACTTTGTAATGTTTCTTCCTCCCATAGGCCTATCAGTTATTACTTCAGCCCTTGCATTTACTACCTGATGTCAAGGAAATCTCATGGGGTTGCAAAGTCAAACTTCTATCTCGCTGTGTATCTATTTTCAGCAGTGGTGCACATTGTTTCAGCTCTCTGATTCCACAGAAGATCCTAAATGTTTTCAGATTTATCCTAGATGACAACATGGAGGTGCACATACCGGGTACAATAAGGATATATCTACAACTTCAGCATAAAAATTCATTCACTGTGTATCAAAAATAATATTAACTTTATTATGTTTCCATTCCAAGTTTCTCTGCCAAATATATTTCCAAAATAATTGCAGCCATTATAATTTTCCAGCTGAAATAACTGCACTATAGCGAAGTATTGCATGACAATTCACAGTAGTTTGCCAAAAAATCCGTTTTTTTAGTTACCTTTCACTTCCTCAGTTCACATTCACTTAGATACAGTCATGACTAAAAAACCCCACAAATACAGCTGTTCAGAAACCATCTGATTTACAGCATTTCAAAGTTTGAGGGTTTTGTGTTTCTGGAGTTTTTGCTTGTTCAAAGCCCTGTGTCTACAGACAACTTGTTCTCTTCATGGACTCTTTCTCCTGTCCCACTCAGCTCCCTGACCCTTCAGGATGAAGATGCTTTCAGGTCTTCAGGATCCTCTCCCAGCTGAGAAAATTTTCTTCTTCTGGTCAGCCTCTTGGTGTTGATGACTGAGATTGCAAGCTCTTGTTCTCAGCCTTAAGATACTGCTCCTTCTGATTGTTACACAACGGCTTATGGATGTCACAGGTACTCAATCATTTCTGAAGTTTCAAGGAAAATAGAAGGGCAAAACTCTACTGCTACCATCGGGGAAAACAGAAACACAGCAGGGTGGAGATGTGAGTTTACTGGAATGTGATCATCAAAACTTCAAACTTTAGCAGCCTTTGACTTTTTTCCAATGAAATTATTCCATTTCAACTCTGTCAACTTTCTAATACACTTCTGAAAGCGTTCACATCCTGAGAGAGGGAAAGGAGAAAGAGGGAAATGAGTGAGAGTAGTAAAGGGTAGCAGCATAAGGATAAAAGCAAAACCAGCAAAACCAGAGAAATATATCAAAATCCTGGAGTGGTGGAAAGGAAGGACATAGAGGAAGACTTGCCATTGAACAAGTGAAAAACTTGGATTAAAATTTTGCAAGAAATGTGAGATTTGCTGTTAGGATTCAGGATAAGTATTAAGTGGCACACAAGGAGGCTGGGAGGGGAAAAGGAGAGGAATGCAAGAAGCAGTCCTTGTTATGCAGGATGAGTTTATGCCATAGAAATAGTAGCAAGTAACCCTTCAGTGCATAAGTTATACTTTATTGCACAGGTTTCTGAAAAAATTACAGGGTGCACTTTGAGAAAAAAATTAGTTTGTTTACATTTGTTATACATCTTGGTAAATTTTAATACATATGTAGCAGAAGAAATCTTTCCACTCCCCACTGACAATGCTGGAGACAGCTGGTGTCTATTTTCACTGAAAAAACGTCAACCAACTCCTCTAATATCTAAAGGCTAGCACATGCTCCAAAATCTTGACAACATGAATCCTGCCTGCAGAGTGGGACAGCAGAGCAGTGTGAGAAGCACTTACTACAGATGATGGACAGCTTTCACTGTACTGTGATGAATCAAGACCTGCTCCATCAGGCTCTGCCACCAGCCCACAGAAGTGCAGGCGGAGGAAGCTCCCCATTGCTCTTCACCAGCAGCGGAGAGTGGGAGGAGCCAGTGTCAGCGCATGTCCCCACCTCCTCTCTCTGCCTACCAGGGCTGAGCGGTGGCAACGGTGACAGCGCATCCTTGAGAAAGGGGCAATACCCATCTGAGTCTTCAAGAAACAGAGAAACAAGAAACAAAGAAACAAGAAACAAAGCTCCTGCCTGTGATCCTGGCCTTCCAGACAGACTAAATCTCTTTGAACAACAAGAGCAAGGTAAGGTTAGGGAGACAAGGAGACAAACACATTCTCTCCTTCACAGTTTATGGTTTATTTACCAAACCCTTAGGCTCAGTAGTATGTTATAACATTTCAATACCTTTTCCGTGTCAACTCCATGAATGATTTAACACAAAGAGGGGTGCTTTCCTGGCTGCAGAACAACGCAGGAATTTTTTTGCAGACCATGCCTCGTCTGGAGATCTGAAGGAGGGTGTGCGTAAGCTAAATCAATTCTCTGTGGTGGGCAACTGCAGGTAGGACTTTGGATCTCAGTGTGCTCCTTGAGCTTCCTGGCTATCACCTAGGCCTCTTATATGACTGCAGGCATAAAATGTCCATGGAAGTGAATTCATGGTGTGCAGCTGGTCTGCAGTTGCACTGAGGACCAAGGGCAGAATATTTATGAATTGGGCTAAAGACATTGCCAACTTTTTGTGAATTAAAATATTTTAAAATATGACATTTGGATAAAGTTGTAACTGAATACAGAATACATTTTATACTTGATCATCTGGTTCACAACATTTCGAAAAGGCTGATAAAATATAATAAATTCTTAAAACAGTGTTCTGAATTTAAATTGTAAAGTGTTTGCATTAGTGAGGTCTTTACCTCCCTTATAAATCTGATCTACATGTATTTTGACTGAAATAAAGAGGGTTTGAAGGACCTTGCTGCCTCACTAGAAAGACAGTGAATTTTATGAGATTGGGGGTTTTATTAGGCTGATCTTGCACACTGACTTTTTAAAATGCAAGTAAATACATTAAGAAGGACATTAAGCCACCATGGCATAACACATAGAGTAAACATGAAAAAATGTACCAGTTCAGCAAAGAGTAGGTCAGAAATAAAGCAGTACTATCAAGTTGAATGAGTCCTAATAAAATGTCTCCCCTACTACCCAAAGTCTAACCACTATTATATTTTCTGAAAGAGCCTTTTTAGAAGTGTTTCCAGAAGAGCTGCTGGAAACAGCTGCCTTCCCCTCTGTTTCTGTGTGACATAAACTGGCAAACACAGTTCACAGTTGGTTTGGAGAGCACTAAGTGATTGCTATGTTTATGAAATCCTATTCCTGTTAGTCAAGGAAATCAGTTTGACTCACCAGGTTGTTTATGAGTTTCGCTTTATGAAGGCTACTGCTGACCTCAGACTGCTGTTGCACCAGTACTGCTCAAAACTTCTCATCTGGGAGGATTTGCACAAGAGAAGTTCCCATTTCTGTGAAGATCTCCTATTTATTCAGGGGTTGTGCTTTTTACAGTATTGTTAAAGTATTATAGTGCAAATGGGTGCTCTATTTCATATAATACACATAATCAAAGAAATGCAGAGCAGCACCTGTAGTATTCGGAGTTAATTTAGCCTGTGAGAGGATGATTTACTCTCTCTGATCACTGACTTCCCATGCCAGGAAATATGCAACAGCAGAATTGCTGCCTCTAAATGCAAGAGTCACACCACAGGCTTTAAGTTTAATCAATTCCTCAACAAACATAAACATTAGCCTTTTGTATTCAAGTCAGAGAAATTAAAAGGTGAACCCTCAAGGATTTTGAACTAGGATTATTGGTTTGAAACAGACCTTCATTGCAACAGAAATAAAGTTAGCTTACTGGAGAAAAAGGGAAAAATACAGTTGAATCACTTGCAGAAATTTTAGTTTGAATGTTTCTTTCTGGTCTATATTTTCTATTTGATACACACTGAAAAACTTTAATAAGCCTTGTCTCCCTCTCCTTTCCAGGGATTCATAACACATGACTTCATTCACTTGAGGCTATTGTTCTTCCTTCCTTTGTTTTTGCCTAGCATACTTTGGAAACTGAGGCTGGAAGTTAAAACCATCACAACCCATATAAAATGCATTTCAGCATGAGTCAGAGATTTATTTTTTTTCCAGCTGAAGGGAAGTGAGAACAGAAGACAAACCACCTCCATCTCCTATACCTGAAGTCCACTGATGAAGATATGATAAGAAATTTGCACATATGAATGTACAGCTATATGGCTTGTTTACAGATGCAAGCTTACATGTTTGAATTTGATTTGAATTTGAGCTGATTTTCCAATGCTTCCAGGATTTTAGCTTCTTAGGTAAGCATAATGGTACCCCTCCCTGTTGGAATTATTGAAAGAAGAGAGCAAAGAAAAATGAATCAGCAATGATCAGCTCTTTTTTTCCCTTCTCCTTTACAGAGATCTGAAATTTTAATTTCCTTTTTAAAGAATAAAAAGTTTCAACCTAATTATATGTTTTCTTTCTTCATAGAAGGGATGTTCTGTGTTCTGCCACAAGACATTTAAATATATATTTCTCTTACCCTCTATGTACCAGGTTTCTCTTACTTGTACTTTTTATGCGCCTTGTTATTTGTAGGGGGATGGTAAGGCAGTGATGAGCCTCGCACTACTTTGCAGTAAAGCATCTGACTTGTTGTTTTCCCTCCTGCTGGTACTAAGCTGGCCTTACAGTAAGGCAGCTCAGGGAGTTAAGCTAGCAAAAAAACACAGCACCAAGAAATAGTTTTGAAAGTCAAGGACCACAACATCATGGCTTATATTCAGTAGGTCAGCGCAAGGGGCATCACCTGGCAGTACCCTAAGCCCGGTTACATCAGATCCAATTTATTGTGTAACATTCATTTTTCGGGGCTTACGAGCTGTCTTTGAGCATGCTAGAAATGCTTCAAGCACAGCACTGTTCCTAGTGGCTGCCAGAGGCAGTAAATATAGAACGAAGCCAGCCTGTTCACAGTTCATATTGAGATACTGTGTCAACAGCCTGTGATCTGAGGAATGCTTTTTGGATTGCTATCAAGTTCCTGAAGGGCAGTGCAAAAACCAGGTCACAAGTGTGCTGTGCTCTCCCATTTCCAGCTGCTGAATCAAAGGGAAGGAAAGGGAGCCAGGACTGTCTACTCCTCCAGATGAACTGTGCCCACTGATGTAGGTGCTGCACGAACATTCTGCAGCTGCAAGATGTAGTTGACAAGATCCATGTGGTTCCACCTTGAGATGACCTATCTCAATACCTCCCCTATTCTGAGTTTGGATAGGGTTTTAATATGCTAAGAAACTGAAAGAATAAAACAAAATAAACCAAGAGCTCCCTCATGTTGCTTGTGTAGGAAACTCATTCTTACCTGAGTTTATGGCAACTTAATGTCATTGTAGCCAAAAAGCCTTTTCTCCCCTTTGTTTAGGCCTGTATGGCTGTCTGATGTCACTCTACTTCCACTTCTACCTGCATCCTTCTCTCCCAGCCGTAATCAGATTAGATAGGCTTCTATCATCCTCCTTGCTGGCCTTTCAAATAGTCTTTCTTTACCTCCTTCTTCACCTCCTTCTTCTCCCCTTAAAACCAACCTTGTATCCAACCTAAATAGTAAATTCACCAGTATTTCTGCTGAGAAACTCTTGACTCATCTCTCATGTGTTTAGATCCAATGTGGTACCCACAGTCTCAGAAGATGCATTTGGATAGTGAAGTCTGTGGAGTCTGTTTACAGCTGGAAGGACAAAGATACATGGGGTCATCTTGCCCTATGAAAATAATTAGACCATTTAGGGAGGTTTCATTCCTGGTTGCAGATAAGAGAAAACCTGGCCTGAAAAAAAAAGCCAAACAAATTAAGAGAAGGAGCTGAGAGTCACTGACTTTGAATACCAAAGAATGTCTGATTCATTGCAGAGGCAGGTTAACACACGTGTGGAGAAAACTCACTGAAGAAATGCAGGTTTAATGAAATGCATCTGAAATGCTTTTTTGGAAACACAAAAAGATTTTAATACAAGAAAATCAAAATACTCAAATGGTCATTTCCAACACACTTTAAAAAACATTAAAACCAGACTACTTTCTCAAATGCTGGAGAGAAATCAATTACCCTGAGTTTAATTTTTTTTTCTACCATCAGTCTAATGCAACTAATGATTTTCAGGTGAACAAATGTCATACAATGTGAATGCAAAGAGAAAATTTCCCTGTAATTGCCTTAACAGCTGCAAAATCCCTATTAAAAAAGTTTGCATTTGTTTATTTTAAAGGAACCTCATTTCTGGTATTGTACTCTTCTTTCACAAATCAGTTACTTCAGTCTAAACACCTCAAAATTTAAGAATTTAAACCTACCTTTTAATTTTAGAAACCTTTCCACTAAAAAAAAATCCCACCTCAGACTGTTTAGATAAAAATGATGAAGTAGGCAGGTGCCACTTCTTTTCACATCTTGTCATATATATTAACAAGAAAGGCAATCAGATCCATTTAAATACATCCCTCTTAGTGATGCAATCTGTTAGGAGAGTTAGAGATAAGCTAAAGATCTGGCCTTACCCATGAAAGGTTGGAAATACACCCATGAACAAGCTTTTATCCAAGATTTCCTACAATTCATGGAGATGAAGATCACAAAGTGTCTTCAGATTCAGCAGTTGCACTCCTGGGAATTTGAGTAAATGTTCTCACCTCCAGACACACAAGTGAGTTTCCCCCAAAAACATCAAACAAGTCCTAACTTTTGATAGTGCTCATTCAGTGATAATGAACTGCATCTGGTTTTAAAATGAGAAGGGGAATTTTGAGACCTGAAAACACAATTATACACAAAACTGACAGCAAAACCAGGAGCTTTCACAAATTTCTCCAAGAGCTTTGAGTTATTTAGCCTATATTGCAAACAAGCATGTTTTACCTCAGGATATGCTTCATCCATAATCAGAAATCCTGCACGTAATTCGGAGGCTTGTGTGAAGGGGGGGTTAAAGAACAGGGATTGCATTGATGGTTTCTGTAATCTGTACAAATGAAAACGTAAGAATTCAACAGGTCTTTCCTTTAAATCAAAAATCTTCACCAGTGACACTATACTTTAAGTGTGTGTTGCTTACTAAGCACGTGTTTTGGTTTTAATTAAATTATTCCAGAAATCTGTTTAAAAGGGATAAAAACAGCTGTAAGAATTTTTCTTGCTTCTGGGGAAAGGGATTAGGATGTTTGTTTTGTTTCTGC
This sequence comes from Oreocharis arfaki, assembly GCA_013398015.1. NCBI lineage: Eukaryota > Metazoa > Chordata > Aves > Passeriformes > Paramythiidae > Oreocharis > Oreocharis arfaki. The sequence goes on along the minus strand of VZRR01010573.1, from coordinate 736,332 downwards.
TTACGGTTTTATTTGTTTGTTTTGGAGGTTTTTTTGTTTTGTTTTTTGTGGATTTTTTTTTTTGGTTGGTTGGTTTAGTTTGGTGGTTTTTTCAAGTTTTTTACCTGTTTCTTGGCTTTTGACACAGTGTTGGAAGCAGAGGAAAAACATTACTTGCAAATACCCCTCCAGCCTTCAGAAAACCAGTGCTCCAGCTGAAGAACACTGGAGCATCTTCCTACCATTGGGACCCCAGGCAGTCCCAGACCCATTTCCACACAAGTAACACAGTTTATGATGTCATTACATTATTATTTCTTATTTTATTACTTCGTAATTGTACTATTTTATTATTTCATGGTTTTATTATTTCAATATTTTACTAGTATTCCATTTCAGTATTTTATTTTTATTATTGTTGTTGTTGGTTTATTATTATTGTTGCTGTTTCACACCATAACTTCCTCCGAACAAGAAGTAGAGTGAGTCTGGAGGAGGCCATGCTGATTAGAGCAAATCTGCTATGAAGACAGGCTGAGAGAGTTGGACGTGTCCAACCTGGAGAAGGGAAGGGTATCATGAGACCTTAGAGCCTCTGTCAGTGCCTAAAGGGGCTGCAGGAGAACTGGAGAGGGACTTCTGACAAGAACATGGAGGGACAGGAAAAGAAAGAATGGCTTCGAACTAGGAGAAAGGAGGTTTAGATTAAATATTTAGAAGAAATGCTTCCCTGTTAGGGTGATGGGGCCCTGGCACGTGTCGCCTAGAGAAGTTGTGAATACCCCATGCCAGGAAGAATCAAGGCCGGGTCAGATGGAGCTGTGAACAACCTTGTCTAGTGAAAGGTGTCCCTGTACATGATAGGGGGACTGGAACTGGATGATCTTCAAGTTCCCTTCCAACCCAAACCACTCTGATCTGTGATTCTATGGGTATTATTTGTTGTTGCTGCTATTGTATTACTATTGTTGTTATTCCTTTTGAAGAACTATTAAAAGAGTTGAAATGAACGCACATTTGTGCCAGTCAAAAGTTAATAGGCAAGCAGTCCCCCTGACCAACAGCATTTCCATAAATCTGTACTGCAGGGGAGAAAAACCACAAAAATCTCACGTCTAGTTTACTTCCTCCTTGCCTCCCTGTAAGTCCAAGAGTTACAAGGTTATCATTGCCATACGTCGCGAAATTATCATAAGGACAAAATCACCATGGTGGTGACGCAAATCAAGCCTGCACTTGGCACAGGCTCTTGGCACTAAGTGGCGGAATAAAGCAACAAAGGACATTTTCAGTCAATAACTGAGTTTCATTTATTCACTTCAGATTGTGTCTAAGTAGATAATATTTCTGCTGTTCTCATTTCTGAAATACCTCTTGTGTCTCCCTGAACATAATAAGGGAACAATGACCATGTAAGTTACTTTCAGATTTCTAAATAGCTTGCACAGAATTTAACAAGATATTTGTTAGTAGTTCAGTTTATTAATCTGGGAAGATACTGCCCTAAGAGTGGCTAAAAAGCCACAACTGTAGGTTCTTCTTTGAGAATGTTGATGTCTGAAGAATGCTGGCCTGATCTTCTGGCACAGATAAAGCTGCCCACGGTTCCTGGCTCTGTACGTCTACTTTGACAGTTAAAAGTTACTTGATTTTTCATTTGGTGATTTTTTCCATCTCTCAAATGGGGCTAACACTGCAGTGTCTTCCGACACGCCTTGAGAAGTCCTGTACAAAACACTGACTGACAATATCTTCCTGGGATGGCTGGAAGGACAACTCAGTCAAAGGTCATGTCAGTGGGTTATTAAAATATAAACACAACACTGGTTTGAGAACATTCTTTTGGGGTCATTGTTGCAGTGCTGGGAGGAAAGTTGTCTGCTCTTACTCCACCTGCTTTGCCAGAAAGAGGTATGATTTGGAGGACACATGAAGGAGGAGGAGGGGACAGAAGAGTTGAGCAGGCAAAGAATAATCATCAGTGCTCCCAAGAACTTCCAAGGAGGTTCAAGGAGGACCATAGCCAGCACCTGATTTTCCACAGAAATCCCTCCTCCAGCAGCAGGTCATAACATCATAGAATCATTTAGGTTGAAAAAGACTCTTAATAACATTGAGTCCAACCATTAACCCAGCACTGCCCAGTCCATCACTAAACCATGTCCCTAAGTGTCACATTTACACTTCTTTTAAATGACACCCAGGGTGGTGCCTCTCCTACTTCTCTGCACGGTCTGTTCCAGGTCTTGGCAACCCTACTGGTGAACAAATATTTCCTAATACTCAATCTAAACCTACCCTGGAGCAACTTGAGGCTGTTTTCTCTTATCCTTTTGCTTGTTACCAGGGAGAAGAGACTGACACTCAAGATGAAGCAGCTGTTAGAAACTGGAATACATCTTTTGTTCTCTCAGCCTCACAGAAATGTAGATAGATGAAGTGCAGAGAGGGTTTCACCTGCTGGGGAGACATACTTGTTGGGGTATGTGTTTGCAGGAGGAAGGCAAAGGGACAACAAACCTACACTGCAAAGAAATGAGGGGTGCACTCCACGGAGTTGTATGCGTGAGGCATCCTGCTTCCCAGCACAGGGCCCCATCAGAGGGACTGGTGCCCAGGCAAACCTGAGGTTTGGGGTATTTCAGTTAAGAAGAGACCATGACACCACTGGAAATGGCAGCACCTGTCTTTTTCCATATGGCAGGAGAACTGCTGGACAGCTGGGACATTTGTAGGCTTAGGGAGAACGAGACTGCTATAGGTGTAAGGGGCTTCCCCCAGACTTGCACTGACTCAGGCAGTGGGTAAACAGTACCCTAAATTTCCATTTTGATAAAAATCCCATTCCTCTTCTTTCCCAAACCACCCTAAAAAGTACTGGTAAGCTGTTCAGGAGAAAACAAAGCATTGAAGTAAGGTCATTTCCTTGAGGGAAGCACTTATACCTACGTTGGTTTCTGCTGAGATAGAGTTAATTTTTTTCACAGAGGCTTGTATGGCCTATGTTTTGGATTTGTGCTGAACACAGAGTTGATAATATAGATATATTTCTGTTATTGCTGAACAGGACTTGCCCAGAACCAAGGCCTTTTCTGCTGTTCATACACTCATGCTGGTGAGGAAGTTCAGGTTGCTTGGGAGGTTGGGAGGAGACACAGCTGGGACAGGTGACCGCAACTGACCAAAGGGATATTCCAGACCATGTGACATCATGGTCAGTATATAAAGTCGGGGAAGAAGGAGGAAGAGGGTGATATTTTGAGTGATGGTGTTTGTCTTCCCAAGTGTCTGTTCATATGATGGGGCCCTGCTCTCCTGGAGATGGCTGAACACCTGACTGCCCCTGGGAAGTAGCGAATTAATTCCTTGTTTTGCCTTGCTTGTGTGTGCAGCTTTTGATTTCCCTATTAAATTGGTTTTATCTCAGCCCATGAGTTTTCTGGCTTTTATCTCTCAGTTCTCTCTGTGATTTCACTTGTGAGGAAGAGATCAAGTGCCTTTGTGGGGCTTGGCTGCTGGCTGGGTGTAACCACAATACCTCTAAAATCTTTCCACTAAAGAGCATTTAGCAACTCATTTTATCAGTTTCACAAGGGGTCTTCATTCTTCCTAACACATACCCATCCCCATGTGAAAGAAATCCAAGCCTAGCAAAACATCTCATTCAAGCTCATAAAGACCAGATTAGGTTGGTTAGATAGTGTTTACTTTCTGAGACTCAGAGACTGAGTCACTTTCTCTTCCTGTGCTGCCTTTGTTTTAGATTGGGACATACAAAGCTCACTGCCAGAAGTCATCACTACTGGGAAACAACATACTGGGAAAGACATGTTTTATTGTTGGGGACTTTTTTATACTCACATGACCCTTGTTGTATAATAGCTACAAAAGGGGAAAGAAAAAAGGAAAAGCTACAGATGAGTCTGGTAATAGATGGAAAATTTAGAAGCAAGGCAGCAGTTGCACAAGGCTCCTGGTATTGCTTCAAGGTACCCTGACAAGAAGTGGTTCTCTTGCTCTCTCCTCCTTACAGGACAGTTGTGACAGCCTGTCTGCCATGCATTGGCACAGGAGAGGGCAGGAGGCAGGCCTGTGCAGCATGCACAAACCACCTTTGCTCTAAGAAAAAGCAAAAGAGCGAGGGGTGCAGCCACTGCTTTGTTAGCTCTCCCCGCTCCATCCATCATGAAGCCCAGAGTGGCACTGCTCAGGAGCTGGGGCAGCACGAAAGAGATTTGCCATCCTAAAGCTGTGGCAGAGTAGCATCTACCTCCACTTGCTGGGCAAACTCCAAGAGTCTTCACTGTGTAACCCAGGACGCTTTTGCAGAAGAGGGGTGCTGATCACCGTGAGCTGCACTGAAGTATCTAAAGGAAAAACAAAAGGACCAAAAAAACAGTTAAAATCAAGCTCTGCTCTGCTTATAGAGTTCATGCATCTCAGTACTGAGACAAAATTCCAAAATTTTGTGTTAGAGTGAACTTTGTTATTGTTTTCCAACATTTTTGAATTAAATAGAATAGTTTGGGTTGAAAGGGACATTTAAAACCTATCTAGTTCAACCTCCCTGCAATAAGCAGGGACTTCTTCATGTATATCAGGCTGTTCAGAGCCCCATTCAACCTGACCTTGAATGTTTCCAGGGATGGGACATCTACCATCACTCTGGGCCGCATGTTCAACTGTTTCACCACTCTCAATGTAAAAAAAAATCTTCTTTCAAATATCTAATCTAAATTAGATTTACCCTTTGGATTTAAGCAATTTCTCCTTGTACTATTGCAACAGTCTGGTTGTTGATGCACTTAGCAAATATCCTTAAAAATTTCATATTTTCTAGCCTTATTTCGTTAGGTGCATATTGGTTCTCGCTCCTTGGCCCAGCTGTAGAGTGGAGCAATAGATTCTGTACTTAGGTGCCGAGCATTTGAGCCCTACCCGATGTCTCTTACACTTGCCTACCATTTGAGCTGGAAATTTGAAGGCTATATGGAAATGTTGGACTTGGTGAGAATCCAGCTGTCTTAGAGGCAGTGGCTTGCCCAGATAGTGACACTCAAAGACAGGAATGGTTCTCTCTAGATGCTTACGTATTTGGAGTAGAGTCCTTGTAACATGTTTTACACGGAAATTAGCAACATTAATGTATTTTCAACCTAGTACATGAACATCATGGGGTGTTCCAATCCTTTCAGTGCTGCTTAATGAATCCTTAACCTACACAAATGCTCTGTAATTCTTTGTTTGGGTGCCCAATAAGGTCTTTAAGCTGGAGCGGTTTTGACTCTCCCAGAGTGCTCTGTGGGGTACCCTGAACTCCACGTCCCTTGAACCAAGCTGATTGCCCTCTGAGTTACACAACAGAGAGTTCATTAGACAAAAGAGGGAAAAGGTCCAATAACCTAAATAGCTGAAGACCTAAAAATAGTTTCTCAGCACCAGCTGACACAGCCACAGCCAGGATTCTGGCTCTGGTTTACAGAGTGCATACTGTGCATGTGTGAATCCACAGAGAGTCCTCTTTAAGTCAATAAAGCACCCAAAACATCTGTTAATTAATTTCTCTACATTACATAAGGCAACTACATGCATTAAATTGTTATGATTATAGCTATCAGTGGACTGGTTGTACAACAGAAAAAGGGTCTTTGAAGCAGTAGCACTGCAAGTTACTTTAGTCTTTCACACAAAGTCTGCTGTGTTTAGCTTCTCAAATAAGGAAACCAACAGGTAGGTTAAAATATAACTAGCAGAAAGACAAGAATTCTTATCTCCAGAGCACAATGGAAAAAAAGCAGCCCAGAGTAAATCTCATCAGTCCCTCGATGATGAAAATCTAATGCAGCAGCTGTTTGTCTGGGAACAGTCTCTCAACACGTTCTGATTTCACAGCGCTGAACTAATCTTTTCTGGAGAGTACACAGAAACAGCAGCTCTCCTTGCAGATGGGGTGGACTGTTCCTCTCTTCTGATACAACTCAGTGGGTGCTGTTGCACTGACACATTATTTAGGACTGTGCTGTAGACACTAGGATGGGAGAGGAAAGCATGTCCACAGCTCTGGGAATCTTCAAAGAGAAGAAAAAAGTCATGCATATCCACTAATGAAAAGCAAATTTTAAGCTAGTAACAGAACATTTGCTAGCTAAAGTATAACTAACCTTTAAAACTCAAATGCCACCAGATTTAAAAGCTGAGTCAGGGGCAAGAAGGATTATGTATTTATAATGCAGACATCTTTAGATACATTAGGGAAAGAAGGACAGCTGCCCTCACAGTGCATATTTGTATATATAAACTGTTTTGTGCCAGCAAGATTAAGTCAGCAGAAAAACTGGTGTCATCAACTCAGTGAAAATCCTAGGTTGCAGCACTCTGAACATGTATCATTTTGGTCCAGTACTCGATCCACAATTTTATTGTGCTTTAAATTGAAAAATCTTCCAGTCCTGACATAAAGTGATATGACATAATAAACTCTTAAAAACTTCATTATTAGTGCTTCTGTAAGGATGATAACAAGCATAGGTGTTAAAGCTTACATGTGAAGAAGCACAATAGAAAGCAAACATAATATACCACACTTTCTCTGAACCACAATGGTTTTGTACATACAATCTCATTTCTTAAAGTAATATATTTTTAATACAATGATGGTGCTAAATCAGACTGATGTGTAGGACTGAGGAAAATAACTTCATCACACTACTTCCCTGTACCACACAAGTCAAGGGGTATGTGCCAGTGTACTTTCAGACTCTTAATTGTAAAACTACAAAACTTTCTTCAAAGATGTTTTTGGCATTTTCTGATGAAGGAATGCAGAACAAAAATAGCAATTCTGAAATTCTCAAATAATACAATTTGGCAAATTTAGATGGATTTCACTTTTCTCTCAGAATAGAGTGTATGGATTTCAAGTGGTCACTGTAGGTGCTACAGATTTGTAGAAGAATGTTGAAGCAAATTTAAGCTTTTTTCTAACTATCTCAATTATATTTTGTACATTGTAATTATGTGAAAATATATTTATATTGCAGTATCAGAATGTAATAAGAGAGTGCTCATAAACTCAATGCAGTTTGTCAGCTGTCTTGATACTATGGCATTAAAACCTGAAAGACACGTGTGCAACTCTTAAAAGTGCTACACAGCAAAATAAATATTTCGAAATAGTCCATATTCTATGAAGATAAAAGCTAATTTCTTGTGGAAGGCAAGATTTTATACATAGGTAACTCTGGAAATCAGCCTCATAAGATGTACCTTTACTAGTGGTTTTCTTAATTGTTTAGATCTTTGATAGTTTAGGTCAACTCATATAAGCTGGTTTAAGTTCTTACTGTTCTGAGCACATAAGTACACAAAGGACCGTTTGGTCTTTTTTTTACCTGGCGTCTCTACTGGTGAGTTTTTATCTGCCAAGATTTTTGCATTAAGTGCATTTCAGAAAATAAGAGTTGTTTTCAGCCATGACCCTTAGTTCTTCAGGAAAGCAAGTGTAGACCACTTCTCCTGCCAATAAGAAGCATGAATGTCAAATTCCCATGGTTTTTATGTGCAGTGTGGATAACACTGAAGGGAAGCAGCATCCTTGAAGTGTCAGCTTTTGCACTGATATTGCTTGCATTCTCTATGGTAGATTTCTTAAAATTCCTGTAGCATTTTTGCCTTCATACATGCATCTCTCTATATGAAGAAAAATCTAATCAGCTGTATACTAGTCTGCTGTGAAGGGATTACCTTCAGAAAAATACATGCTGACATAAAGAACAAAGTCCTGTTTCTTTCCAGTGAAAGTAGTGCACATTTATCTATTCATCTCAGACACAGCAAGCATTCAGAATTATTAGGGAGATGAATAAAGTAGAGAAAATAGCGATGTTCGTAATTACAGCTTGAGCAATTTTCCATTCCCATTGTTTGTGCTGTGAGAGACAAAGAGATACAAATTGAAAATTGAAAAAAAGCCTTGCCACCAAGATACTGAAACAGTTGAATCAATGGTTGAATCATCTGCATATGTCTGCCTGATCTAAAGTAAACAATTCTGTGATAAATTAAGGACTATTTGTTTTTCACTTACTGCTAAATGAAAGCATGTTATTTTTAAAAGGGAGAACCATTACACAAAAGGGCTGCCCTTGCCAATCCATCGATGCTTAATACAACAGTTGTGTGTACTTTAGCATCTAAGATCATGATATTTCTTTATGCTGTGCACTGTATTTCAAAATGCCCAGCTGAGTTTGACTACCAGCTACACACCTCTGCATGGGTACCTGTGGTCAGCCTGAAAATCACAAAAAGAGATAAAATGCCTATTTTACATGTGAGCAGAACAGAAAAGGTTTAAAATAGGACATTTTTACCTAGAATCTAGGCCCATTTTACAGGCGTCTCCCAGCTGCTCCACCCCTAGTCTGCAATGAGCTGCGCTGACGCAAGTTAGTTTGGACATTTGGTTAAAATCTTCCTGATGACTGGTCAATATCACAGAGTAGAAGACGAGAAGAAACCTGATGAAGGCCATCTTCCATCCTTTGGATTAAGGCAGCATCAATCACACCTGTCACTCCTGAATAATGTTTGTCTGACCTGTTCTTCACAACTACAATATGAGATCAGTACTCCACAACTTTTCTGCACAGTACTTCCTTATCTCTAATGAAAAAACTTAGCTAATAATCAGAGCTCCCTTTTTGCAAGGCAAACTCAATGCTTTCTGATGCATTTCTTATCTGTATGAGAGAGCAGACTGACTGGCTTCTGCAACTTTTTTTGTGCATTGGAAGGCTTATTTTCCCTTTTTGGAGGTTTGTTACACAAACCTCCAAACAATTTTTATCTTTCCCTTGGGGACCTTTTATCCTATATCTTTGACCATTTCTTTCATTAATATTGTCTAAAATACAGCACTGCCATGTTAACCTTGTAGCACTGAATGATGAAGAAAGGTTATTTGACCTTACTCACAAAGCTCATCTTCTAATTTCACTCTTATAGAAGTGCTTACTTTCTCACATACAACCCATGGACCACAATCATTCCTAGGGCCCTTTTTACCAAAATGTTGTTGACTTAGCTGTTTTTCATTCTGTCCTTTAGAATTATATTATTCAGTAGTCTGAATCCTTCTTGAAATCTGCTGTCCATTTGAAAAGATGGTATTTCCCGCTGAGATGCAATGCTCTGCACTTGGCCTTATTGGCTCATATTCACCAGCTTGTCAAAGCCAGTTTTAAAGTTAAGCCTGCCTATAGGTTCTTACTCTTTTTCAGCCTGATGTTACCTCTGAATTTAATGACTATGCTCTTATTTCATCATCCCATCATTAACACAAACTATTGATGAGTGCCACACAGAGGTCACATTCCCTGACTTTAAGCTGCTGAGTTCTGGGAGCAGATTTTCAACTAGTGTTGCACTGAGCCTTCAGCACACACAGCTCAATGTGCTTCCTCACCAGAAAAGTGTCACGTGAAACAACACAACAACTTTATGCTAAAACCAGAATGCATAACATCTGCTGTTTCTTTCTGTTAAGAAAGCATTTCATATTTTCAAAGCCAGAAATTAAATTGTTTAGACATGATTGTTCTTGGCAAATCTTTGTTGGCCATTTCTCAGTTCTTTGTTTTCCTTGAGATGCTTGTAAACTCTGCTGTAATTGCCAAGCATTTCTTCACAACTTTCTAGTAAGCTCAGAGAAAATTTGCCATCTTGCCCTTTTCTCCCTCTTTAAAATATGATAGACAGAGGTTTTTCTTTTCATTTCAACATACCAGTATTTTGCTCATCCTCCATATGTTTTCAAAAGTAGCTGCAAATAACAGACATATCAAGGTCTCCCCTCTGGAGTTTGCAAGGAACTCTGTCATGGTCCTTCAACTTCGCTTGGGCCATACTGAATATGGCCAGTTTTCTCATTTCAGGTTGGACTCTTTCCTCCAACACTTGGCTGCTGCTGAGTGCCTTGCACACGTGCTGGAACTTGCTATGCAGGTGCAGTCACAATCAAATGACTAACAGGTGGTATGAAAAATCAGTACAAGACTTGTGGCTCTACAGTACCTGTAAATGGTTGAATATCATAGGAATAACATACCCCATTCTACAATCTGCTCTTTTTAGAATCTCTGGGAGAAAAAAAAAGGATAATAAACCAACTCCTCAGACTTTCCCAAGAAGCAAGTTTTATTACGAAATTGTATAAGTTTTCTTGCTGTTTGGACTCCATGTTGTGTTACTCATGAGAAGGAACATGAATGAAATAAAAATAGGATGATCACTTCTTACAGGAGAGAAATCTCTGGTAACTACTGCTCCTTAGTTACTAATCCTGGTAACTACACTTAAGGCCAGAGATAATAGCTGCTCCCATCTTCTACCCAGTATCATCACATTCAAAATTCCTCCATAAGCAAGGTCTGCAAGGAGTTAAGCAAGAATTCAGTGGAAAAGCACAGGACTTTCATTTCATATGGGAATATACCAAATTTTGCCTTCACTCATGGACCTGGGAAATTCTTTTAATACAAAATTAATGTCACTGAAACCAGTTAGAAGTGAACATGTAATCTTTTGAATGAGGGAGGACTTGGTTCCTCTAGAACACTGTGAGACAACCAAAGGAAATAAATCTACAATTCTTCAAGTAATTTTTTCCTCTGTTCACTATGTCTCCACTATAATAACTGTTTTCCAGCACTGTTCTCACATCACATTTGAGTTTTCCAGCACTGCATACTCAGACTTTCCACATCAATAAGGAACCAAATTTCTGCAAGACTGAGAAGAATGTTTTGGCTGAGAAGGAAAGCAGCTCTCCATATTATAGCAATGAATAGTAATCAGGAATTCACTGTTCTCAAACGGTGCTGAAATGCCAAATCTGATCCAACTGTAGTAAAATTAAGCCAGGTGCTTGCAGGAGTGTCTTAGGAGGAGGACGAGATAAAGGAGCAAAGAGGCACACATATCACAGCACAGTAAATATACAGGGGTCTTCTTGAAGGAAAGACCAGGACACTCTCCAGGCTGATGTGACAGACCTTGCAAACCTTAGTAGAACCTGAGGAAAAAGCTAGTGTGAGGGCAGAAACCAGCTGCACTCTTAGGTAGTCTGCTTATCATACAATGTTTAAAAGAAGTGAAAGAATGAAAAATCACCACCTTTGAGGCATAAAATGTAATTTCATCATGTATCATGATTTTTTTTATGTTTGCAGGGCTGTTGCATAAACACCTATTTTCAGGATGTCAACAAGATTACTTGGAGTCATTGAACTATGCAAGCTGTTTGGCAGATACTTGGCACACCCTACTGCTGAAGATGAGTGATTAACTCTGTTCTGTATTTCAGATGTAATATGAAGACATTGGCCAATACCTTTTTATTGTAGTTGTGTTGAGTAACTGGCTAATGTAAAAAACAAACAAACAACAAAGCCAACTACAATAAAAAATTTTCTCCCAGTTGTTTTTTTTTGCCAGAAATATTGACAGCATCACAATATACTGTCTCCTTTTGGTACATTAAAATATCTATTCCCTGAATATTCTTGAGAGAATTTCAGACTTAAGAGAAAGCCAGTTTCGTTTGGCCTTCGTCTTTGTAAAATGTTAGACAATCTTCATCATCTGCTTTTGAATGGAGGAGTTTGATGTTGAAAAACTAACATAATTTGGTATTCTTGCCCTCACTCCTCCGAGGGAGGGACAGAGTTCTCCTCAGAAATGTGTCAGCCAAGACTCCTAGAGCTCACCCAACCAGGCACGTTGCTGGCTTGCTCTGAATCTCACAACCTCACGAGATCCTTTCCAGGATTCCAGGTGTTCTTTTTCAAATTCAAATGAAGGCAGAACAGGCTGGCAGAAAATCGGACCCTTTGTTTGTTTGTTTGTTTGTTTGTTTGTTTGTTTTTTGTGATAGAAACTCATAATTTCTTGCTTGGTTACATGCAGCACTTCTGGTGAAAGCAAGCCACCTGTCCCCCAAAAATGGTTAGTTTTGCATTGTTATTTGGGGATGGATATCTGCCAAGGTAACTACTCCAAAACCAAATTCCTGGCTGTGCACGGCAGGAACAGAACTCGTGGTTTATAAAGAACTTAAGGAGAGGCCTGTCAACCTAAGAGGTGGTGTGAGCAGAGCCAAACAACCTGGCTGTTTGCTGTGGGAGTTTGGCTGATTAGAAGTCTTCACCACCTCTGAGTATGGAGAAGAGAGACCACTTTACCCAAAAATCGCCAGCAGATTGCTGTCCCGGGAGATTCCTCCTTGGAGCTGGAGGAGAGCAGACGCTCCTAAACTCCAGGCATTTGAAGTACTTCTCTTGCCTCTCGTTTATGGACAGTGTCCAGTGATACCTCTGTGCCTCCAGCCCGGTAAAGGGCGGCGATCAGCTCCTGTCCGTGGCATGGCCTCAGGCACAGCAAACTCCAACAACCTTAGTCACCCTTCTTGATAAGGTTCCACAAGATTTGACTGTTCTTTATCCTGATCCCTTAACTTCAAACCAAATACATTTGGCCTCTTAGTGAACCATGAATCTCCTATTTGAGCTATTATCTGTCCAGCTGCAGAGCCAACAAGAAAAGAGCACAAACCAGGACATCCTGCATCTGGCAAAGCACCTATTTTAATATGTTCTACCCGTCATTTTCTCAAGCATTGTACTAACCTGACCCTACATGGAGCGTGAATAAGGCCTTTACTGTAACAATAGAGGTAACAAATACCAAAACCCTAATCAAGATGAGTGGTGGCACATTGTTATAGGTAGAAAAACTTAGACTTCTGATGAATCAGGTTTTAACAGCTCTTTGAAAACTAGACTAGTTTAATCCTGAGTCACCATCAGTCACCATTACTGGGGAGCATAGGGACAGAACAAGCTAAAGTCACATTTTCTAGCCAGCACTTTATTGCTCCCATGCACTTCTATACAATCCATTTGTAGGCATAAAACAGTGACTGTAACCTGACAAAATTCTGACGAATCTCCTTAAAAAAAAAAAAGTCAAACAAAAACTTGGTTGCAGTTCAAAATACACTGGCCTTTGAGCCCCGCTTGCATAAGGTACACGCTAACAGGAGTTTCCTGAATGCTGGCAGTATAACCACCATGCAGAAGGGCAGACACAGCTATTTTGACTCACAGTTCAGGAAGCATCAAATCATTAATCTGAGCACAAGAAAGAAAGAAAGCTTGTGTGCTGCAGCAACAGGGAAATGCTCAGTGCCTTCTGTATTTTTTAAATAGACATCTTAAACAGTTATGAGCACATCATTAACCTTCATTGCTGTATAAACTCACCAAAAGTGCTGAAATTTGAAAAGGAAGGGCTGGACCTACTTTTGGTAAAGTCTGAATGATTTCAGTTTTGTAGCTTTTAAGTACCTGAATGATGACTGATCTTAAATAAACACAAGAAATGTCAAAGTACTTTTGTAATGAGATATTTGTTTTAACTAAGGAGCCTCACACTGCACTGTGGTTTCTTGGTTAAATAAGCTGAATATCCCGTCCCCCTAATTGACAATCACGTCAGATTTTCCACTCTAAGTGGCTAATGGAAATTTGAATACCATGGATGCTTGTTTGCCTGAAGTTTTCCTAATGCTGCATGACACCAAAGCATTTGTAGGTTTAGTCTTTAACAGATTGATTTTTCTTGTTAGGCTTTGCTAATCAAAGTCAGTGAAGTCTTGTTAAAAAATAGTAGTGCTTGATCATCTTACAGGTTACAGAGACCTCACAACACTGATTAGCTTTGTGGTGATCTGTGGATTTTTTAATCTTTCAAGGGGAGGAACATCAGGACAGAAATCATTTGCCGAATCCCTGGTGCCGAGGTTTTGGCAACAAAATATGTCAGAAATTTTAAAGAGAAAACCCTTTTTGTGCTAGCAAAGAATCTGCTATTTATCAGAAATTTTTTAGAAATTAGGCTGTTAAGCATATATGAAGGTTAGCTTTTCAAAGGTTCCAGGAATTTGGTTGTATCTTGATCGGTTTTTGACAATACTTGAGGAGTTTTACAGCCTGAAAATAAAATATAGATGCTTGCTGGATAATTCAGTTTCTGGACAGGTAATTTTCTGTACATTCTGTGAGGACTAATAGGAAAGAAAATCTCTTATTTGGAAAAAGGTTCTTCTCCATCAAAAACGTGGAGGTAGGATTGATTCTGTTCCCACCTACATTTAGTAGCAGTGGTTCTCATTCATTAGTGGAATCTGTGTGACTAAGTTTTCAGGCATCATAGCAGGCTGATACACCTTTTTATCCCAGTGACTTCATCTCTGGATGGGGTTGAGTGTCTCTAAACAAGTAGTAAAACTTGCAACAGAAATTCCAGAATATCCTCTATTAACCATCTTCTTTAAAAAATCAAATGGGTTTAGAGTATATTTGGAAAAGGTGTGAAAATAAATTTGACATATACTGGTGGTAAACATATTCAGACCTCTGCTCTAAATGCTGCCTAATATTGAAGATTAACATAGCATTCAAGTTTAGATTCCTTAGTTTTGATCAAAGGAAAAAAAGTTCTTCCCTAGCTTTTTGGACCATCCTTGGCATTTCTAGAGTACCACAACTGCATAATACGGAGAGAGAAAAAGGGACAGAAAATATTATGGCCGACAATATAAATTAACAAAATGCATTTCATGTGGAGCAACACCACATAGTAAGCTTGTTATTTCATTTCCATCAAAATAATTTGGGCAGTCAGATTAAGAAAAGTGCTAAAATTTACTTCTGCACCAAGCGGGTGACAGCTGCTCCCTGTGAAGTTTCCCAGAGATTTATCCATCAGTCATTTGGGAGAGCACAGTCTAGCTCTGTACATTCTGGGCAGGACGCCACCCTGAGGGTTAGGCTGAAGGGTTAATAACCTTCCCGGCTCGCTCGGGGTGGAGAGAGGTCCGGCACTGACTGTTCCATGCTCAGCAGAAGCAGGAGGGGAGAAGGCTGTTATAGCAGGCATTTTGAAAAATAGATTCCTATTACAAGCTCCAAATAAAATGCACTGGCCAAGATGAGGAGTTGGCAGACACCTAAAAGAATGTTTTATTGTTGATTAAGGGGAGGGTTGCCATCTATTGAAACTGTTTAAACAAAGGCTAAACAGGTTTGGCCAGTGCATATTTTCTACGGGACGCTCTAGATTAATCCATTCTTTTCTTCTTCTATCTCCTTCCCTGGCCTCTAAAAAATACAAAAGAAACCCCAAAACCAACAAAAAAACCCACCAAGAACCTGTCCCCCCCCCCACACCACCCCAAAAAAAGAAAAAAAATATGGCCACAGAAAAATACCAAACCCAAACCCATGCTGACAGTTTTAGTGGTTTCAAAGAAAAAGACATAGTGTAAACTCCTGGGGACAGATTTTACTCTGCAAGCAGGGAAAAATGCAACACAACTTCAGCTTCAGTTATTTTAACAGAACCCATGAAAAACAGAATAAAGTTTAACTCCTACAGTTTTGTGATGCTGAAGAAAAATTGTAGGCCTTGTTTATTCCTAAAAATTTAAAAGAGAGTTGATGCTTGTTTCAAAAATTGGCTACAGAAAAGAAAATTTGAAAGCTGGATTGTCATATGCCATTTCTGTTAAAGTGTGACATTTATAGCAGAACCTATCCCTAAATTAAAGCATACATCAGAGCTCTAGCTTGATATAAAATCCAATATCAATTAATTAATCTCAAGTTCTGATAGCAGTTTGTGATTCTGTGGAACCATCCCATTTGGGGTGAAAAACAGTAGAATATATGAGTCCACAACTACTTCTGCTGATTTAAAACCCACACATAGGACTTAACCCTGTAAGCCTTGATCTGTCCTGATCTCCACAATGGTAGTATCTGTCCACATCACTGAAAGCTGTTTTGGGGTAGAAGTTGTGCAAAACTAACTCTCCCTCACTGTTTGAGGAGAAAAAGAAATTGTAGCAGAAATAGGAAGATTCAGAAGGAAAGAAGATCCTGTCCTTGCATGGAAAAGAGGTTTTGTTTTGCCACTAATACCCAACAAAAGGAATAAGGAGGAAGGACTGGCTGTTTCTTTAATCAAGCACCAGGCTGATATGCAGCAGTGACTCAGCATTGCTGTCTGCTGGGGGATGGGACTGAATGTTTCTCTAAACACAAATAAAAAGCCACAAAAGATTTGTGAACAGGACCTCTGTCTACTTAACTCCCTTCTGCCTACAGCAGAGTAGAAGCCGTCATCCCAGTATATATTAAGTATATATATGCTCTGAAGTTGTGTGAAGACTCCATATAAGTTATCTATATCACTGTAGAAACCAATTAGGTGTAAGCAACTGATGCAATGAAGCAAGAGAGCAGTTGTGCCATTGGGAACTCACTGGGAAGTGACAATGCATTAACTGTTTCAAAAAATTCACTCTTCAGCAAACCTCACAGAGCACTTAAAACCAGTCATTTTTTTCAGGCTTTAAGAACAGCAACAACAAAAAAAAAGGATAGGTGCATATTTTCTAAAGGATTTCCCCATCTCTTCACCTCATTCCTCAAGAAAGATGTGAAGTCTGTATGTAAAATTCTACCCCAGTCTCAAAGAGTTGCTTATGCAAACCATCAGCTTCTGCAGCTCCAGGGAAGTGCAATTCCAGATGCAATAGATACCACCACACTAGTCAACTCACTTCTGCATTTCGCACACAGATGACACAGTTTTGCCTCAGAGGATGCCACTTTGTGTTGATCCTTCTCTGATTCCCACAGTGCCAACAGCTGTGTTCAGCACCACACTTTCAGCCACAGCTTTTTGCAAAATGTCATGTAACCACGAAGCTTAGTCCAGTGTTGTCAAAGATTGGTGCTCTGATTCACCTAATCCTGCCCAGATTGAACCTCTGCCATGGTGAGTGGCTGGCAGGACTCTGAACCTGTCAGGAATTACCCTGTCAGCTTTCCCTTGAAACAAGCACAGACAAGGGGTTGCTTCAGAGGGTGAATGCCTCACTGACATCCTCTTTGCAGTGGGATCAGGCCATAGATGTGCTGCCTTTGGTGGAAGCTTGGTCACAGGAGGCAGGAGGAGGCTGTCTCAGACCACTGAATGGGCTATAGATTTCTGGAAAAGGAGGGGGTTGGGGGTGCAAATAAATAAATAAATAAATAATGGTAATAATAATAATAAGATACATAAATAAAAAACTAGCCATCCTTTTGTATAAAAAAATGAGTGAGAGCAACTTTTTATGCGGGCAGTTAGTGATGGGACAAGAGGGAATAGTTTTAAACTAAAAGAGGAGAGATTTAGATTGTATGTTAGAACATAAGTCTTGACTGTGGGGGTGTTTGGCACTGGAACAGAGAAGTTGTGGATGCTCCATCCATGGTGGAATCATTCAAGGCCAGGCTGGATGGGGCTTTGGGCAGCCTGGTCCAGTGGAAGGTGTCCTTGCCCATGGCAAGGAATTGGACCTGAATGATCTTTAAGGTCCCTTCTGACCCAAAATATTCTGGGATTCTATGACTATGATATTTTTGTGTCTGGCCCAGAGACAAAACACTCTTCAGTCAGATTATTTCAGTTTCCTCTTTAAGGCTGAAGCTGACAAATATCTTCCTTCAGCAGGATGGCAAATGGAAAGACTGAGAGTCCAAAACCACCAAAATACCTTGCTATCACCAATCTACTGGTGGAGCCCAAGAAAGACATGGTCAACAGGAGTTCATGTTCAGCCAAGACGAGCTCTCACCAAGCAGAAGCCTAAACCTACTGAGATTCATGTTTCCTTGTTGAAAGCAACAAAAAGCCACAATGAAAGTGCAATGGCTCATGCTCTGGCTAAGGGCACCACCACCAGATCTTAAAAGATCTTGAAACACAGCCAGTGGTTTGGCAAGGAATATTAGAATGCTTAAGGCAGTTTTGTGTGACATTTTGAGTGTGTTGACACAGATGCCAAAAGATATCCACATAGCATTGAGTGCTACTGAAAGTCTACAGATGACTGAGCACTCTGGAAAATCCTCTCAGATTGTACTGAAATGTCGCTGTTTGGCTGTGTCCATGTTAATACCAGAGATGTTCTCTCACACAGTATTTCCTCACAGATTTATTCCAAGATGATAAGCATTGCTACGGTACAAGTATGTGGTGAATAAGTAATATATTTCATGTGGAATGGTTCTGAAAGAAAAAAATTACAGATGAATTGCCAACTACTTCACCTGTAAACACGTATTATGTTCAAAATCATAATGCATGGTATCTGTTTCTGAAATGTACCTCACACAGTCAGCCTGTGCAAGATGTTTTCTTTTTGGATACTCCTAATACACATCTAAAATTCTTCTTCTACCCCCTCCCATGAATTCTATCAGAAATTTTTCCTTGGAAAAACAAAAGGTTTGCCTAAGGAAAGATTTTCAGCTGTTCCTTCTCTTCCACAATACAACAAAGAGCTACAGCAGTCTCTCAGCCCTTGAACAGTACAAATACTGAATGTCCTGGGACACTGGATCCCAAAATACTTCAGAGCTTATGTATCTGCTTATGGTGTAAACTGAAACTGCTTCTGAACAAGTTCAGCTTGTCTCTGATAACTAATTGAAGTTTACAAAACTGAGCAAGAGTTTGAAGACAGAAAAAAACACTGCCTTTGTTCAAACCACATTCAGTAAGAATCTTTTAAATGTAGAGGTTTAGTTGTTAAGTAGTAAATTTTTGTTCTAGAATAACTAGCTTCCCTGGTATATGACAAAAATCGTTGTAGTACTCCTAGGTCTAACAGCTGTGTGAGCAGAGGCACCTTCATAACAGGTTGCTCCATCTATTTCCATGAGTGTGTGTTATTCATAAGTGCTCACCAGACACAAGTATTTCAATCTGGGGATTCATCATCAACACTTAGCTTTGGCTTGTTATTTGTGAGAGTGCAACTATCAAATAAAAAATTCAGTAATTTTTAATTTATAGACACACTAATACTAGCATATTTTTTCGGTTTTTCCAAATATAATAAATCTTTTTGTTTGGGAAAACAATAATATTTAGTAGCCTGAGTATCACAAATACATTTCATGCATATATTAACAAAAAGAAGGTCCTTTTCAGCGGTTTGAAGAATGTCATCTTAGCAATCATTTGACCAGCTGTAATATGAAATTTAAGTGTAATTCTGTAATAACCACCTTCAAGTAAGACTAAGTCTTTATTGAAGCTATTCTGTTGGCTGTGATCAGTCTCTGAAGTCTTGCATAGTTCTTTACTCAGCCACAGCAAGTGATGTCTTGCTGCCTCACGATCTACTAGTACAGGTATATGATTGACCATGCATGTGCAGTTAACCTTAAAAATTAATATTTGATGAGGTTTAATTTGGTTTAATTAGGTTATTCAATGCAACTAAGAGTAATACATCTCATTTGCCAAAAAAAAAAAAATCAAAAAGAAGAAAGAGATCCACTGACTCGTGAGCAACTTATTAATTTGCCTTTTAGTGACCTTGTGCTTGACTGAGTGATTATTTCCAGGCTGTGCGCTAACTTCTTGCAGTAATAAAAATAATTCTTGAAGATTTCTTAATAGCTATTAAACTTTTTATAATGTTAAAAAAAAAGGTCAAAACAACTGTGCACTATGATTTCAACTCGACTAAAAATTATATTCCTAGTGCTAGAGTTATTTTTAAATGTAATAAAATAATTTAAAAACACACACACATAGAGTGGGCACCATGTGCCCAACAGATCTGTCAAAGCTGGGAAGTAATGTCACTACATAGTTATTTAAATATATGTATCTCCATATGCATATGCATATGTGTATGCATATGTGTACACAGACTTGCTGGACTAAACATATAAATGTAAAAAAAGAATCAAAAGCACTATTGAAAATCTCAATTCATTTGTTCTGAAGCTGAATAGATGGGTAAGAAGTGTAAGCTATTACAATTACAACAGAACAGTTCCTACAGGGCTACCAGAGGGTAAGAATGGTCTTGCTGTAGTAAGAGCTCACCATAGGCACTGTACCACAGCCTACCATCCAAGGCTACGAAGAACAATGTCATTGTGTCCTCATTTAGTATCCATTTATGGAACAAAACATATGAGACAGTGCAGAGCAGAAAGCCACATGAATAATCCTCAAATGAACAATTTTAAGTAGCTGAAATTTTCTTTCTTTCCTTTTTTAAAGCAAGAATCAAATATATCAGAACAAACCAAAAAAAAAAAAGGCAGAATCACATAAACCTAGTCTGGTTTGGATTGGAAGGGACCTTTAAAAGTCATCTTGTCCAACCCCCCTGCAAAGAGCAGGGACATCTTCAAAGGTTGAATTCCTCTGCTGTCCTTCTTTTGGATCAAACTTACTATGTGGCTAAATATAAAGATTTTCTACATCATACATATAGCAGGAGGTTAAATTGTAGGAAGCAACAGTTTGCGTTAGTTGAATTTACAACTTTGTAAGGACTCATTTTTAATTTGTTTGTTAAACCTAGCTGAGTTCTTCAGATATCTTCCTCCAGTACAGAAATTGTTTGAAGATTCCAAACAATAGCAACATTCCCATTTCTAGCTCTAACAAAATTACATTTTATTCCTCTCATGGCACCTTCAGCTGGAGGGAGATGTTCTTTCCTACCATGTCCAACTAATGAGGTCATCAGAAATATATAGCAATTGATACTTTTTTTCTAAAGGGAAGATAAATAAGCCATGTACCTGAAGAAACAAGCAATCTGAAGCTGATCCTTTTTTTTCTTTTTTTTCCCCCTGGATTGTTTCTATTGCATCTGATGCTGGAAAAATACCTGTTCCTTTAGAAGCACAAAAAAACTGTGATTCACTGCAGGTTTTGCCCAACATGGTAGAAAGATGGTACATATGCTTTTTTAAGTGTCTCTTTTTTTTTTTTTTGTGAGTATTGCACTCCAAACTCACGTATTACTGCTTTCTAGCTTGCAGAAACACTTCTTCAGGCCATGTATCTGCAGCAGCTGACTTCCTACATAAGTTCCCTGACATGTCTTATTTACTGCAAATTCTCAAAGAAAAATGCTACTGAGTTTCAAATGCAGCCAGAGAAAAATGCACTAGGATAGAGCTGTGTATGGTACCTTCTAATGGTCTCCAGAGGCAGGGAGACATCTTCTCACTCACTTTAATGAAAACATTTTAAATCATCCACTAAAATTAATAAATGTGAATTAGCGCGGAACATTTTTGAAATGCGCACACACACACACACACACACAGATGCACATTTCGACTTTTTGTTAAGCTGCCTTAACATCCCAGACCAGCAAAACTTTATTCTCTGCCTGTGTGAGGGGCCTGGATCAGAGCTGCCAAGAAGTTTTGAAGCATCCTGTGGCCACACTGATCGTTGATACCTGTAGACGTCACTAACCAGCATGGACAGTAACTGAGGCTTTTCAGCAGCCCTGGTATGCAAGGACAGGGCTAAACTAGGATATTTCCCAAGATGGTCTCACTTTTTTGGGCACACAGGTACTTGGGCTACCTGGGGCAGTAGATGCAGGTGCAGGGAGGCTACTGGACTTGCGCCAGATCGAGACAAAGAGCGGTGCCCATCTTCCTCTTGAGTTTAGAGGTGTTTGCCTAACAGGCAGAATGCACAAGCTGATCTGAACTCCCTAGGTATACTGCACTTTTTCTCTCTTCCATGTGTGTGTGTCTGAGAGCTTTACTGCCCAGTGTGTATTTGTTGAGGCTCCTGATCAGTCTTCTGCAGTTTGAAATGCAATGATGAACTTGTAATTGCAATGGTGCCTCTCTTTTCATTGCATCAGCTGACTGCACTTCTAGCCCAGATACGAAAAATAGAGGGAAACCGTGCTCACAGGCACCTTTTCCAGCACCAAGGGCAGGAAAGGTCTAATTAAGGGTTTATAGATAGGCATTGTTTTTAGATGTTGTGGGATTTAGGTGACATTAAAATAGTTGACTGAACACTTGCTAATATGAAATGGAAAGCTCCTCATCAGTTGGACTCGATGATCCTTGTGGGTCCTTCCAACTCAGCATATTCTGTGATTCTGTGATACTTGCTCTTTAATGAGAGCAGATTTAGCCTTTATTTTTTATATATGAATGCTGCACATCATGTTGATAATTAGAACAGCAAGGAGGCACTAAATAAACAATGCACTGAAACAACTTTTTCCAGAAATATTGTTGTTATTGTTCCCTGTGTTTTGTATTTGCTTTGTTTTCTTTCCTTGAAATGTCTAAACAATGTAAGCATTCCTGGAAGGTATTTGTATTTTTCTTTTACACACTTCCTCCTTTTAATTGTTTCATTCTTGACTAGGAGTTTCCCAGGGCTGGAATACCAGCCTTCGTGTGGCAGCAGCCAAAGTGTTTATACGAACAGAATCCAGACATATCTTGGCTACTGCATCAGTATTTTTGCTGCTGTTAATAAATTTTGATTCTAGTTCACATGTGCCCAAGGCTCAGATTAATTTCTCCAAAAGGTCACTCTTAGTGGTGTTGTCTTCCTCACAAATGACTTCTCAAGAGTAGGAGACACTTCATCTGTTCAGCAGACACCATAATCTGATTCCTTTCCATTCTAGGTTTAGTTCTAATGCTAACTAAGGTACTTAGCACTGTAAAATGATAAACCTTTGGCACTCAGCAGTGGTGAGGCCAGACCTCACTTCCTGGGCTTAGTTTTAGCCCCTCACTACAAGAGAGACATCGAGGGGCTGGATCATGTCCCGAGAAGGGCAACAGAGCTGGAGATGAGTGTGGAGCATAAGTCTGACGTGCAAAAGCTGAGGTCGCTTAGCCTGGAGAAAGGCTTAGAGGAGACCTTTCTTTCTTTCTTTCTTTCTTTCTTTCTACAATTACCTGTAAAGAGGGTGTAACCAGGTGACAGTTGGTCTCTGCTGCCAAGTAACAAGCGATAGGACTAGAGGAAGTCCTCAGCTTCTGCCAGGGGTCATTTAGATTAAATATTACAAAAAATGTCTTTATTGAAAGCACCAGGCTCTGGAACAGGCTGCCCAGGGTGGTGGCGGACTCACTGTTCCTGTAAGGATTTTAAACACGTGTGGCTTTTGGGGACATGGTTTAGTAGAGGACTTGGCAGTGCTGGGTTAAGGGTTGGATTCAATGATTTTAGAGGTCTTTGACCATCTAAATTATTCTATGAACACATGATTCTATGGGTTGGTGGGGTTTGTTTTTTTTTGGTGTAACACTCGTATCAAACTCCTGAACTATCCCAGGGAGCACTTTAGGACACCTAAAAAAAAGAAGGAAGTGGCACCTAAACCATTCCAGAAGAGGCAGAGAAAACCCAAAGGGTTCAGCCGGTGTTTTGAATAAAAATTCCTTAAAAATGCCTTAAAAATTCCAGCCCTTTCTAAAACCTTTCTAATCCATCCAGGGCCATTATCACATAGAATGTGCCCTGTCCTGTTGTGAACATCCACAGCTATAGGAGTTCAGAGCCGGTGATTTTCCACCACTGACTGTTAATAAAATGAGAATAAAGCAGGGAAGAAGCATTGCCAGAAAACAGCTAATTAAGAGCAAAGAAAAGGGAAGAAAGCTCCAAGCCATGTCTGCAATGGCTTCAAAAAGATGAGTTTGGGAATATTAATGAAAATATCAGTTATTAATGGATAAAAATACAGGATTTCTGGTTAGTCCTAATTTATGACACATGTAGCATTGGTGGAATGTTTGAAATTGATTATTACTTTCACCAGTTTATGTTGAAACATTTACAGAAACACTTGAAGAGAATGTTGTCTTTTACAGTCTTGAAGGGAGCATAATTTTACTGAAATCAAGTGCATTTAAACACTTTCAGGGTTATGAATGATTTACTAGTTAATAGGCCTAGACAACCTCTTGAGTTACAATTTACAAATTGTTTTAAGTTACTTAAACCATCTCTGGCTTCTTGCTTTATGTTTTATGTGTATCACAGTGTGGTAGAAAAGAAGTGAAGGTACACAGTACAATTATGATTTATTGATTTATATTGTGGAAGGGTAACAGTCTTCTTGGCAAGACTTTACTTTCTTAGTGGCTTGCAAAAGGTTGTTAGGCAATGACTAATATTATTATGGCTCTAATTTAACATGATTAAATAGTTGTATTTTAATTGGCAGTTGCTGGTACAGTTTGGGAAACAAGAAATATCTTAATTACTAGAGTGATGGATGTCTTGGAAAGCCTAATTGAGGCAGGTAGGAAGTTTCAATACTTTTGTTTCAGTGTGGTTGTAGTGGATGTTGGCTGGTTTTCTTCAATGTGAAAATTCATTGTGTGGCATTATTAATATTTTAGCTGGAAAAAATAGGTTAAAATAGTTTTGATTCACACATTTCAAAGGAACATGGATATAAACACTTAATCATAGACCTACTACCATGCATGATATGCTTGACACAAACTTATCCCTAACATTACGGATATGGCAAAGAATTGGTAAGAGAGTTCAAAATCCTGGAAAGACCAGCGTGACCTAATTCAGCATCAATTTGGTTGCTTTTATTGGCTTTCCTCTATCAAAAGAAGCTGGTCATCTTCACAGCCAGCAGGCATATGCTCTCAATGAAATCCTTAAGGAGGAGCATTGGAGCAGCGAAGAGCAGGAGAGCAGAGCAGCACCCTGCTGAAACCCTGGAGGAGTCATGCTGAGATGCAACAGGTTAGCATGGAGGACTGTCAATGTGTCTTGCTCCCCACCATCACCATCACACTCCTGCAGCACTGTGAACCTTCTCTGCCCAGGGGATGCTTGCTCAAAGTGAAAAATCTGCAACGAAGTGGAAACTGCAACCAAGTGTCACATGGAGTGCCTTTATATGCAGTTAATTCTTGCTTCTTTTCATTAGATGTGTGTGGAAGGCACAGACCAAGTTTTTTTGAGTTGTTTCTTTTTCAGATTAGTGGTTGAATATTCAGTCTGCTTTCCATGAGAAAAAGTATTTCCCTTCAGTCAAATGTGTATGCATAGATAACCTTTTCCTCCTCATTCTATCACAAAGTCTAAATAAATATTACTATATTACCTCCAAGCACAAATATAACCTGATCTTTAGGTGATGTTAAAGACACTGTGTGTAGGATGGCACTCAGCAGCATTCACTGCTTACTTCAGTAATAACTTAGTTAGATATGAAAGAATCAAAATGAGGTACAACCACAAAAAACCACTCAAAATTATCTATGACATTTCCTTTTCTCTTCCTTTAACATTGTTTGTTTTTAATCAAGGTCAGGCATTACAGAATATACTGATCATATGTCAAGACAGGTCACTAGAGCAAGAGACATTTAAGAAGGCATTACCAATGTGTGTATCTTTGGGATGCTTTTACAGCTCCTTGACTCATAGAAAAACCCTTAAATTTTTATTGCTTTATAAGCAATAGCCAATTTGGTATTACTGGTATTAAAATGGTAATTTGCATTACATATTTAATTACATAGTGTATTACTGATAATTTTCACAATTTTTATTGACAACACTGATACTCTGGAAATCTTGCCTGAATAGGGCAAAAGCTTAAGAAAAGTAGTGTGTCTGGACAATTGTCCACACACTGATTGTCCAGCATGTATTGCAGAACCCACGTACCTTCTTCAGAGCCAAAGATCCCGTCAGCTCCATGGAAAGCAGGTGAACACTAAAAATTGCCCTAGCAGGGTACAACGCTAGCAGCATATCCTGTGAAAAAGCAAAGAAAGAAAACCAAAGTGAAGCAGGGAACCACAAGGTCACAGACTTTCTGCCCCAAACTGCAAAGTCTGAAACACAAGTAGCAGCAAGGCTCTCTCCAGCCCTGGTGTGTTCCTGGAAACTAGTTAAAGATAATTCAGGAACAAAAACAAGCCTGAAACAACCTCTCAGAGTCAAATAGGGCTATTTTTACTGCTTCAGAGACAAATTGACTAAGCAGACATGGGTGTACCTTCTATCAGCAGACATAAAACCACCATTACTTGACACATAATCGAAGATTGTGAGGGTAGCTTCACATTCACATACTGTTCAGTGCTTACAAGGAAGACAAGACAGATGTTGTTGGTCTTGGGCTGTGGGTTGTGCTGCTGTGGGCACAGGCATTCCATGTTGTGCAATTCACTCCAGGTAGCCTTGTCGTGGGCTAAAACTGAGACCTGGAAAGATCCTCAGGCACCAACAAGGTAGTTTGCTCTCCCCAGTTTCCCTCTGCATTGAGGAACGCTGTATTCCAGGTTACTATGGAAAATCCAGAGATACAGTTTTTCCACCTGCAAGCCAAAAATAACTCTTATATTCACAGTATAACTCAGTTAAGACCAGAGTTTCATTCCTGTAAGTGCAAAGTATAAATTCGTATCAGTGAAATCTGATGTTTAGGACTATTGTCTGGGAAGCTGCTAATCAGGATCTGACCTTAAGAAGCAGTAGAGCAGTCACTGCGGCAGCACCCTGCCAAAACAAACGAAAACAGTCACTGCAGGCGTAATCTTACAACTTCTAATGGCCAAGCTAAGACAATGACACCCACTGTCATGAATTTGTTTTCCATGTACCCAGTTTTGACCTAGAATGGATCTTAATAGGAAGGCACTCTTCTTTGTCTTTTTCACACTTAATGGGATTAAATGTCCCCCATTCTTTCCTGCTTTCTGTATTCTTTCTATAGAAAATCAGACATGCAAACATCCCGATTTCAAATCACCCCTCCCAAATCCAAGAAGCTTTATTTCGTTAGAGGCTTACTTATTTATTTAAATCATGAAATACTGAGCTGCTCAAAATGAGAAACTGTCTCTGTCCAGTACAAGAAAGTAATCCTGCCTTTATTTCCCTCTCCCCTAGGAAAACTAGACATAATGAACATAATTTTGAGCAAAACATGTGTTGCCACTGCTAACATAAAAGTCATAAGGCAAAAGAAAAATACAATACTTGTATAAGACAAAAAGGAAAAGCAGGGCTTTAATTAGTTTCAGCACAAGAATTTTCCTCTTAGAGTAGAGATCAGATTAAAATAAAAAGCAGTTAAATTACAGCTAATGAATTCTTACCACTTATGAGTTTTATGATCAAGGTGTTAATTTACTTCATATGATATGTAAAATACTACTTTTTTTTCAGCTAGTACTTCCGCAAAAAGATATTAATTCTAACAGTATTTCTGAGGGTATAAATGTATATAAAAATGGACATTTTCTTTCTTTGCTAATTCACACAGTTTCAGAAAGCTATGACATTTTTAAATCATGCTAGCCTCAATCTTATGAGGAGAAAACCTTAATTTCTTTTTCCTTTGCCATAAAATATTGTTTTCATGTACATTCAGGGCTCTTTTTCTGGGTTAGAAAAGCAAGTTTTTCCATTTACTTTCTCCTCTAGAGCATGTTGCTTTCAAAAACAAGGTCTGTATCCCCGGGGTCAGATGGCATAACTGCGTATACAGGCTCCTGGGATTTAGCTGTCCATCTCCTGAGGCTACGAGGGATTCTTTTACATGCTCCGAGGATAATCTTTAATATTAATCACCCAGTGTTTGTTATGGGCCATTCCATTACAAGTCAAAAGGCTTGTTAGTAACTGCCTGGCATTTGCCAGGCTCGTTCTCGCTGTGCATTCTGCAGCAGAGTATGATTTTTAAGGTAGACAGGCTGTTTCCTTGCTGTTTCCTTGCTGTTTCCTTGCCTTCCTGTATGGTCCACGCCACTGCCATAGGTCAGACCTTATCCTAATCCTTAGTACACTAAAAACCAGGATTTGAGGTATTCCAATCCTAATGCTTAGTCCTCTAAGGACCACGATTAGAGGTCTTCTAATGCGCAACAGCAGTCTTCTGCCAGCACTCAATTTAAGGAATAGATACCCTCTTAACTCTAAAAAGCTCCTTAGCCCTGCAAAGTAAAATCATTCTTATTAAGTCTGGCTCTCAAGATGGAAGAATGATCCTCAGAGAAGGATCACACCCCTTACTCTGGGTGGTCACACAGTACTGCATCAGAAGGCAGAGTATCACATTGTGGAAACAGTAGGAAGAGAGTGGGTCATAAAAACAAAAGAAAAGGAAGACAAAGAAGCACCCAGAAGTTTATCCTCTTTGCTTATGCTCCTCAGCAGCAACCATTACTGCTCCACGAGTGAGCATGTATGCTGCAAAACTTGCAGGAAGTCCCAGTTGAAAAGGGATTTATCAAATGTGCAACAGACAACAGTTTGGACACAGGATCCATGTGGGTGGAGACACATCAACCAGTGAACTGGGTATTTTGCCACCTGAATAGCCAAAATAGGCACATGTTAACTATGAGGATGCTCTCAAGTGTGTTTTGCTGGAGTAGGACACAACTCCTTAGGACCTTACCCAGCAGAAGGTACAAAACATGGTAATTGCAAAACAATAAAAAACTAGAAGGAAACCTGTTACTTCTTAGAAGACAGAAAACTAGAAGATTCTTATTTGTCATTATGTCCTTACAATGGTCTGGAAGGAACAAGTGAATAGTAAGTCTCTTTGGGAAGTAATGTGAGTGACTGAGGTGCTGGACATGCAGGAGCTCAGGGAGGAAGGTCACTTCTTTAGCAAAAGAAAGTTAGTTGGTGGGGTATTTTTAGATTTCTGCTAAAAGGAGCAAACAGTGTCTGTGACATGGACAACAACCGAACAGGGCTCATTTTGGGTCTGAAACAGTAGAGACCAAGTCCTGTCTGAGTAGCTAGTACAGATGCTACTTATGTGCCACAGCAGAGGAGAGGAGCTAATGGTGTCATCCTCCTGCACACACTCAAGGAGAAACAACTCACTATCTCCCCTTGTCAGGATGCGAGGATTTGGAGTGAGGTCAGTGTTTGGCCATTCTTTTCTTCTCACATGGTCCCAATCTCCAGGACATGCTGTTCTCTCAAACCAAAAAGAATTATGGTCCTGTGTGCACATCAAGCAGGAATCTATTCATCCATCTGGTCCTTGCCAGATGGTAAATCTTTGTTTCTCTACTTCCCTACCATGGGGAGCAGACAGACCCAAGGCACAAACAGGCTGTAGGCTGTGCAGCACATCAATCACATAGCTTGTGGGCTATGTGAGGCTAAGAGCAAAGAGAGATTTTGGGCAGCCCTTTTCATAACTCTGTGTCCCATACCTGACTCTTTCCAGTAAGGAAACTAGGAAATCACAGGCTTAACTTTGGTTCAGGAATTGCAAAGCAGGAGCCAAGAAGTTTCCAGGGAAACCTGTTTCATAACCACAATGTTTTAGCTCAGCTCCCAGACTGAAACAGAATTTATTTTTACTCTCCATCTATCCATCTACATCTACATCTGTATCTACATCTACATCTACATCTACATCTACATCTACATCTACATCTACATCTACAGCTACATCTACATCTGCATCTACATCAGTATTGATTTATATCTATCTACCTATATCAATACCTGTATCCACATCCATATCCATATATCTATCTACCTACCTACCTATCTATCTATCTATATATCTATATATCTATATTCTTGTATCCCATAATTATTTTCTGTCTGTCTGCACATGGTGACATATACTTGTTTATGAAGAGTAAAGGCACCCTGAAGAAGACAGCTTTTGGAAGTTAGAGTTTCACTGGATGAAGTCACTGTGTGCTCAGATCAGTGGTGCTATAGCACAGGCATTACCACGCTGTCTTCAAAGCCTGCCTGCTGAGGTGGGGCAAAACAGCTCCAGTAAAAACCCTTCTGTTTTCACCCCAAGCATTGTTGTGAGATATAAGAATATATTTTTTCCTCCAAATCTTGTCTTTTTGTAAAAATGCTTTCAGTATCATGAACACAACTTTGACTTGGTTAAAACCAACCAAGCAAAATCATTCTCAGTTTTTTTGGCCTACCTCTTAGGCTAGTTTACACAAACTGTCTTCTCAGTTTCAGCATATTATTAGTCCCAGGTATTTAGTTCAATAATGTTTGAGTATTACATTGCAAACATTTCCATTTATTTATTGTGTACCAGAGTGTTACACTGAAATTATTCCAATGTATTTATTGCAGAGAAGATAATTTTGAATCATGAAATCAGAAGTGGGAATTCTTCTTGAGTGTTTTTCTGTGAAAATTAACAGAATAACATATTGAAGAGATAAGACCAAACTTGCATGTGCTACTTTCACACATGTTACTATCAGCAGAAGTAACACAGGAGCAAATTCTCTTGCCAGCAAATTTGAAATACATTCTGATCTCTTAGTGGTTTACACTAATGCTGGTGAAACAGAATCTACAATAGTAGCCCAAGGGCCAGAGCATAAACCAAGCTATAGTGAAATGAATCTGACAGCAGGATAAGCCTGAATTTAAGCAATTTCCTAGTCTAACCATCATTCTGACATGATCAATCAATTTAACATAATTTTATGTTGAGCACATAGGCACTTTACTGCTGTAAACCTCTCAATATCATCTAATCCTTTGCAGATCAAAGCTCTCACTGCGGAGTCCTCAGCAGGATGATCAGTTTGGATGTAGAATATTGGAGAGCTATGCATTTGCATAGTAGAGACAGAAAATTAATATACTGGGGCCCTCAGCTGGGTTCTAAAAACATTAGTAATCTGAATAGTTCTGTTCAAGTCACTGACATGAAGTTTTATTTTCGCTCTACAGCAAGAAAGGTGAAACCAGTGTCTTTCTCTAAAACATCATCTAAAAGATGTCTGTTGAACCTAGGATTTTTCATCCCTTACACATTTGAATGTGAAATACATTCAGACTTCCTTCAAAAGAGGTGAATTATATTGGCATGTGAGCAGTGACAAGCTCCTGAAACATGTCTATTTGTCCATCTGATCTACATATGTATGACTGTAAGTAGTGTTAAGTAAAGGGACCTCCTTCACAAAGTGAACTGTAAAATGTTATAAATTAAGTATTATTATATAATATTAAATTAAAACATGATAAGAAATATAATAAATGATAAAAAATTATAACATTATAGTATTGCAGAGAACATGTTATTATATTATTAAATAATAATTGAACTATATTATATATACATTATATTAAATATTGTAGTAAATGCTGTTATTTAATATGATAGTGAGTATTAATATTAAATATAGTAAGTATTAACTACAGCTCCTTCTACCCTTCAAAACATTTAAAATGGCTTCTTGGGGAGAAATTATCTTCTTTTATAAGGAAAACAGAAAAGGCAGCAAGTGTTTTTCCCTACAGAGCAGCAAAGAAAAAGGCTTGTATGAGTCAGTCAGCATGGCAGGCCCTGTGGTAATGCTTGGTTTGAAAGATATCTAGCTGTGGATTATTTCACCTCATAGAAACAAAGAAATGTTTGCCCTCTCAATCAAATTTTAAATTATTCCTGAGATCAAGGAGCCACAGGAGGCACTCAGTCTGGTTGGGTTAAGTTACGCCAAGTGTAAAGATACTGGTCCTGCCCAGGTGTGGCTGCTGGGCACACCTGAGTCACAGCACACAGCTGCCCTCCTCCTGTCCCTATCTTTGCCTGTGCAAGGAACAACAAAAACAGGCTGAGAGAGACTCATTTTATTAAACCACTGAATCTCCTACAGACAGAACATTTTCTGCTAAAAAAGGATTGGTTTTAGAACAATAACAAAATCCGTCTCCTGACCTTAAACCATGTGAGTACCACCTAGAGATTTAAAATTCAGAAAATTCTGGCAGCAGTTGTCATCCTACTGGTCTCTTCTGAAAATGCTGATGCATTTACAGTAAATCCCTAACCAGGTCAGTTGTGCAACAAGTTGAAGTGACATAAAGTATTAACATTTATGGTGATGAGTCAAATCAAACAAACATCCTCTTTTATAAGCTTTCTCACGGCATGTAGCAGCATGTACTGAGAGTAATGAAACATCTGTTACAACCCTGACTTGCTCACAACTGAGCAAGTGTTGCAATAGTTCTGCAGGGACAGGCTTCTCATAAAGCCTTTAGTGGGTAGATGAGAAGGATCAGCACTAACAAGGCTTACTTCATCTCAGTTTATTCAGGGAGAATGAGCCAGGTTTCCTGTGAGGAAAATAAAAAAGTACCATTTGCAAAATATCCAAAACTAATTTTAACACCGGACCAAATTATTTTAATGATACTTGCAGTTCACTCAAGTGCTCAGGAAGTCCCTTTTCATCAGGTGTATTATGGGCAAAAAAGTGAATTATGACATCTGCTTAGATGGCTCATTTTTATATAAAGTTGCCTACTTTATACATCTGTATACATCCATATATGCATTCTGATACACTGCACCCAATTTTAACAGCTGCCCCTTCTGCTCAGGGTCTTCCTGACTGCACTGTGCAATGCCCACAGTGAAGAAAGACTCATTTACTATCCCCCACTCCCACCTTCAACCTCACATTAACTTCTGACATTTACCAAAAAGACTTGGCTTTGTTCCCTCCATACCATGACCAGTATAAAGAGCCAACAAAATTCCTGTGAGTAGAAATTTAAGACTCAATACAGCAGATCATATACTAGTTATATACAGGCATACTCTTATTTCCCAATTCAAATGTATACTTAAAAAACACTTGTTTAAGGGCTTTCCTGACTAGAAATAATTTTCTGTGTCTGTGAAGGCTGTTGCAGCATTCAACCTTAAATTTGGTGTCTGCCTTGGATACAGGTGATGACTATAAGCTGTGATGTCCTATTAGCTGTTACAGAACAGTGACACAGAAGTGAGATTTATTTGTTTTGTTGGTTTTGGCTTTTTTAAGCTCAACAGTTAATTAGATACAGCAAAATTTGCATATCATTCTAGAAAAATTCATGGGAAGATTTCTGTAAGAAAAGTTTTCTTTTAAAGGGAGAGGTTGTCGCTCAGACAACCAATGCCCAGTGTGAAGCCTTTAGGCAAGTTCCTGAGGAAGGTATGAAAGACTTGCATTCTCATTTACTGTACATCTATAGTACACTGAAAAGTGTTCAGAGGAAAATTCCCTTGGTCTCCTGCTTTAATGTGTTTTTCTTCCGGACTGTACGTGCACAAGCAGAGTTAATGATTCGTACAAGATCAGCCTGCCTCCTCCCTCAGTTCTGAAATACTTCCTCTGTTGCTATTTTTTTTTCTTCCACATGAGGAACTTTTCTTGCTCATTTATGGCCCAAGATTACTGATCTAACTCTGTAACACAATACTTAAACCCTTCAATCAGAACAGGAATATCTACATGGAGATCAACAAAAAATTCAAGTCTTTGGAATTCCCCCTATTTTTGACTGTGAAAAGAGTGAGAGAGCTTAATATAATGAAACCAGCAAGGTAAAGAAGTTAAAAGCACACAGCTGGCAGTGGTTTCATGCTTGTTCTTCATCTCCCCTTCCCTCTATGTATTTCAGATCATTGCATATTTATCATGACACAATTTAAATTTCACGTTCTTTGGCTCAAGGCTTGTGTCTTTATTTGAACTTGTTCACAGATTTGGGTACTCAAAAAACAGTGAGAAGAGTACAGCTTAGGAAACTTATGTGTCACTAGAACTCTTTCCTGTCCAACAGGGTGTCTGCATCACCTGTCATCTTCATAAACAGTAAGGAGAAATAACAGACTGGTTTGTATCAAACAGACTCTATTGCTTTATTAGTCAGCTTTAATATACAGGTTAATTTAAAAAAGCTACAGTTTGTGAATTGTATCATCTACTTACAAGATACAAATCTAGGCCAATCGCCATGGTATCTATTGATGCTCACCCACTGTAACAAATTTACAGGGTTTTTTCTGATATACAAAACCTCAAGCAAACATTCCTTGTTAAACACTCAGTAAAGCTAACAGCATTCTATTACAGTTTCATATAGTGTTTTAGTGCAAAAGGAAGTAAAAATATAAAAATACTGAAGCTTGAATAGAAAAAAAACTACAACAAAAACCCAAGCAAGCTGTGGAGTTAGAGATGAGTGTCAGCTATGGGTATTCTTCTAAGCTCTACAATCTGAGAGTTAGCCATGCTGCCACCATCCTGGCTGCCATGACAAGACTCATTATCACTGACGCTGAGACCTGCACCTGAAACAGAGAAAAAACAACAAAAATAAGAATCAGTGAGAATGAAATCTTGGCACAGACATGGGGATACCCTATCTCACTCTGCTTTATTCTGATTATTGAAATGTTTCCCCACCCCACAACTATGTGGCAAGATTTGTCTTACTAGTCTACCATTTTGAATCCATAGATTATAACATTATCTGACATATTTTTGTACCAGATACATTTTTCATAATTCCACTGTCATTCACTTTATTTGGCCCAGTAAGTGGTACAGTAGCTATTTAGAGGTTGTCTTGAAATCAGAAAAGCATAAATCAAGGTCTGGTTTAGACTGGGTTCATGGTCTGGCTGTTAGAGTCTGGTATTTCCATGGACTTCCTCATAAGGAATTGGTTTTTAATGATACAATTTCCATGTTAAACCATAATTCCAGCTGTCTTAATAGGACTGTAATTTCAACATGACAAAATATGTTGACCAAATATTCTTTAAACACACATTCAGTGCAAACCAGTGCATTATGTTTTCCTTCAACTGGAAGACAATACTAGACTTTGGTCCAAGGGAACTTCCAAAATATGCCTAGAAGAGAGGCTACCTTCTCCATCCTTTTGTCATAGAACTTCTGCCAGCTTTCTGCTTCCTATTTGCTTGATGTGGGTTTCATTTGGGCTTTTTTTTGAGAGAGGTTAGAGTTGATTAGTGTGAAGATCCATAATCCTGCACTAGTTTTTATGAAATGCGTATTTTTGTCAGACCATTTCTTCACAAAATATCTATTGGAACTATAAGCTTCAGTGCTTTTTCAGCTCCTCTCCTTGAGCTGTAGAACAAATTCTACACAATACATGGGTTTTCAGGGCTTAGGGTGTCCAGGCTTCAAATTTGTTGAGAATTGCATATCAGTATAATGAGGCATGAGGATTTCAAGACAAATTACTTTCAGGCATGATCTTGCAGCAGTGTCACTTACAAATTATGAGGGAAGTATTTGTTTTGGGGAGAAGCAGATCTGTAACTACATGCAGTTCAAGGCAGTTACAAAGAAATGACATCTGGCTCAAAACAGCCCTGAACAGGGTATGCTGGGAGAGGCAGTGATTTGCATTTCGTACTGAAAAACATTTTCTAGAGTTTCTATCAAGTGCATGGTGCATCTCTCATTTCTACCTCAGCTGACTTTCCAGTTTTTGGTTTGTTCAACAAAAGAAAAGTAATTTCATTTTTTCGACCTTGTTCATCTTTTTCTATGCTCTCTGTTCTTCCACTTCCACAAAGTCTTATCTTAGCACCCTTCCTCCCACCACCCCTGAAGCAGAAAAATACTGTAAAGCGGGTAGCAGTGAGAAGTCTGTGCTGTGGGAAGTCAGGGTGCAATCTTGAATATGGAGTTTGGTCCAGACAACCTGTGCAGGAGGTCCTGTATGACTACCCAAGTTTTCCTGCAGAGGTCTGGATGAAGTCCTGTAGGGGCCAAACTTGTGTCCATGTCTTATGATCCAGGGAAAAAGTGGGCATGTTGCACCATGATATACCTGGTTTTGGTGTTGAGGTCTTGGAGGGAACACTCATTCACTGACACTGATGAGTTGTTAGAGCTGCATGACCCCAGCTCTTGAGAAACCAACAACTACTGCCAGAGTACGATAGGAGTCAAAATCCATCAATATATAGACATACAATAACAAAGTCAAGATTAGGATCTGAATCATTACAATATTGTTTATAAATGTATTGAAATTGATTTAAATTGTATACACATACAACCTTCTCATTGAGCCAGATCCAAATATCTAAAAGGTGCTTCAAGGTCCTGGGAAAAACAGCGATTGTTTAAACAAGTTATTTTGATTGTTTGATATTTGATTGTTTTAGAAAGGAAGCTTGACTGTAATAGAGAAGATGAATCAGACTGTTGTATTTATCATGTGGTGATGGAAGAAAAAGTAAAAACCATGAAGTAAATAAAATACTTTGAATGAAGAAACAACACAATACTTCTTATGTAGCCTCAATAAAAGTGGAATTCATTCAAGACATTTAGTTAACCTGAAAAGCGTACAAATTT
This sequence comes from Oreocharis arfaki, assembly GCA_013398015.1. Classification (NCBI taxonomy): domain Eukaryota; kingdom Metazoa; phylum Chordata; class Aves; order Passeriformes; family Paramythiidae; genus Oreocharis; species Oreocharis arfaki. The sequence goes on along the minus strand of VZRR01010573.1, from coordinate 700,225 downwards.
CAAAAACTGAAAAAACCCCATTATTTCAAACCATTTGAAATCATAAATACAATCACCCTGGGCTCAGATTTCAGGGTGAACACCGATTGTTTGAGTTAGAAAGACATTTGTCTTACCAGTGGCTATACTGGTGAAATGGCAACTATTTAGCATGGGGTTTCTAAAACAATCATTTCCTGGTCACTCTAAAAAGATCGGGTATTGGCCTAAATGTATTCACTATGTATATTCTAAAATGTCATCTATGTGCAAGCTTTGTGCAAAGTCAGAGAAGATCTTTTTCGTTACAGAGGATCTTCTCAGAAACTTGGTAAGCCAGAGACTGAAACTGGGTACTTGAAGTTTACAAGGGCCTCATTCTGATGATGGTGCAAAGACAAACTATGTTAGAGCTGATCCTTTTCAGGAATAAGAACTGAAATGTAACCAGGATACCAGCTTACCAAACAGTCATCAGGTTGGAAGGGGTATGACTGTTTACATGATGGAGTTTCACAGAGTTCATTGGTCCATTGTGTTCTCAGATTAGGGTGGAATTTAAACTCAATCAGATCCCAAAAAGCATGCACTCGTTAGAGATGCTACAGTTGGGTGGTTGGTACATAGCAGGGAGTATTCCTTTTTCCCAATTTGTGAAGAAAGTATTTTAAGAAAAATAGGCAGGAAAATGAAGCCTTTCTTCCTTTTCTTTTTGTATGCAAGGACTAGCTAGAAACTGAAGCCACAGCTCAGGCTTCAAACCCACAGAGGTTCCCTCCACTGACATCTGCTGGTGAAGGGCTACACCAGTGCATCTCTACGTGCCCCGGAACACCAGCTGTTATCATCTGCTTGCTCAGAGACAGCTCAGACTTTCACTAAAACATCTTAAGGGAGACAGAGTTTGTTTTGTAATTACTGTACTCATATTGCTGGGGAAACTATCTCTCAAGCACTTATATCTTGCTTAATCAATCATGATTTTATTATATGTGTGGGATGTATATGAATAAGCTACACAAACCAAATTTAGTTCTTCTTTCAGGGTTTCGGCTTCACAGAAATAACACCAACAGACATCCAGACTTCTATAAATAAAGTTCGGATTCAACTAAAAATGCTTCCTGGGTATTATGCAGTCACATTCAACAGCCATCAGGTAGCATATGTGTGACAATCAGAGAGCAGAAACTGAATGAATATGCAAACTAGCTACCTTTCCTTCCATTCTTTTTCTGAAGTGAGCCCTTCAAAATAGAAATTACATAGGCTGACAAGGCAGGTATTTGCCACCTACAATCTATCTGCCCTGTAATAGACAGTCTTCAGGATGAGGCACTGAACACCTTTCAGAGTTGAAATTTCAAATGTTCCCTGGGGTTCAGGATGGCTACATGAGATGCTTTATTGTTAAACCAGGCACCCACAGTGCTGTCACCAAGGTCTGTAAAATGCTGACTTTGGAACCCCAGCTGTATTAGATTGAAAATCATGAATCGTTTTATATAGCATTGCTATTGTAATAGTTGTATTTTTGTGGGGTTTTTAACTTACTCAGTAGATTTTTCCAGGTATTTTCCACATCAGAAAATTAGTAGAGTATTTGCATAGTATCAGAGAAATACTGGAATACTTATAAAATATTTCTCACAACTGCCTCTTTTAAGAGTAAAAATATACCAAGGTATGAATGTAGCAGTATTCTGCTACAATACAATAGATATCTGGACACTACCATGGTGGGTCACCCACCACCCCTGGAGGAGTTTGGGCCTCCCTCAAAGGTTTTGCTGTGTTTTGATTTCACATCTCATCCAAAGGAATAATTTGTTAAATAAAAAAAGGCAGAGGACAGGAGTATTTGTAAGATACAGATGGAAGCTCAGAAATCAGTAAAGGTATCGTGCATTTATGGTATTCATGCTTTAGAGCAATGCTGATGGGCAGCTTGCTGCTTTGGGACAGATCACATCTACTTTTATTCTTGTTGGCTCCTTTCTCAACTGTCCAGCCCTAACCAGAGTAGAAGCCCTCAGGGAATTCTGTTATATCGGGCTTTATCCTCAATGACAATAACATATGAGTCTGTCGCAATCTGGAAGGCAAAGGTCTTATTAAACTGCCTATCAATATAAACCTTGCACAAGAAATCAAAAGGGAAAATGAGATCTAGTCCAAAATTGCAGACTTTTGAAGTTAATTAGTGAAATCAACAAAAACTAATTCACAAATAACTAACTTTCTCAATACAAGCTGTTTGAATCATTATAAGAGCCATAAATGAAATACAATAAAGTAAATAAACACAAATTCATAAACATTTTTTTAAAAAAAGTTTTTAGCACATATCAATAAGCAGCACATGTCCCTAAATTATTTTTCCTACCCTAATTGTTCTATGGTTTCCTTCACATAAGCCACTTTGGAGCAGGCCTGACTTCCAAAAGATTTCCGAAATAAAAGAAATGAAGTGATGTAGTGAGCAGAATGAATCTCAACTATGTATTTATGTATGGACATGAACATATTTGATGGAAAGAATGAATTAATTGATAAGGCATTCAAATTCAATGGCTGTATGATATAAGAAGCCCACTGGATTTCCCACACAAAACACAAAAACCCCAAACCATGTGAGGCTTGCACAAAGCTAGCATAACAGGTGGCTAAGAAACAGTACACTGCTGTCCACCTGGTTTGCTAGAACTGCAGTTGTATGTCTCCATGTGACCCAGCCTGTGTTTCAGGTTAATCTGTAATTAGGCCCGGCATTAATGACTGTGGAACCAAGGGCTAAGTGCACAGCTCTATGACACATTCCTTTAGCAACAAGGCTGAGTGTGCCACTACAGCTATTTATGGGGCTGCACTGCACACTGCAAGTTACTAAACACTGACAAGTTAAAAACAAAGTTTTTCTGTGGAGTATTAGTTGAATTTTTTTAACCTGTCTTCACTTCTACAGCTGAGAGTGGCTAGCTGCAGAGCCAGGAGGGCAGGAGTGAAATGTTAGCTTTTCTGTGATTATACCCTCATTCCCATTGATCCTGGCTGCCACGTTAAACCTTGTGGCTAGAAAATTATGCCCTGTGAGCATAAGTTAAAGCCACCCTCAGACAACTCAGAACTACATGAGCAGAAAGGACAGATGAAGCACAAAGGCGCATAAAACCATTTTTACATATTCCTCTGCTAGTCAGTGATGATCCTCAGTCAGCCCTCAGAGTGGGAGCTAATATTTTAGCAATGCTATAGCTAAATTTGCTTATAGATTGACAGTTTTAGGGAACATAGATAATGGAAGGTCCTGTTTCAGTTTATCAAAGGTAAAGTTTGAACAATAGCTGAACATCAGCTATTTCTAATCTTCCTCCAAAAGCAATACTCTCCACCCACCCAGCTTATGAGTGATTAAACTAGCTAATGTGGGGGGGAAAGCACCTTCTCCCTGCTCTTCCAGAATGAGGAATTCCCAGCCTACTGAAATAAAGTCTATTCTAACAGGCTTTGAGAAGCACCTCACACAGTAAATGACAGACAAGAGCAGCTCAGCAAAAAGGCATCTTAGCTGCCTATACACTTTAGCCTGTTTAGAGAAGAGGTCCTTGTCATCCAATTGCCAATGATCACTTCTTCCTTGGAGCCAGGTCTGGTGCTTGAAGGGCATCAGACTAACTGATGTAGAGTAGGAGAGAGAGGGGAGAGGAAGAAGGAGAAGAAAAGGAGAAATTTAACCTGACTTCTTGTGGTTTCATGTGAGCACAAGCAATGATGCACAAGAGGAAGACAAGTGGTGCTGAAAGACTAAGAGATGAGTTCCATTCAGTGCCTGCTATCTTAACTAGTGTCATAAAACTCCTGTTAGACCACAGCTCAGTGAATACTTTAGCAGCATAGGTCCGTATTGCCTAACAGAGAAAAAAATCCCACTTTCCACCACCTCATCTCTCTTTTTATTAGTTCCGTGTGGTTCCCTGCCTCCCTCTTCTTGGCCATGCACTGAACTGAACTGGAGAACAGGTCAGGATGAAAATAATAAAAAAGATTTTCAGAAAAGCCAGCCTACTTTTTTTTAAAAATATGTATTGAGCTAGAGGTTGTGTCTGAGACAATAGCTGATAAACATTTACTTTGCTGGTCAAAGATGCTCCAGCCTTCCACACCACCTCTTTAGTTCATCTTGTTCAAATGTGGGGCTGAAACCAGATGGGACAACTGGTTTGGTTCAGAAATCATGGAGTTTTTTACTCTTGAAACACTGCTGGGGACACAATGTGGGCACAAGAATAAGCATTGGTGTAAAATTGTCAGGCACTACTTGAATCAGTAATGAAAACAAAATATTTTTCTCCAGCAATGGCCTGAGGTCACTGCTTCAAATCACATTAATATAAGAGGCTCATAAAAACAAATTATAATAAAATATTAATAAAGAAGACAATAATAGAATTTAGGCAAGAAAATTTAAAGTTGATTTTAGACCTAATTTCTCTAAAAGAACTCAAATTAACTAGGGATGGAGCTTGGAAGACTTGGGAAGACTTAGGAAAAAGTAATTAAATGCTGAATATGTGTTGAATTGTATTATGTTTCAGCTACGGCTGAGCTACGGCTAAGACTCAGTCTTCTACAGTTTACTGATGCCAACTGATTTACTTAAGCAGTAAACTTTGTGTAATAGTGGGAATGTTAGAGGTAGATGGTTTCATGTCTTATTAACCATGAATTATCTGATTTCCTTCACAGTGTTCAAGAAGTTAAAAAGTAAAATCTACCTTCTTACATGGCTAAAAAAATGGTCTGCAACTGTAACTTCTGCACCTAGCTTTGAAAGTCTTGCAAAAAAAAATAATTAACTGCTAACAAAGCAGAATTAGTCTGCAAAATGTCTGGAAAAATTATTAAATACAAAACAGATTTTCACAGAACATAAAATGGTTTGGATTGGGAGGACCTTAAAGACCATCTATTTCCAACCCCCTGCCACTGGCAGGAACACCTTCCACTAGACTAGGTTGCTCAGAGCCCCATTAAACCTCGCCTTGAATACCTGCAGGGATGGGGCAGCCACAGCTTCTCTGAGTAACCTGTGCCATGGACTCCTCAGCCCCACAGGGAAGAATTTCTTCCTAATACCTAATCTAAACCTGTCCTCTTTCAGTTCAAAGCCATTCCCCCTTGTCCTGTCACACTATGCCCTTGTCAAAAGTCCCTCTCCCGCTCTCTTGTAGCCCCTTTAGGCATTGGAAGGGACTCAAAGCTCTCCCAGCGCCTTCCCTTCTCCAGGCTGACAACCCCAACTCTCTCAGCAGAGAGAGCAGATGGCGCTCTGGCCCTCTGAGCACCTTCATGGCATCCTCTGGAATCAGTCCATGTCCTTCACATGTCGAGAGCCCCATAATTAGAGGCATTTTCTGCAATGTAAATTGGCTTAGGACATACAGCATTATGAACTTACTGAATAAAAATATCTCTTTATTATCAGCATTCCCAGTCTTCCATCCAGTTCGACTTTTCTTGATATCACTGAAGGGAACAAGCTTCTGAAATTATGTGTGCCAGATCACTTAACCTGCCACTCTCACGAACACCTCGCTGTTGTCTCTTGCAAGGCTCAAGATACTTAGTGGTATCTCTAAAGATCATTTCGGTGACCTCCTGCTACCAAGCAAGTCCACTTGTACTTTACCTGGGTGTCTGGCACATCTTGTCAGGTAGGACTCCTTTGCCTCTTTGGTTGTCTTATCAGACATTCCCACGTTGACTGATCTTTTAGATTTTCATTGGAAATCAGATTATATTAAAGAGACCTCATGAACTGTATCTGGTGGAATCGTGGCACCATTAGGGTAACTAACACCATAGCAATACAGCAAACTTTGAGGGGCAAGGGGAATAGTCACTCACCAGTCTTTAAAGCAAATATTAGGTCATCAAACTCTTGTGATTCCTCATCAGCAACCAATGAGCTGGTACTGAATCCTCCAGAAGGGTGGAAAACATTACCATTTTGTGGACTCTGCTTAAAGGCAGTGCTAGCTTGACTAGCAGGCTGCAAGGATGCCCTCTCCCAGTCTGCAGGCACCTGCAGAATTTAAAAAAGACGCAGAAATGCGTAATCACCAAAACTATTGTATAGAAACTGGAAACTATGACCAGAGCTGAACTGAAGACCAAAAGATCTTGGAAACAGCTATTCTGTCATTTCTATAATGAACCAGGAAGCCTTTTTAACCTTTTTAATAAATTTTATAAATACGTATATATATATATATACACACACACACATACACACATACATACATACATATGTATAGCTATCTATCTATCTATCTATCTATCTATTCATATACATCTATCTCCCTTTCCTTTTTCTTGCCTTCCCTTCTGTAGTGGGTTTGCATGGCCAAGTTTTGGTAGTGGGGGTGTTACAGGGGGGCCTATTAGGGTGGCTTCTGTGAGAAGCTGCTGAAAGCTTTCTCCATGCTTGTTAGAGCAATCCCTGGCAGCTCCAAAGATGGATCCACTGCCAAATCTGGGGCAATCAGAAATGGTGGTAATGCGTCTGCAATAACATATTTAAGAAGAACAAAAAACCAGTTATTGTACAGATGCAGCTGTGGCCAAAGAAGAGCAGGGCGAGAATTTGTGAGAGGAACTACTGCAGACACCAAGGTCAGTGGAGAAGGAGGGGAAGGAGGTGCTCCAGGCACCAGAACTGAGATTCCTCTGCAGGCCGTGGTGCAGACCATGGTGCAGCAGCTGTGCCCCTGCAGCCCATGGAGATCTACAGGGATGCAGAGATCCACCTGCAGCCCATGGAGGACTCCCTGCCAGCGAAGGGCAATGCCTGAGAGGAGGCTGTGACCCCATGAGAGGTGTGTAGAAAGAAGAGACCACACTGGAGCAGCCTGTCCATGAAGGACTGCACCTCCTTGGAAGAGAGACCCATGCTGCAGCAGTCTGGGGAGGACTGTTGTCTGTGGGATGGACTCTCAGTGGGGAAGTTCATGGAGAACTTGTCTTCTGGGGTAGGGACCCCATGCTCAAGTAGAGGAAGGACTCCTCTCCCTGAAGAGCCAAAGAAGTTATGGGCGGTGAACTGACCATAACCCCCATTCTTTGTCTCCCTGTGCTGTTGGGAGAGGAGTTAAACCGGGGAAATAGGGAGGGTTGGCGAGGGGGGAAGGTGTTTTAAGGTTTTATTTTATTTCTCATTATCCTGCTCTGATTTTGTTAGAAATAAATTAAATTAATATCTTTAATTTGAACTTGTTTTGCCCGTGGTGATGTTTAGTGAATGATGTCTCTCAGTCCTTACTTCATGAACCCTTTGTTATGCTTTCTTTCCCCTGTCCAGTTGCAGAGGGGAGTGAGAGAAACACTTTAGTAGGTGCCTGGCATCCAGTCAGGATAAATACACTATACCTTCCCTTTTCCCTTTTCTCTTTTCCCTTTTCCTGTTTCCATTTTTTTCCCTTTTCCCTTCCTTTCCCATTTCCTTCCTTTCTCTTCACCATTCCATTCTATTCCATTCCATTCCATTCCATTCCATTCCATTCCATTCCATTCCATTCCATTCCATTCCATTCCATTCCATTCCATTCCATTCCATTCCCATTTTATTCTAATGTTATTGCAATTTCCAGAAGTTTTGAACATCAAAACTTCAAGAAATAAATTACTTAAAATTCATTTAAGACCTGTAGTAAGCTGAAAGAATTAACATGATATTTTGATTTCTCATGACCTACTTTTGACACTTTAACCAACCTCTAAAATAAACTGAAGACTCAAGTATGAAAGAGGAAATTCTCTATGTGAGATGTTATCAGGGTGCAGTAAGTTCCAAGAATACCATGGATAAAGGCAATGATTTTTGTCATTAAAATAAATCCAAAAAAAGCTCCCCCTCCCCAACGCCAACCTACAGCATTTAGCATCTCATTCCTGTGTATTACACTTCAGAACTAACACTGGAATCTCCAGGTACATTCCAATAAACAAGTTAATGACTATACAGCACTACAGAGCACTCTTACCTCTTCCATAGCACTGATGAGGTTCTGTGTGGACTTGCTGATCTCTCCTCCCACAGCTGGCAGACCACTGCCATGTGTGAAAAATGCTGATCCTGGAGTTGTATGCCCATTCATGTCTACTGTGTAACTTGCTTTCACAGGACAGCAAAGTTGGTTGTGCAGGATAAAATATACCACAAAGACATAAAGACCCTTAAACAAAAGAAACAGAACATCAGCCTGTGAAGTGCCTGGAGCTCGGACCAGAGCTTTCTGGAAAATAAGGGAATGACATCACTGTCCATCAGAGATCTAAAAGTTACAGATAAGTTCATATCCTGAGTTCTCCAGCTAAAAAACCACACAAACACGAACATACACACACACACACACACACACACACACACACACACACACACACACACAAAAAAGTATTTGAAAATTATTATTTGGTTGAACCTACAGAGTTGCAAAGGAAAGTCACGACCTCAAAACCAACAAAACCGACCTGAGTTTCACAGTCGTCATAACAGTGAAAATGAGGTTAAAGGCCTTCTTTATAATAATATTTGGCTGCTGTTCCTTAGCCACAATTCTTCATTTTGTTACTGACCTGCTGGCTTTTTGCAATCCTACCTCATGCAAACTGTACTGCTGCTGTCATAGATACCATAACTATAAATTAGATTCTCTGTGACATTCACCAATTCAGCACTGGTTTTCATTTCTGATTAAGACAAAGGCTCTGCTGTATGCTTCTGCAGTTCTTCTTTAAAACTTGCTCATTTGGACCTTTAGATTGAGCCAAGAAAAGTATTATAACCATGTCTTTTGTTTGTAAAGAAATACAGTAATGGAACTTCTCCATACGAAATCTCACTTAATTTTTAAGTTGCACTTATACTGAGGGAAAATAATCAACTCCATCTGATAAATCAACCTGTTCAACAATTACTAAAGAGGAGGTTACCAAAATAGTACAGAAAGAAGACTTCTGAATTCTTACCAATTGCTGCAATACAATTACATTTACAATTTTTTTTGTAATTCACATTGTTCTCTAGACCCCTGAAGCCAATTGTACTAAACAGAACAATTCATTTGAAAGGTATCCACTGGCATGGAAGTACTAACTGGGATTACAAATAGCAAGGATTACAATTAGTAAATCTAATTATATTTGTAAATTCCTAATGAAAAGAATTTTGAAAATACTTGAAAAAAGAGGAGACTGCAAATACCCAACAGCACTTCATGATACATAGATTGATAATTTCTATTGCCAAAATGATATGACAAAACCATCTGGCCCCAAGTGACACATAACAGAAGGTAATGGGATTCAACAGGATTTCAATCTCAGCTGGTTGAACATGGGAAATACCCTCATACAGCTGCCATAAAACCATACAGCTCTGCGAGTTTTTTTTAACAGCAGAATACCAAGCAAAAGTGCTAAAAACAACTGTTTTGAGAAATCACTTTCCCACTTTTTCAGGTTATTGTTAATTTGTCATGAAAACTCAGAGCAGTTCACTGAGAGAAAATTTTTTGTGATACATATAAGTAAATATATCCCAAAAAATAGATGCAAACACATGTTTGAGACACAAAAAAGGAACCAAAATATCCTTTCATTCTATAAACAATTCAAGGACCCTGATAGAGGTCAAACATAATGGGGCCAGCAAATTGATTTATTTTAATTTAAATTGTTTAATGGATGTGAAAAGGATAAAATTTTATTTTATCCTTTTCCAAGAAGGAAAGATTACAGTGACAATCCAAAATTCAGAAGAGCCTCTGGGAGTTCAGTCTCTGAGGGTCTAGCCACAGAAGTTGCACACATATTTCAAATGGTTTTGTACTTTTCAAGAAAAACCATTAGCTGAAAACGCTGCGCAGCCCCGTCTTTCGAAATTGCAGGGACATAAGGCATTGGCATACGAGGTCCATGGCAAGTCACTCTCCTGTGCAGCCTCAAGTGTGGACACCCACTTTTCTAAAACAAATAAACACAGAATAAAGTGCCACGATTATCTCCTTAACTTAGCCTTGTGTCCTCTCTGACATAACTCTCTGAAGATGGATGATGAGACAACTCCACTGGGTACTCCCATAATAATCATATGGACCCAGGGAGGTTGTTTCAATACCTAAGGACAGGAGAAGTCAAAGGCTGAGATAGATAGCAGAACCAAAAATTGTGGTTTATTTCTCCCATCTTGTAAATTGTTACAGTAATGCCTTACAAACAGGAGCTTATACCTAAGGAAACCCAACACTCCTAAGTAGGGAACACATGTACACAGGAATTCTTGCTGGACAGAGCATTCCTTGCTTGCTGGACAAAAGATGCAACTTTCTTTCACCTATATCTCTCTCCAAATCTAGAATCTCAAGAAGATAATGCTATGTAGATGTGAGTTTCTTTGTACCATCATTGCGGTTTTGTCTGAAGCATCAAAAGGATTTTATGGTCTTATTCTGACAATCCTGTGTCCCTATTAGGAAGGAGGTCAGGAAGCCAAGACAAGTCAAATAGTCCTGCCCAAATAGCACTGAGTTCCAAAGACCATACACATGAAGATGTCATGCAGTAAATCACATTGTTTTTTGTTTCTTTTCATGCCAGCAGTTACCAGGGTCTTTACTCTGAAAGAGCACACGCAGCAGGCAGATATTCAGGTTATGTCAGTGCAACCACAGCTTTCACAGTCTCGGTGGGTTTCCTCAAAAGCACCAGTCCGAGAATTGAACCAACCTTCTTCATGCTTTTGACTCTCCTTATGTGCCTTTTCACTTCAACCTTTAACACTAAAAATAGTCATAAATTGCTGTGAAAATAAGGCTGTTTGCATTGTAATATATGTTTCTGTTCGTTTATCATATAAAGAACTCTAGTCAAGTTGGAACTACCATACTTTTTCAGAGATACACAGACCTTGCCCTTGATGGTTGGACTAAGCAGGAAATGCAGAGAATAATCAATTTCTGCTGATGGGCCTGCCAGAAACCTACACTCCCCAAAAGGATCGAAAAGAGTTTGGCCAGGGTGTGGATATTAGTAACACAGGCAATGACATCTCTGTTAAAATTGTGGGAAATATTATCTTTTTATTCTTAGAAGTTTGCATCAAAAAAACCTAACCTAAACTCAAAAACTCAAACCCCAAAATCTCAGTCTAGTGCCAGTAATCTCTGCTGTTGCATATAAAATTGAGAGCCACGCTCCTCAACTCATAAGCATGTGCCAGGGTGGCATGAGAATCTCTTGGGTCCCAGAGCGCAATGACTAACTGATAATCTGACAGCTTGACCTGGGCTCCATGGAAGCAGACTGAACAACTAAGCTAAAGAACTAGGACTCTGGAGGATTTAATGGTAATACTACATAAATTCTGTGCATTGGGCCCACAGGACTACTTACAAAACTTTTAACTCCATTTTATTTACGGTTACATTATGATAGTAGTGTTACAATGCAACAGTAAAAAATAATAGAGAAAAAAAGTGGTGGTGATGTATTTCTCATCAAAGAAGGTGAGAACTATTGCAAGCAGACAATTGGGCTGTCCCAAAGGAGGGAGCACAAAGACGCAACTTAAAGTTCTTCTCAAATGTGGTGCCTACTTGAAAAAAACCTGCAAGAAACTATCTGCAAAGGCTGCTGGTTATTTTACTGATATTTGCTGATGGAAGACAATTAAGCTCTTACTATTTAATCTCAGCAAGCTGGTCTGGCTGTTTGGTTGTTTTGTACTGTTATGTACAGGGCAAACGATATCCATTTAACACAGGTACAAGTGTCTGAAAGAAAGCTCACATGGAAAAGTTTGATGGGGTATTTTTGTTCGGTGAGGTGGGAGCAACCTCAGTGCTGCTCTAGGTTACGCCGGGTAGCTCACCTTACGAGAGGCAGCTATGGAAAAGGCAGTGGGACATAACAGAATGAGAGAGACTTATCCTCATTTGAAATGGGGAAGGTTCCACCTGGATATGAGGAAAACATATAATGTGGGGGGAATTAAGCCCAAAAAGACAAAGGAAATTTCTCTACAGAAGAAGAAGGGAGTTTTTTTCCTCTATATACGTACAAAATATAATTGATAAGAGGGTTTTGTTCATGCATGTGTGTGAGGGGGATTCTCCCATGCAACAGATTGATTTATTTATTCTGAGAGGAAGCTGCAGGAAGCTAGTTAATTAAGGACAGACTTCCACAGCTGTCAATAAAAGGACAGAATACATTAAAATGTTTTACACCTCATGAGATCCCATGCAGAACTGGAGGACTGATCCACAGAAAACCTTCATTGCACACTGAACACTCAGAGTCTCTCTGTCTCTTTGTCCTCTAACTCTTCCAACTTACTGTGCTGACACTACAGTATGTCTAAATTTGAAAACTGAGTTAATTCTGTTAATGAGAAAGGATAAAACAGACTGTAAGCAATCAACAAATCTTTTCATCATCTCCTTTTTACATATAGAGACAAAAAAAAGATGCCTATTGTATCACATGATTTTATTATTGTTCTGATAAACACAAACACATCAAGGCATTAGACTTATTTTTTAAGCTAATATACATCATACTTCTCCCACAAGTATTTTTAACCATGTTTGAGATACCCTACCCTGAAATTTTAGAACCCATTTTTCAAGGAGAAGTGCATTCAGATACCATTATCTGTTTTAGAGGAATGATATTTCTATATATAAAACTAAAGTATCTTAAGAGGACTTTTTTGAAAGAAAAGTAATTTCATAACTCCATTTTAGCAGTTCCTCAACCTGTTTCTGAGTATGTATCAGCACTAACAAAAACTGCAGGCACTCTACAGAGACACTTTTTGAATTCCTAATTTAATCTGGAAAATTTTGTTTGTTAAACAAATGTGTTATCATCACATGAGTATATCACTAAAAGTTGTTTTTCCAAAGGAGAATATTTAAAGCAAAATCAAGGCTTCTGAAGAAAGCTGACGTCTTGGTCAGACGACAAAAATGTCTCAGTTACCAGAAATGGTTTGTTCTGATCCTTAGAACACATTGGCTAAAAAAACACTTTTATTTTTACAGTTACACCTTTATTCACACCAGTTGGTAAAAACACCCCAATAAAGCACACAAATGTATCTCTGAGAAGAGTTGTCCATATTTGGATCAGCTTTTGACACTCTGCTTGTCATTACGGTAATTTCTGTACGATGGTTTACACTTCGATTAGTCTTACTTCAGATTTTTAACTTTTTCAGGGTGACATTCAAACTCATTCTGTCTGGATTGTGCTAATTTACTCTTGGCAACCAGTCCTAGGAAGTCCCTTCCTTGTTAATTTACTGGTCACACTGTTCTTCCTGGGTGGCTGTCAATGGTTAGTGGTACTGCTGCCACTTCTGGTGGCGTGCTACTCAATGCCTTGGCTGATTTCTTGTGAACATCCCTAGGGTTTTCATTAATTTACAGGAAGTTCTTCTGTTGTTTTCCATCACTGGCTGGTCAAAGACTGCTGTGGATTAACCCTGATTTACATAACAAGTGCCTACTTCTTTTGGGAAAATTACCAGTCTGATTAATATAAATAAATTGCATGTTTCACTAAGTTCAAAAGCTAGTGTCTGCACAGCAAAAAATTACTCACAAAATTAAAGGAATCATATTCAAGAAATCCTAATCGGTGCCACTATACAATGCATGACATAAATTTGATAATATCATCATTCCTAATAATTTTTGGATTAGTTACGGAACTGCATACACATAGATGGAGTATTATCAATAATGTGAGCCAAGTGGAAAACACAAAACACGTAATTATCTATTTCTTTCTACAGGGAAAGCTTTCCTTCCTTTCCTGCTTCCCTTCCTCCCTTGTTTTCAGAGACAATTATGATAAATTGCAGGCATGGCATTTTCGTATGCAATGTTTAATGTGCATTTTATTTTGCCATTATCTTCTTCAACGTTCATATTTTACTTTGAGAGCAGCTTGAAGATCTTTTATTATTGTTATCATGAGAGAAGTATCTTAGTCGTATGATAGATCTTAAGCCACCACTTAACCTCTTCCACTCATGGCTCTTCAGAAATAATAACCTTTGAAATATAAATCATACCCTTTGTTTAAATGTGACTTTTTTTCTTAGCATTCAAAGTGACTGTTGTAAAACCCTGTCTGTAGCAGTGCAATCCCATCAGCTGGTGATTACACTTATTAAGTCGACTTTGGACCTGCTGTGTATGAAGTATTTGACTGTTTATTTGCTGTTAAGTACCAGTTTTGATGAAGCCATTGTAATTCTTATCAATCATGCAATTTATCTTATCACAGTTTCTACTGGGAACGTTTACTTCTTATCTACACTTTGCTTCTTGAGGCATTTACACCTCATTTTGCTCTGTAGGACAAGATTTGTGTCAGTTACAGCTGAAGACCTAAAAATTCATATCAAAAGAAAAAAAACAATAATAGATGTAACCAAGTATAAATAAATATAATTCAGGACTGCAAAACTCATACCATGTTGGCAGGCAACGCTTGTTGAACCAGCCAACTGCCACCACACATACACACAAGAACAGAAGCCATCTTAAAAAATGGAATGAAGAAAAGTAATAATTCATATACCTATCATTAAATTGAAAGCGCATTTACAGGTCTGCCCTGAGATATACTTATTTGGAGTACTTTCATTTTTTGGTAAAGTTTTAATTCCACAGATAAACAGGTTACAGTTATATTCTGTAGCAATGAAAAAAATACTGTGCTTTCAGCATTTTGAACAAGTTTTCCTAATACTGATATGAAACTTTAGTCTAAACTGCCAAGTTTCTCTTTATGCAGGGCCACCTATACCAACACCGTGCTGAATCTCGGAACTTCTTCTCAAAGCCAAAGCCAAAAATTCCTCTCTGGTAAACTGCACTCACCTCAGATTTAGTCTAAACTTGGCTTAGGCTTACCTGACAGGTTCACACACTTTGGCACATCTTTAAAAAGCAGATTTGCTTGGATGCTCAGGATTCACTATAAATATTTTGCATAGCTCTCTGCAAACTTGTAACTACTCCCACACAACTGAAATTTTTACCCCTTTTAGCACTGTAAGTGGAGGAAAAGGTTTGGGGGGATTTTATTTAAGTTTATTTGTTTGAGGTTTTTGTGGCTTTTTTTGGTCAGTTGTTGTTGTCTGTTTTAAGGGCATAGATTTGACATTAAAAGAGAGGTGTTAAGCTTGAAAATGCACTGAAAATACAGATGGTTAGCCAAACTTGCCAAATGTGCAGATTAAGCTAGAATAAGATTCTATCACTTCCTTCCAATGCAGACATTCCGGAAATATGAAGAAAGCCCTATTTTTGTACTTCAGCTTAGCTGAGAAAGAAAGAAATACTGAGTCAAACACCAAAGGTACGAACTTGGGAGAGGGAAAACATGGGGGAGCCAGCATGCAGAAGCAGCTTGAAATTCCCCCTGCAGCTCTGGCTGCAGCCACTCATTACAGAGCTCTGTGAGCGTCAGCAAATCTCAGCAACCACAAATGGTGGCAGGACTTTAAGAACAAACAAGAGCAAGCAAAGCAGACTGGCACCCCATTGCTCCCCATTTCTGCCCCAATTCTTAGCCTGTGGATTTTTTTTCCCCTCTGCCTCTGTTTTTATTTTTCTTTCCTTCACAGGCAACATAAACTGGAGACAGCATCCTTCGAAGCCCTCTTTGCATTAGGTTCTTCTTGTGCTTTATCCTACAGGAAGGACCACTCTGGTAGCAGAAAGCAGCCAGATCACATACCAATGAAAAACATACTATTTGTCCTGTGATGAACCTTACACTAAAAAAGAACCAACAGGAAGACCAAACACAGTAAGGTTATCCTTATATATTTTTCAGCTCCTAGAAATAACAGATGTCAAGAGTTTTCACATATGCTTAATAAAATTTTTCAAATATTATCTCTCATACTTTCTTTCCATAATAAACATTTACAACCAAACCTACATTCTAGATCACACCTTACAATCCAAGCCTACTACTGCTTTTATTTCTTTCTCAGAAAAGAAAAGATGGATGAAAAAGCCTTTGTAACCTCTGTTAATCCTCTAGTTATAGCTGAAAGCAAGTTGAGAACCCCAAAAAAAAGCTAGCAATTAAAAAAACTACATTCAAAGACCATACAAACTAGCATCACTGTGCACAGTCCAAAAAAGAGTGATTCCTGCAGCACATCATTATTTTTATTGTTATTTTTTGTTAAAGCAGTAATTTCTATTTATGTGTATTAGTGGCTAATACACAGAGATAAAGGAAACAGGGAACAGAAAACAGGCATTTACTGATCGGAAGAGTCAAAAGACAGAAGCTAACTTTGTGTTTATTGCTGAGCTGTTACATGGCATTACAGAAAATCTCGAAGAGTTAAGCTAGAAATTATTGTTATAACAACATTTTTCCCCTTTAAGGAATTCTTTCAGTGTCACAATCTCTCTTATGCCTACTGTTGTCTCTTTGATTCTTGTTACTCTGACTGACAAATTGGAAAACTATTCATTTAGGAGCATTTCACTGCAATGCCATAAAAAGTTGTAACAAGAAATTTGCAACTTCAGAAGCCATAAACGCAAGAAACCTTCAAAAAACACTTAGATGGAACCAAAGGGTTGTAGATAACTGGCATAATTACTTGTCATATCTTCTGCTTGAGTGTCTTAGGGCAAGACTGATGGGAATAGGATGCCTGTGTACTCTAGCACCCTCTGACTATTTGGAAAACCTTGTGGGGATGCTGCAGCCAGTTAGAGAGCTACAGACGTGCAAGGCTGTAAGGAACCAAACAACGTCTCACCATCTTCAACCACCCCTTAGTTAAAACTGATCCCAGCAAATAGGTTACAATGACTTTTTTATGGTTTTAAAATCCAGAATAACAGATGTGTAAGGTATTACAAGAAGCAATTTTGCCAGACAACTGACTGTCTCAGAACTAGAGGTCTTGTATGGCAGGCTTTGCTGTTCAGTGATATTCATGGGAACTATCAGCAATTTATACTCTCTACTTCCCTTGATTTTAATGAAAAATCCTATAGATATTTACTGCCTTTCAACAGATTCAGGGACAGCAGAAGACAAGTCTTATAAAGCAGGAAGATAAAACTGTTTTGGTTAGGGATGTTCCTCAAGAAAAGAGAAATGTGGGCAAAAATGAGGACAAAGACTAGATGTCCTTCCATATTTGACAAGCAGGTGAAAAAGAGTAGGTGGAGGTATAATTTGGCTCTGTCATTGAAATCACTCGCTTTCCTGGCTTGAGATAATAAGCCCCCAGTCTGTGTAAGGAGAGAATAAACTCAAGAGAGTACTTGAGATCTCTTTTCACTGGGAGTGCTACTCAGAGCAAAATAAAAACCAGACTCATATTAAATACGGATTTGATAACAGAATCGTACAATGTTATGGGTTTGGAATACATCTTAAAGACCATCTAGTCCTGACCCCAGCTGCAATGGACAGGACATCTCTTATTAGATCAGATTGCTCAAGGACTTACCCAACCTAGCCTTGAACAGCACCAGGGTTGAGGCAACCACAATCTCCCTGGGCAACCTGTTCCAGTACCTTGCCATCCTCACAGTGAAAAATTTCTTCCTAATGTGTAGTTTAAATTTCCCCTCCTTCAGTTTGTACCCATTAGTTCTCGTCCTATCACTACAGTTCCTGATAAAGAGTCCCTCTCCAGCTTTCCAGCAGGCCCCCTTCAGCTACTGGCAGGTTGCCAGGAGGTCTCTACTCGACCTTCCCTTCTCCCGGCTGAACAGCCCCAGCCTTCCCAACCTGTCTTCTTAGGGGAGATGCTCCAGTCCTCTTACCGGCTTCTCGGCCCTCCTCTGGGCTTGCTCCAACAGTTCCATGTCCTCCTTCTGTTGGGACACCAGAACTGTACACAGCCCTCCAGGTGGGGTCCCACAAGAGCAGAGCAGAGGGGCAGAAGCACCTCCTTCGCCCTGGGGGCCCTGCTCCTTTGGGTGCAGCCCAGAACACGTTTGGCTCGCTGGGCTGCGAGCGCGCACTGCCGGCTCGTGCTGAGTTTTCATCAACCATCGCCACCAAGTCTCTCTCCTCAGGGCTGCTCTCAGTCACTTCTCTGCCCAGCCTGTGGCTGTGTTAGGGATTGCCAAGTGTGGGACCTTGCACTTTGCTTTGTTGAACTCCATGAGGTTTGCATGAGCCCACGTCCCAAGTGTGTCAAGGTCCCTCTGGATGGCATCGCTTCCCTCCAGCGTGTCAACTGCAACACACAGCTTGGTGTCACCAGCAAACTTGCTGAGGGTGCACTCAATCCCACCATTGCCAGTCTTCTCCTAGAAACTCTTGTCTTGAGGCTTTTTTAGAAAGCTTCCTAGAATTTGCATTTGTGTGTTACAACTTTTTTTTTTTAAACAGAAAACATCATTGCCACAAAAAATTTCTATCAGGACTTTCTAAATAGGTTCAGACAGAAGTACCAACTACGTTGTGACCAAAAAAAAAAAGGAAGGAAAATTTACAGAAAACGAAAAGCAAATTAAATTAACATTGAGGCAATTCCAATGGCTGTCTCTAAACAGGGATCCCTCTGCATTTTTGAGACACAAACACCACTTGGGAAAGTAATGGCCTATACAACATAACTAAATATATATAGTATAATTAAATATGATTTTATATCTTATATACTATTTAGTTATTAGTATTTACTTATTTATTCTACTAATAAAACCACAAATTGTATGTCAATACATGCCAATGTAATGCCAAAGGAGATATATGTATATACATATATATTTCAAAACTAAGCAATTGGAATATTTGATTTCCACATGTTGGTATATTTATTGAACTTTGCCATAAAGTAGCTCTACCCATAGTCAGCAAAAGATAGTGAAAATCATGAAATATGTATCATAACTGTTGGTTTTCCTTGCACTTGGAAAACAAGAAGTTGCTTTCCTTCATTGAAATTCTCTTCAATGGATTAATGCCAGAAATTACCGAAGATTACGTCTGCAGCACGTAACAGAAGAATTTGGATATGACCTGTTCTGTGACCCATTCCTGCTATCTGTGGAGCATTTCTTCAGAGGAAAATATTATAGGAACTGTTGAAGGATAGACTTTCACATGTTTTTAAGAGCAATAAATTTCTCAGCTGGTTTTTGCTGTTTTGGGTATTTTTTATTTGGTTTGGTTTGGTTGGTTGGTTGGTTTGTTTGCTTATTTGGGGTTTTGTTTGTTTTGGTTTGGGTTTGTTTAGTTTTGTTTTTATTTTAGTTTATATTTTCCTATTGCTTGACATAGAATATATGTCCTTCTGAGGTCTCCTGCTTTGCGTGAGGGCTGCAGATTACTGTCTCTTCTTTTCCCGCACTTTTCTATGACAATAACTGCTAGCTCTGCAGGATCATATTTTCTCATTGCAAAATCATCCAAAGTGTTTGGCAGAGCTGTCTGGGCTGCATGGCAAGTCCAGCGCAGAGCAAACACAGACAGCTGCCAGCTGCAGAGCTGTAGGGTGGGTCAAGAGGAGAGTGCATGGCTCTAACAAGTGCATGTCGAGTTTTTGGGTTTTTTTTTTACTTTAGTACTTTTTGACTTTGTCTTCCTTTGCACTTTTTTGTTCCCAGTGGCAGCGAGGCAGCTACCAGTTCTGCCATTATCTCTCCACCACTCAGAGCTGGGAGAAAACTCCAGCCTTGTCCTCCCTGCACGTATGATCCCAGGCAGCACTGGCTCTGCCTGCTGAGTAGGACCAACACAGAGGGGTGAGCTCCACAAGCCTGGAGGTACTTACAGGTCAGACCTGATGGGGAACACTGACCTAACTGAACTTCCACGTTCAGAATATGCATGTTCAGATGTTTGCAGAAGCATTTTGGCTCCTTGCCAAAGTCAGCATAGGAGATGGGCTGACAGGTAAGTAATGAAAAGCCTGGTGAGAGGTAAAATCAGTCTCCTGAGGGAATTTCCAAGAAATTCAAGTGAGACAGGGAAACTTTGCCAGGCAGGCGGATTTTGAAGCATTTTATGTTAAGCAAATTAAACATAAATCTATACAAAACCCAGTGACATGAGGAAGTATGGGAATTCTCATAACTGGTGTGGCAGTGTCATTTAATGTATTTAATAATTACAATAATTCATACAATTTAATGAATGCATAAATTTGTAGGGTGATTGATGGGTGAGGGCACTGGGAATGGAAAGAACCTGAGCATGCTTCTGCTGCTCTTATATTGGGTTCAATGTCTCCACCACCAACACCAGGATGGTGGTCTTTGATGCAGGTTCCCTTGGAAGACTTCAGTGTAATGTAGCATAGTGACTGACACTCCTAAACCCAGCCAAGCTAGTCTCTCCAAGGCCTCTCTGTGTAAAACCATAAGCTCCCTCTCCACATTTTACCTCACAGTCAGTCCATGTTTCTCCTTAAGAGTCTTTCAAAGCTACAACAGTTTGTGATGGTTTTTCAAGGTGGTGTCTGTGCTGACTAAGACATAACAAATATTTTCATATATTTATATCATAATTCGTATTTACCTGTAATTATCTGTAACTATATATACCGAACTGTATAACTACGTTTCTGTAAAGATAATTTAATATCAATCAACTAGGCACAAGGCACAATTTTTCTCTGAACACTCAGCAAAAATGCAAGTTATAACATTCAGATGAACCTCCACCCTAGATGTTAGGTAACTGCTGCACATAGACCTTTCTCTGAATTCAGACACAGAGTTCCTCAATGCATATGCATTCAGTTACTTGCAACTGCACTCACTGCATTAGGTTAAGGTTCATGTGCAATGAATTACTAGATGCAAAACTAAAGGTAAAATTAGACACAAAATTACATTACCAGAAGTAAAATTTGTGCCAAAGATGATAACACTGGTCTCTTTCCTCAATTTTTATCTACTACAAATAATTTTTACAAACTAAGCCAAACCATGTCAGCAAAGTGGCTAACAGCATGTGCTAATGCTCTTTGTCAATGAAAATGAGGGTGGCAATCTAAAAAGAGACATTTCCAAGAAGAGGGTCTTTACTTAGATTGTCCTGAAAATCATTCATCTGACACCTCCTTCTACTTTCTATTGTTACAGATATTTAATGCACTAGTAGAACTAAATTTGGGTTCCATTTAGAAAATACAAACCATTCAAAAAATAAAGTACTTGAGGCAATACAGACCGAGAGATTGGTGGTAATGTGGTTTGACAAATTAAGAACAAACCTGAAATGTAGGAGCCATTAAGTTTGCTTCATATATTAGCAAGAATTGGTATTGGTATTGTTGGCCCCAGAAAGGTCACTTATCTTCCCATGGTTTTTATTCCAGCCACCTATAATGAGATGATAATATCCATCTCTGAAGATTGACAGGCTGGTCAGACAGACATTGCTACCTACAGGTGAACTACAAAAAGAAGACAGTGAATACAAAATAATTAAGTCTCTGTTTTTCAAATATAATAGTTTCCTATTGTGATGATTTGCACGAATGATTATTTGTGTGTTATTTGAGATTTCTTTACTACATATAAACTTAAAATTTTTATTACATTAGTAAAAACACTACATTTCCAAGTTTTTATTTTCCATATTTTCAAATTTCTGTAAATTTGTCTAAACACACCAGATAGTTACGTAGTTTTCTACAAACATATTTGCTGAGAGGCAAAACTACCAAAATTTTCATTAATTTGAATATTTCTAGAGTTCCATAACCGACTCTAAAGAAACTTTCTCCTTGATTTTCATGTGTCCTCAAGGAAAGTAGGATGCTTACATCGTTTTTCAAGGGGTTGGTATAATAACTTCAGAAAAAAATTTAGCACACACAACTAGATCTTGGTTCAAATACTTTTTAGACCATTTCTTAGAGTTCAGACTATGTTTTTAGACAGTTATTTGTAAAAAGACCTTCAAGCGGTCCAAAAATCTCACCATGACTCCATGGCCTCACTTGTAGCTTTGTGAAGGACTTCTACACTGTACTTATCTGCAAAGCAAAGACCCTGTGGAAATGTGAATAGAAGTAATTTGTTTCTCCTTTTGAGACTACCTATTTCTTAGGGAAAAATGAAAAAGGATTCTGAAATAGCCAAAAAAAGATTGGGATGGGTGATTTCTGACTTTCTGTTTTCAATGTATGCAATGTCTAGATTTTATTTTTTTAAAATCCAGGCAGAAGGAGGCAAAGATGCTTAAGCACAGTGCTGTCTTTGGGATGAAATCTCAGAGACTAAATACTGAAATGCTATATTAAGTGAAAGCAGGAACCTCACACGTTTCTGGTGAAGCATGCTCTGGAATCACATTTCTCTCCTTACTGGCCATATAAAAAAGCCTTTGGAAATCAGTGTGATAAATTAGCCCAGTGGTGGGGAGTGTGACTAAGCCTTTTCTGTTCACTGAAGAAAATGAAACTAGACAATTAAAACCAGATCTGTAAATACATATTCCTTCTATGAAGTAAAAATTTCTGTCACATACGTTGGCCTACTTGGCTAATAATAGGGGGAACAGAAAAGCTAGTGTGAAAATAACAAAGCTTTAGAGGAAAGCAGAAGTCCTCATGGTGAGAATCACTGTTTTCCGGTTACCTTTCAGAAGTCAGGAATGAGAAAAAGGTTATGCAAGAGATGCTGGCTCTGCTTCACTCAGAATGGAATCACTCTGTGTATTAAAATGCCGATTTTCTCTTTTCTGGAACTTAAAAGATTAATCCCAGGGGGTTCTGGGGCATAAGAAATACCAAAATTTCAAAATCTACCACTGGTTAAGGAAAGTATTTGAGACTATTTAAGGATGAATCACAATTTTCACCTTGCTTTACTGTTTCACATTTTTTGAAGCACAATCATAACATTAGCAAGTCTCCAACAGAGAGAGACTTTATTTACACACAATCATAGGCACCCACACAGAGAAAATAAAATGATAGCCCTCTCAAAACTAAATCTTCTAATCACTCTCCTTTAAGAAGACATAAAAAAAATTCAGTGTGGTTCCTAGTTTTGTAACTGAGGATCTTTGTCACTAAAACTTTTCATGACTCTGTTGTAACGGCAAAACAACATATCTGAACATTTAAACAAACAATTGGCTGTCAGTACAAGTTGATTTGATGCTTTTTAAAATCAAATTGACCTTTATAAAGGCAAAAGCAAAAGAGCAACACTTGACATTTTGCTGAAAATAAAGAAAACATAATTTAGCAATTTTCATCCAACTGTGGTTAGCTCCAGCTTCACAGTTACTCAACTCCTTCCAGACCCAAAAGATTTGCAGTTCTCATATGCATCAGAAAACTCCCTGAGAGAGCTGCTTCTGAGCAGTTATACTCAGATCTCAAATCTAACTGCTGACACGTTCCCTCTTGGAGAATAAAATCCATCACCAAAATTCAATACAAAAAGGAAACACTGACGACATTACCATCACATATTTTCAAACAAACTGATTAAAAAAGAATTTACAACAGTACAGTTAACATGTTCCTTAAATTCATGGACTTTTTGTTAACAGATGGAAATACTGAAAATCTTGAAGAACTTAGTGGTATGAGCCACACCACACTTAGTTTTTCTGAGCAGGTTAGACATTTAAGCTGCCCCACAGCTGTCAGAGCACTGTGCTAATACATTGTACTAGTTTGAAAACAACCCAGCGGGAGATTGCAAGTCAGAATTATAATTTAATAGGAATATTAGAATAAATGCAATAGTACAAGAACACTGGCAGAGTCAGGATACAACCTGACACCCTGTTACTCAGGGTGGTGGTAGCAGTCCAGATGAAGCGGTCATCCTGTCAAAAAGGGTCTGGTCTTCACCTGAAGGTCCAGTGGTAGCTCTTGTCCTCTGGGAATCCAGTAGGTAAGGGTTGGCTGTGGTGTTCCAAACCTCAGATTATACCCAGGCAGGAATGCTTGGTTCCTCGCCCTGGGCGGAGCATCTCGCAATGAGATGATGTAATTTTATGAGTCATGCACTGAGGCTGGATGGCCCATTAGCAGAAGATATCTCTCTGAGGGAGTTATCAGGGATGTGTCAAGGAAGAGAAAAAAGAACCCTGCCCCTCCTGGTTTCAACAGATGGTGATAGAATACATACTTTCGGTTACATCTTACATTGTAACCTAAGACATACATGCAGCAAAATGAATGTAACTACGAAAGATCTTCAATGCTTTGTCTGTGACCTCACACCTGCCTTCTGAACAGAATTGAGGTGCTGGAACTCAAACAGTTGTTCTTAATTAGAGTCAATTCTGAAAATAGACCGAAGTCACTAAAAAATTAGGAGATACTATTTTGCATGCAAGATGACACCAGTATGATTATACAGCTGCTGGATCAAGGCCAATATGCACTCAGACAATAGGTGATAGATAACATGTGAAATACTTTCAGGCTTCTGAAACAAGATTTTCAAAAGCCTGCTTACCACTTAAGCCTTTTTTTCCTACTACTATCATATACAGAATTCAACTCTTGGGCCAATGGGCTTAGAAATGTCCACAGGATCCCAAATAATGCATCACCAATACCTTTTACAATAGCATTTAAATTCCTCTTGTTTACAAAGTTAGAATCACATTTGCTTCTTTCAGACGTGTATTTTACAGCTGATTTGCATTTGTCATGATATAAGTAATACACTCACCCCAGTTTCTACTTCTTATATATATATATAGCTTTTCAATGTATAGCAGAAATTCTTTCACTACTCATGTCTTACTGCATAATTCTGCACTTAATGTGGTTGGATCTCAAATAATTCATTTTAACTCATTCTGCAGACTAAAACCCATCCATTTCATTATGTGGGACATATCAGTCCTCTGAATAAACAAGAATACCTAAATCTGTGTAATAAAACAGATATAATGGCATTTCTTCTGCCATGCTCACAATGAAAATTCAAGTAAAGTTAGTATCAAGATCTAGTATTAGTATTATTTATACTTTTCTCATTTTATTTTCAATATACTTTTTCCTTAACTCTTTCTCCTCCATTTTTGCCGAGAAAATGTATTTAAATACCTGCCTATGAGCTGAACAGATTTGCTGCTTTTCTTTTGTCCAGGTTAGCAGATAATGGTTTGCATTAGTATGATAACTTCAGTTCATCCAAACCAGATACCATTTATAAGTATCTGATCTTTAATTGTAAAACTGCTATCTAACTAACAGGCTTCTAGCTACCAAAATCAAAACACAGTTAAAATATAAGGTGCAACTGAACCATTGTTGTAGCACAAAAAAGTTTTGCTGATGTATAGTAGTCTCCCAGCCTTATTTCATGGATTCTTTCTTTATTCTATTCACAACTACATTTGAGTTAAAGACAAACTATTTTCATATCATGCCATTCTTTCAAAGAATCACTGTTTCTTTTGGCCAGCTACCTTCTCTTTAGTTCACACCAACACCTGGACAAGAGGATGCAGTCTTAAGCTGTGCCAGAGGAGTTTTGGGCTGGATACTAGAAAGAAGTTCTTCAGAGAAGAGTGATGGGACATTGGAATGGGCTGCCCAGGAGGTGGTGGAGTCTCCTTCCCTGGAGATGTTTAAGAAAAGACTGGACATGGCACTCAGTGCCATGGTTTAGTTGACAGGATAGTGTTGGGTCATAGGCTGGACTTGATGATCTCAAAGGTCTCTTCCAACCTAGAGGATTTTGGGATTCTTTAGAGGAAAAGCACTTTTAAAAAAAATCAATTGAAGAGTTTCTTTTAGGCTAATTTTTTCCTGTTTTGGACGACTTTTAATTCCTTATTTCCTAGGCTAGCAAAGTCATTATCAACTGTACTTAGGGAACTGCTCTGTCCCCACCGTAAAATAAGCCTTTGCAGTTTACGTGCATGTAGATTAATACCAGAAATGCTTTTTTAAACTGCTGTTAAGAAAAGCTGCCAAAGACTGGTCTCATGGACGGTTTCAAGATGATTTTAACTGTGTCTAGGTGAGAAAACTTGTTGAGTGTCTTTATTTTTTTTTTTTTTTTGAAGTTTGTAACTCCATCTGAACTCACACTGATGGCTGTATGCAATAACTTTTTACACACATGACAGAAGTTCTTTCATGCACTGTTCTATAAGGACTGTGTGACTTGATTCTATAAGGACCAAACTGATTGGATTTCATTTTTCCCAATCTGTACACATTTTTCATATCCCTTCCTGTGCTCCTCTCTTGCCAACTCAAAAGTCATCTACATGTGGTGGTGCCTTAACTAAATTCATTCCACACTCATCAGGATGGATGACATTACAAAAAACTAAACAATTCCCAAAAGTGACACCTGTTTAAAATGTATTCTAAGTCAAGGATACAATAAAATACGAAGTGGTCTTTATGTTGCATACACTTCAGGGGGGAAAAAGAAAGTTAATTAAATCAATCTTTACTGAATTCCGGTTATTTCAGTGTTATTTAATGAAACACTTAATGTAATCTTAGGTTATTGTGGTTTCTGCTAAAATTACATGTCATGAATATGCTGAGTAATATTGAAACTATGAGAGATAAAATCAGTACAGCATTCATTCTTTCTGGAGTAGTTGCTTGAAGGCCATTGAAGCTGTACATAAAGTAAGGAAAACATTAATTTTTTTTTTTTACATGAATTTTAAAATCTCCCAAACAAGGTTTCATCTGTATTTATTATGAACAAAAGGAGAAAATATCCTTCTCATACTGGTGAAACATCAGGCTTGTACAATATAGAGGGTTCTTGTGCAGGAAATGTGTGGGTGGAAGAAAAGGGAATGGTTCTTTTCCTAGAGGCTATTAAAACCCCACATGCATTTATTTCATAGAAAAATTCAGATTAGTCTCCATAAGGCAGCAATGCTCAGCAGGAAGATATGTATACACAGAGACCACTCCTCAGTGCTGAAATGTAAGAAACTGAATATACTGCTTCAAAGTCATTCCTAAATATAACTAGTCATATTTAAACTTTCTTATCTATATAATTCCCAGATTTTGGGGGTTTATAGTTCGTTCTGTAATATTTGATGCTTTCCTAAATATGGGCTCAGTCCATGTAACTGGTGTTTGTTTATCACAACGAATGGGCTGTGAATAAAGCTTGCCACATGTCAAATCATAGAACCACAGAAAAACTCGCTGGATGGGATGTCTGAAGGTCCTTCAACAGACTCAGAGGGTCAGTCTACTAATCAAGTCAGTATATCTTCGTCTAGATCAGTTTTAAAACCCTACAACAGTGGAGATTCCAAACTGTCTCTTTGGGAAACAGTTCCAGTTCCCTACTTTCTTCTCAAGAATTATTTTTCCTGATATCCAGTCTGAACCTCCCTTACCAAAGCTTTGTGGCCATGTATCCTTGTTGCTGTCACCTGGAGCTATGAAGAGAGTAGAGAGGAAGAGTATGACAACATAATTTTTTAACCATCTTCCAAATATTTGCATGCTGGTATTACATTTTCCAGTGGTGTCTTCCTCACCTGATTAAATAAACCCAGCTCCTTCAAGCACTGTTCAAAGGACATATGCTCCATACAGGTCTCTGACCACTCTGGTAGCTCTCCCCTGGACACCTACAGTTTCTCCACCTCTCGTGAAATGGAGATTCAAAAACTGGATGGAGTTTTCAACGTGTGGCTTCACTCTGAGTGAACAGGCATGATAACTCAATCTGCTGGATAAATTCCTTCTGGTGAAGCCTGGCATGTGCTTTACCAAATTTTCAAGAGGAATTTCATTTTTCCTAGTACTGTCAGTCCCCAATTTCCTGAAGTTATGCTTTGCCTTCCTAAAATTTGAGAGCAATGCTATCTTTTTCCTTGCTATCATGCTTATCCTCAGTCATCAAAGCATTTTTGGATCAAGCCCTTTGAGCCCCGCCAATTAATGGTCTTAAAATAACAGTGAAGAATTTAGTATTTTGAATTTAAAGGCAAAAAAAAATTGATTCTACATTATGATTATACCAAGATACTTCTTTTACCTGAGTTATTGGAAGAAAAGAAAAAAAGAAGGAAAAAGCTCATTATGGTGAGAGAAAGTGATTGGTAGCATTGCAAAACAAAAGATGAGTGATTTGTTACAGATACCATACTAACTTGGTTGTTATTTTATTCTTCATAGTATGAAAAGTCAACTCATATTGACAGAGGTGGAAAATGAAAAGAACACACCTGACCCCAAGTACTTTTCAGTGGATATACTTCCACTAATTGCAGCAGTACATGTCATAGTTGCACTTCTTACTTGTTACATACTACATAACTCTGGCCATTACTAACACATACCAAGGAGAATGGTTAAAACTGCTTTTTCACCTTCTATTGCAAAAAACTGATGTTAAGAGATCTTTCTTGAAATATACTAATAATGAAAAATTCTTCAAGAATGGATGAAGGAACTTCATAGATGCTGAGAGATTTAAACTGTTATTTAATTACTGTATTTGTTTTTTAAAAAATATATTATAGTCACATTTTTATATTTTAAGTGTGTCACTCAAAAGTCTAAATGTTTTTTCAGTGATCAGTTGAAAATCCAGTAAGCCCACTTCAGTACACTCTTTCACTATGTATTATCTAAACACATCATAAACACAGCTCTAAATACAAATTACTCTTCTGACATAAATTTCTCATGTATATTTAAGAGATATTCAGTTCTATCCTAACAATGCTTCCTATGCTTACCTGACACTGCCCACTTTTTCTTTGTCTTGTCTTCAGCTATAGATAGATTTTGGGTCCATTACGTATGGACTTGCACAGCTAAACGGAATCTTTTACCATAATTTCGTAAGTAATTACAGGAATAATGTGTTAGAGTATGTTTCAGGTGGTAACTAGGAACAGAGAGGACTCTTCTTTAAGGAAGAAGTTGTAAGCATAGAGATAGGGATATAAAATCATTGCATTCTCTTGATTCACTAGATAATCAAGTCTCTTGGACAGCTTTGGATGTTTGCACACCTGCTATAATGCACACCAATGCTACAGTCCAATCAAGATTACAACCCAGAAGTTTAGCTAATGTCAAAAAGTGTGAAGTCTCAAAAGTTACAAGCTTTCTTTATTTGCTTTATTGTAGCTATTTTTACTTTTAAAAAAATGCACACACTGTAAAAACTTTCAAGGTTAAGCAAACGGCTCTACGTATACTGTTGCCTTTCCTTCCAGGTAAGAATCCAAGCCTCCATAAACAGCTTTATTGAACAGATGTCAAAATGCAGATGACAATTGCTTTGGGCATGTATTTTATTTGGTGTCTGGGGTAGTATTTGAATTGTTAGGCTTGTGTTGAATTGTGTTTGGTTTATGCACTCAGCTGACAGAACATTTGGTTGGACTGTATCTACTTGAACAAGCATATGTCCTTTTCTTGATATCCTCGATATAAGTTGTAGTTCACCTCATCTTTGAGATGAGGCATTACTATGAGGCCTTCACTGCTTTTCGTGGGGCTTATTTGCAGTGTAGAATCACTTTTTGCAAAATCTGTGGGCAGCCTTTTACAGCCTGCCGCATTTACTCTCATGTCTATCTAGTACTGGATTTTGTTTAGTTTTGTGCGGCTTTGATAATCTGAACCACTGCAAGGGATCTTCTAGTCTACCTCTGACTCACCAGAGCTGACACTTTCAAAAGATGTCATAAGACACAGGAAGTGAGCCTATTTATAGTGGCGGCCCTCTCTCTGTCCCCTGGCTACATCCCAGAGTTGAATAGTATGTTCTAGGAAAAAATACATCTCTCATTTGAGACTGGACTGGCATGAGCCTTATAAACTGTTTACTTTTGTTTATACTCTTTCCTGCTTAATATAATGCCGCAACTTATAAAACGGTGTATCTTTACTCAGTTTTTACTATCACAATATGTGGTATTTCTGTAACTTTATTCTTCCTTCTAAAACTATGTCATCTTGATTTCTCTTAAAACAAATAGGGTATTCCTCATTATAATATTTGGGGCTGGTTTTGCCCACATACCTACTAGTTTTCTTTGATATCTCCTTTTCTACTCAAGCTAGCATTTCCTCCCCTTCTGGCCTGTCTCAGCTATTTTAATTATTTTAATTAATTATTTTAATTAATGAAATTTGGTGAATCTCATCTTCTCCAGCCAATGTCAGGTTTGTTCACTTGCTTTCTGTATGCCCATATTTCTTGTTAAAGGCTTTTCAGGTATTTGTATCTGAACTTCTGAATGTTCTCTTATTGCAATCTACTATAAATAAATTGACTTCTAGAACTTTTTGTGAAATTTATCTCTAAACTGAGACATTGCATTAGGCAAGTCAGCCCATTTGCCCAGTTTGGAAAACCACCAATCAATTCTTCCAGATTTTTCCTATGTTTGTTGGGAAGAAGTATTTCGCATGTAACACTGAAGCTAATTATATGGGCATGAGTCGTCTGTTCAAACACAGAACAGGCAGACTTTTAACCCTTATCTGCATCATCCAAAACAAACACATAAGAATATTTTGAATACTGTCATTATTAATGAGATAACTACCAGATGCCATTTATTTTTTTCTCCTGATACGCAATTCCTGAAAAATGGAGGTTTTATACTGTTGATGGGTAATATCACAGTGTTTCATAAGAGTAATGTTTCAAATCAAAACTACTTATTGAAATACATAATTAATTTATTGCAGAGAGAGGAGAGTGGTGGGGCTTATCACAAGGAAACCGTGACTGGGGTATCTGTGGCATACCTAATACCTCATACTTTACAGTGTAGGTACACCCTAAATTATAAAGATAGAAGATGGAATGCGTGTAGTGCAGTTTGCTGTAAATATAGCCAAAGAAATATCTAGATTATACTAAGAAAGTTGGCTGCAAGAAATAGCCTAGGAATGGGTCTGAAGGCCCATTTTAACCCTTTTGCAAACAACAGGAAGAGATCCACCCACTGCCCTGAACTTCGGATCCATCAAATCCAAATATGCTTGCTGCTGACATCAGCTACACAAATCAGAAACACTCCCCTAACTGCACGAAAAACACGGCGATCATTTAGACGGAGATAGCGCATGCAAAAGAGCTTGTGAAATCCCAAACATTTGAGAGAAGTACTTAAGACAGCAGCTTATTCTTTCACTCCTGATCCCAGAAAACATGTATCTTGTGAAAAAATCCACACTGACAATCATAAGTTAAGAAAATAGGTAAATATTTTTTCTGTTTTGCAAGGGAAAAGATGAGGAGCCGAGGCTTTTCACGTAAGAGCACCAAGTAATGTTTGTGCATCACAGATGCTGTCTGGGTAGGACAATTAGGTGCATACTGCTAAGGAATTCAAAATACCAAATATCCCAAAGACCCTTCTCATTCTTTTTCTTTCATGGTTTTCTAAATGTACTTTTTATTTTGTAAATCAGGTACTGCCCTCCCATACAGCTATTTTCATGCTTATTCCTGAAGTTTCAGGGAAAGGGCTGCTTTTCCCTGCTGTGTACTAGAATAGCTCATACTATAAACTTGTCTCTGATGGGAACCGTTTCCTGCAGGAAGTGCTTGGAAACAATTTGTACTGAGTGGAGGACTTTTCAAGCAAGTGCATTTCCTGGGAAATGCATGTCATAAGGCTAAACAAACACAATGGATAACATTCTGTGTCCTTTCAATCTCCTGTGTTGAATCCATTTGGACATACAACACATTTTAATGGGTCATGTTCTGCTTCGTTACACAGTCCATAGCTCCTAAGCAGCAGGGAACCAGGCCTCTGCTTCTTGTAAACTATTTCATGTCCTCTTTTCTGTCATGAAAAAGCTCTTAATGAACAACGAAGTGCCTTCCAGCTGAAACGGGGCTTGCTGCATAACAGAAATGCTCACCAGTAAATGGTAAACCCACCTTTTATTGCAGAAAAATGACCTTGTTTTAACAATCACCAATTCTGAGAGCTGACAAAGATATGAGAATAAGATGCCAACACTATGCACTACAAAGACAGCTAGTTTCTATTGTTATCATTATAAAAATGTGTTATCCGCTATCAAGTTCCATTTCCTTTCCCAGTCACAAACAGATGGGCTGAGATTAAATCTTTGAAGGACACTGGACATGACAGTCCATGGGCTGGAGGAACGTTGCCTGTGGGTCAGAATGACTCTCAGCAGGAAGTGCCTACTGCCCAAGACCAGCCCCTCATCAGTGGGAACATGGCTTAAAATGCTTTCTTATCTACACCTGCCTAGAGCAAAACCTTCATTTCCTTTCAGTGTTTGTAATACATAATTTTGTTCTACACAAAGAGCTTGCATACTGATACCTTCTCTAAGTTAGCTGGTTGTATCTGGTTATTTGGGGAAAAACACAGATTAAAGAAATCTAGACTTTTCACCTTGTTCCTTCCCTGTTTTTCATTTTATGCTGCATGTCTGGTCATCTGAATCACATGTCAGTTTTTCCATTCCTTGACTAGATAAATACTAACTTTAAAAGAGGAGAACATTCAGTATAGGATGATTATTTAAAATGTGGGGGCATTTCAGGAAATTTTTAAAACTTGTTTTATTATGGAGATATACAAAGAACTGAACACAATCATCTACTAAAACAAATTTAAAAACTGCAATACCATGAGAGAGCTACTCTATTTTTTTAACTTTTCTTGGGGAACACAACATCAGAAAGCTCTTTTCCTTTTAAATACATGGTAGCTTTATACTTTTAAAAAGCAGTTAATAAATAGTTGTAAAATGTAGTGGATACTGTCTATTATGTTTTACATCACAAAAATCCAGCAAAGGATAAAAATTCCTTTTAAAGCATGGAGTATAAGTTATCAAGCTCCTCATACCTGAAAAAAAAGTTTTCGTTTACTAATGTTTGAGCTGGAGCTCCAGACACATGTTTTAATTTGAAATAATAAGCAGAAAGAGACTATGCATTTGAAATGTTTTCACCTCCTTTGAATAAAGAATAAATTTATTTTATACTTCAGGTTTTAATGATTCTCTAGGGCTAGAAATAAAAAAAAAAAAACAGGTTTCTCTTCCTGATGTGGAAGACCAATATTGACATAATTTGAACAGAGATGCTGCATTATCTTCTGCAGGGCTGTTGTCATACACAGTTATTTATCAGATATTAGGAACTATCATTAAGGAGAGAAGACAAAAAAGACCACATCTATTGGTGAAGCAGAGCCAATATATGTTGATATATACAGAATAGTTAAATGACAACATATACAGAAAAATCAAGTATATTACAGGGAGAATAGGGTACATTCTTTTCCTCAATTGGAAAAAAAAATATTTCTGAGATGTAATTTTGAAAGTATTCCAATGCTGCGTAAGGAAACTCCCACCTTTTGAATTTAAAATAAATCTATTTTGTGAAAATATGCCTTTTAAATGAATTAATTTTTATTTGAAGGGATATAAAGATTTTTAGTATTGGGAAATAAAAGGTGTCACAGAGATCTCTGTTAGAAAAAAACTAAGAAGGACATATTTGAGTCCAGAAGAACTTGCCCTCCAAAGATTTTAATATGTAATTTTACATTTTCTGCTAATTTCACTGTTTCACTGTTTTCATATATCAGAGATATTTTCCCATCTGTGATATAATAACCTTTATTCTATAAATAATTCTGCAGTGTGCAGTATGGCATTAAATGCAGTGCAATGCACTAGAGAGTCCAGTGGAAACACTTATATGTGAAAAATTTTGGAAAGGGCTATTTACAATTTTTTATTATAAATTATGAACATTTAGTCTTTATTTGTCTCTTTTTTCGATAAAAGTTATTTACTTTGCCTATATATGTTATACAAGAAAAGCTAATCCTCAAGGTTCACCTCTTGCAATGGAAAAAATTCAGTCTTACGGCTATGTAATTTAAAATCTTTGTGTGGTTTATTAATATTATTATTATTATTATTATTATTATTATTATTATTATTACTACTACTATTATTATTGTTATTAGAGTTAACATCTACAGAAAATTTAAATACTCAGTGATTTTGCAAAGGCTGCAGATAACTTCAGTTTTACTGGTATAATTATGTCAGTAACACTTTACATAGAGAAGCAAGCAGTTTTCTTTCCGAGTGTATTAGCTATGAAATTAAATCTATGCAATTATAGAGCAATTGTTTAAAAACAAGGCATCCCTTGCTTTAATACACATTCCATATGTCAGTTTGAGAAATAAACAGAATACACAATTAACACTTCCACATTGTCACAGCGAGTTACTGGATGTTGCTCTGTTGGTGAGGCCAAAGCAACAAACACGTGAGTGGAGGTCTCCAAGAAGACCGAAGGAGCAGGTTCTGGCTCTTACCTGCAGGCTGTTGAAGATGATGAAGAAGACTAACATCCAGAGGTGCCGGTAAGCCATGTGCAGTCCTCCCCACAGCCAGGTGACGGAAATCAGAGCAAAGAGGTACAAGACCAAGGGGATCTCTGCAAACCACAAACACAGCATTTCAGCTGGTGCACCCTTGGAAAAACACTTTTTAAAGCATTACTAACACAGGACACGGTTTTGCTGTCTCCAGCACACCTTGGACCTTGTTCTCCAACAGTGGGCAGCCCTTCTCCTACCCTAGCTGGGTAGGGGTCCCAGGGCTTTTAGGACCCCACCCTGGGATCAGAAAACCAGCAGAAGGACATTGTCAGGGGACAGAGAGATATGAGGGGCAGAGCGGGCAGAGCTCAGCAAATCAAGTGTCGGGAAGAGCATGAAGTCAGAACATGGAGTCAGAAAATATGCTGAATTTTGGAGAAGAATTGAAGAATTCTTGGCAAGCTCTGGAAATTTGGAGACAAAATGGATTTCTAAGAATTGAGAGGAAAGGGAGAAAAAGAAAAGTATTATGGATACGTAACTGGCTTCAGCTCTGGCCACTTACAGGGTCGTAAGAAATTATAAGAATAACTTATTCTTTGATTTGTTGTTATTTTCTCCTGCAAGTCATATGTAAGACTGATGCCATAAAACTTAGAGTGACAACCTGCTCTCAGCCCAGGAGACTCCCGAGGTAGACTTTGAACCAGTTAACTTCATTCGCCTTCAAAAATACGTGCAGAATCTGTCTTTAAGCATGCACACATACATCTCCATTTTATGCTCCCCAATGCATTTACAGGATAAAAGATTTAGGGAATATTTTCAGGAAAAAATCTGCAGGGACAAAGTTTGCAATAAGGAAAGCAAAACTTGGTTTTCACCCAGGCCCTGTTTGACCATGTTTGCAGCAGAATTCAAAGTCCATGTTTGCCAGGTCTGCACACATCAGGGGCAGAGGTGCTTGGCCAGGCATTGCTCCTCTCCACATTACTTATGCAGCATCAGCAAAGACTGGGGATGTGTTTTTAACAGGCATTGTTCCAGAAAGAGCAGTTTGGGAGCCCTTTAGCCATTTTGTTAAATATTGGACAAATAGTAAGGGCCTTCAGAATGTAGGCAATACCCCAAGTCATACAAACATAACATTTTAACAAGAAAAAGTGTAAAGATGCCTTTTTGCCACATGCTGAATTTTGGTAAAGTTTATGGTTCTGTTTTTTTTCTTCATTGGTAACAATTGTCTGATTATCAGTATTATAAAGAGCTAATACAGAGTAGAAACTTTGGCAGCATTTAAAGCCTTGATGTTTGAGTTCTCTATACCCACTTGTTGAATTTTGATCAAACAAAAGCTCAGTAATTAGAGCAAACATATCAGAAAATAAGCAACACATTCTTTTAAGTTTGTAAAAACAGCATTGCACAAAGGAAAACGATCCCAATAAACAGGCTTGATACGAACCAAAACAGTCTAATTATTTGTAGTTTTCTTCATATGAAAATGAAACCAACAACTCCTTCCCAAGGAAGCCCCAAAGAGTGATTCTGAGCAGATGAACCTTCACTGACATGACTTCTTCTCAAAGCCCGAGTGCAAGCAGCTGCCTCTGGGCTACTTGGATAAACCTTAGTAGATAAGACTAATGTGGAGAAGGCAGCTCAACATCACTGTGATGTAACTGAGACACTGACAAGCAGTTCTGTTGGGTATTATACAACCCAACCATGCTGGTTCTTGTACAGTTATCACACCATTTTTTAATACTAAGAGTGATGGAAGATTTTATTTAAGCAACAGGTGGTCCACACACTCCTTAAATACATGTAAATGCATGTGTGCGTGCATATGTTATTGTCCTGACTGTTCACGTCTTTCCCAGAAATATCTCACCTTTTCCTTACTATAAGCCTAAGAAACACTGACAGAGTTGACAAATTCAATATAGATAAATGCAGCTTATGCAGCTCTGGTTGCAGCTTTTTAGAGTTTGAAAACTTAGCATAGTCCAGCTTGATATTTGGCTAGGTGAAATTACATACATTCAATTTATCAAACAACTAGATGTGTCCACTGTTTGTCACTCCTTCCTCATTGCTGAGAAAAGATAATTTCCTTATTAACTTATTTATAAAACTAATTTTTCTGCAATTCTTTCTGTTCTGAGGGCTGCAGTACACTGTAACAAGTTATTAAGGGTAGTAAAATTGTCGTTTACTACAGTTGGGGAGTCCTTTAAGGAGTGAGCACAAAATTTTGTAAGTGATTCACACAAAAACAATGATGGTGAGAATTTGAAAGACAGGCTGCAATGTTTTCATGACAGGTTTGGACTAGATTACGAAATGCATGAACCAAAAAAAATATAAGGATGATGGAAAAAAATTAATCACCTCATCAAGAACTTAAGAGGAACTATATTGGGTATATAAAAAGTTTGTCTGGCCTTGCCTTCAAGAAGGGCCAAAAAAGTTGGCCAGATATGATACATCTCCCAGCAATTCTTTCATTTACAACTCAGGAGCTTCTGTAACCAGACACAGGGCTTTTTTTTTCCTATTTAGTAATCTTCAGGGGACTTTTCTTTCACAAAATCATGTTGAACCAGTTATAGTGAACTTCGATAGTTCAGAAGAATTATCAGTGCAAAGAACTCTACAGTAACTTCATAAGATTCAGGTAACAAAATGCCAGATTGCCCAATTGGAAAAGCCATCAGCCTTGTGTTTGATGTTTGGTTTCCTTATAATAGAAGCAAGAACAAGAAACAGCAGGAAACAAAACATGGAACATTTCCAAACAGTTACGATTTCATCTACACTGTTTTAAAATTTGTAACAAACTAAACCCTCACAATTCTATATTTCTGAAATAAACCTCACAAAGAAAAGAAAGACTGGTGACAGTTTAAAGTTTCATCCTCTATTGCATTATAAGGCATCTGAAGACATCCCTGCTCATTGCAGGGAGGTTGGACTAGATGACCTTTAAAAGACCCTTCCAACCCAAGCCATTCTACGATTCCATGGTTCGTAGTGACCTACTGAGAAAAATAATCTTATGATGAAGCTCCTATGTCTACACCCACACCTACTGCAACCTAAGAAGGCTGCCTATTGAGGTCCACAAAGAATTTTAGCTCCACAGGACTGTGGTTCCAGTCAGTCTGTGCATGACTTCTTCAGAAATGAGAACTGCAACACTTGTCACATTCGTGTGCCTGAAAGCATTGGAAAAGTGGTGATAAACACTACATTTTAGACACAGGATGAAATTGCCAAAAATTAACTCGTAGCTGGGCTCTAGATTCTGCCAGTTGAATAGTGCTGCTTCAGACACTGCAGTGAAAAAAAAACCAGTATCAAATGCATCCTGTCCATTGACTCCCTTCCTATGCACAATACAACTCTTTTGGAAATCATGGGAAGGGGATACCTGCCGCCTTCTGCATCTGAGAGCACTAAGAGCCATGTGGCCTCTTGGCAGTCCAAGGCTGGGAGGATGAGCAGCATTGAAGAAGAAAGAAGTGGAAGCAACTGTGAGGAGGAACAAGAAAACGAGGAGAAGCCTTGCACCATGATGCACTCTCACACTTTCAATAGCTCATCTAACAGCAAGTTGAAGATTGAGGTGGATTCATATATGGCATTGTAACTTCATCAATGAAGGGACAGTCACCATGGTTAACCTCTCATCTCTGTGTAGTGACTATTGATTATGAACAACTAGTTTGATGGTGCCTTCTACAACCTATTTTACCAGGGAAGGAAGAAGCAAAGAAAACCTCCTGGACAATTTCAGCCAACAGCTGCTCACAGTGCATAGCGAAAAGTTCTCAGAAAATGTCTTCCTGTTTTATGCGTTTTTCACTTTGAAGTTAGGAAAAGCAATAGACAAGCACTTAAGAGAGAAAATCTACTATCTGAATTAACCAACAACTCACTTAAACAAAGGCATCAAAGCAGAAGTATAAGCCCTATAAAACCTGAAGGCCAGCCTTCCTTTCTTCCTTTCTTTCCTTCCTTCCTTCCTTCCCTCCTTCCTTCCTTCCTTTCTTCCTTCCCTCCTTTCCTTCCTTTCCTTCCTTCCTTTCTTCCTTCCCTGACATTAGAGAAAAAATTCTCCAGAACAAGAAGTCTGAGCAATGAAAAACGGTAAATCAAATAGAAATTCAGAAAACTGAAAATTATTAAATCATATTAATGCTTTGAAGTGTAATGCAGAATGTGCCTCTGAAGAAAATATCTAGATGATTTAATTGTGGAAAATAAAGAATGAACTGTGCTTCCAGAATGTATTGAAATGACTGTAGTATCACCACAGTGTTGGTCCATATTATGTCTTTTCCTTTCCTTTTTTCCTTTTTCTTTTTTTTTTTTTTTTTTTTTTTAATAAATAAGAAATTCAATAAATGAAGCAATTGAATAATGCAGCTTTAATTACCTTCTGAGTTTATGTAAATATTTATTATGTGTCTTCTCCTTAGGCAGTCAAACTGCAACTGACAATTCAACTTTAATAGCTTTTAACAGTTCTTGTCTAAACATGAAGACCTACTGCAAAACCTGAAAGATCGTTCCAAACATTTTTTTCCCAGATGACTGGGGAGAGTTTGCTGCTTCACAGAATTTCAACAATTTGTGGGAGACCTAAATTAGTAAAATATTTACAGACTATTGCTTAAGAAGTCATCAGTTAAACTTAGCAATGTAAATATAAAAATGCCACAACCCCCTTTTTTTTTTAATAAGATTGTACAACAGTGTTCCAAATCCTGCTGGCTCTGTGTTCAATTGTT
>VZRR01010573.1:405735-661016 GCA_013398015.1 Oreocharis arfaki | reverse complement strand
AAAAAAAAAAAAAAAAAAAGGAGTTTGGTAACAGGACTTTGTGGCTAAAATAAAAAAAAAAAACCAACCAACCAACCAAAACAGATTTCTCATAAAGTTCAAAGAAGAAAATAACACCACCAAGAATATGCAATCAATGAATCATAACAAAACCACTGATTCCTGACTGGGAATGTGCAGGATTTAACAGTATCAGGTACTGCAAACCAGAAAGATGGTAGCTCCATGTCCATTAAAATCCAGGTGGAAAAAATGTTCATTGATATTTTGTAGAAATAGGAAGTGAAAAACATGTTAAAATATTAATTTTTGTTAATTTATATTTTTTTATCTGCTGCTCCTTGTGGCAAGTAAAATTTCTAAATTAAAGGATACTTTCTAAAAGAAAAGCACATCTCCCATCAAGCGTAAGAAATACATTACTGCTTCAAAATAATAGAAGACTAGCCTCTCAAACTTTTGCACTGAATCTCAGGGTTTTGGCAAAGTTTCACATGCATCATTAAGACACATTGTGTTACAATAAAATGAAAAAAAAAAGGCATATTATCATAGCTTATGCTATTACTGTTATGCAGGGAACATGGCAAATCCCAGAAAAGTAGCAAATCAAAAGTATAAGGAAAAATTTGAACCTACTTATCTCCACATAACAAAATTATTTAGATCTATTATGAAAAATATTAAATCAGTGCTAAGTTTGCAACTTTACTGTCACAATTCATGTACACAGCCTTAATTCTGCAGATTTCTTTGAAGGAAAACAGCTAATTTGGACATGTGAAGCACAGGACAAACAATCTAAATTATATGAGTGAAGATGATGTATTTATGTTATTATCTTATTCAGATCTTAGTTCTTTATTTCAGCTTCTAATTATGCTTGTGTATTTTGTCCTAACAGTATTTGTAAAAAACCTTGAAGGCGAAGACTTGTTTTTCTCCTAACTACAAAAAAGCTCCTGGAGCACTCTGAAGACTAAAATATTATCACCAATGGGTGTGATGAGTACTGTGGATACTGTCCATAACTCTTAGTTCAGAAGAAGCCAACATCTGATTCTTGAATTCTAGATGCATATTGCCATTTCAAGATGAAAGCATTCCTGCAACTCCCTGTTCCTTTAATTCTCTTGGATACATGATATTTATCTCATGATTTGAGATAAAGACTTTAGCATCTATCTTACACAATAGGGAAGACATGTAACTACATGCTTAGACATACATTCTCACTTGAAATCAAAAGCCCTGTCCTCAGCATCATTTCCTGAGCATAGAAGCATGTTTGGAATGTCCTGCACTTGCATTTTGTGGGTTTATTTGTTTCTTGAGAACATCAGATAGTAGTAGGTATAGGCAGCCTATTCAGCATGTTCTATTGTGACTAGGAATTGCACCCTGCTAACACAACAGATACATTTGGAGATTAGAACTAGATGATCTTTAAGGTCCCTTCCAACCCAAACCATTTTATGATTTTATATTAAAGAAATTTTTATGAAGGAATATGCAAGTAGGTAGTTAAAATTTTACAATAAATATCTGACGCATTCTTGATGAAGTTCTATTTCGGCAACGTGAAGTTTTAATCTTTGCATTAATTCTGACACTTTTACAACTATGATATCTGATTCAGTACGTTCCACTGCATATTTATGAGTAGGGCATGAAAATGATGCCAGTACAAGATTCATTCAAAAAATGAAGCTCATCTATTTACAATTACCAAGAAAAAAAAATCAAGTCGTACTGTTACATTTTAAATTTTTTTTGTGAAATTATGCTAGGTTAGTAAACAGAAAATAAAATAATGTATATTGGATTGCTGTTTTGTTACTATTCATTTTGTCTATTTGCATAGCAGGACCTGTCACCAGCGGCATTTCACAGGGCTCCATCCTCAGCCCCATGCTCTTCAACATCTTCATAAATGACTTAGACACAGGACTGGAAGAGAAACAGAGCAAGTTCACAGAGGATAAAAAATTGGGAGGAGCTTTTGACTCCCTTGAAGATGGAGAGCCCGCTCAGAGAGACCCCAACAAATCAGAGCACTGTGCAATCATCAGGAGTATGAAGTTCAACAAAGGAAAGTCCCAGATTCTGCACCTGGGATGGGACAACCCTGGATGTGTGGACAGACAGGGGAATGAGATGCTGGAAAGCAGTGCTGAGGAAAGAGAGCTGGGGGTCCTGGTCAATGGCAAGTTAAATACGAGTCAGCAGTGCCCTGACAGCCAGGAGGGCCAGGTGTGTCCTGGGGTGCAAACTTAAATATTAGTTAATGCAAAGGCTGTTTATCCAATGAATGCTTCTGACTTGGCTCCTCTCAAGGCTAACTTTTGAGAAGGTGGCTTCTATATACAGCAGGACAGTCAGCCAACAGAACACGTTTGCTGAAAGGCTGGCAAACAGAACCGGTAAAAAGTGAACTCCTTTTGGGCAAACTCAATGCCTATATCTGAATGAGTGCACTAGGGGTAGTGTTAGCTTTCCTTGAAAATCAGCTTTCACAGCTTTTTCAACCTTTCACACTTTTCTTTTCAACATTCACTCTCGAGAAGGAAGAGCTGACTGCTCTACGAGACATTGAATTTGTGATTCTCCCACCACCCTTTCTTGAGCCCCCTACTGTTGACGAAAATTCCCTGAGCTAAGTAAACTATGTCAATCACCGTGTAAACCAACATGACCAGTAACAGAGCAATTCTGGAACAGTAAAAAAGAGCGTGAGAGGGCAACCTCACATATTTGGTGTTCCAGACAGCGTAATGAGAAGTGTGCATACTGCTCAAATTAAGATTTGATCTATCTACTATTTACTAAACCCTATTTACTCGCGTTTATTCTACACTACAGCCTTGTTTTAATCCCATTCCCTTACAGTTATAGCCTAGTCCCAAGTAAAGAGTATAAACACTCTCTGCGAAGATCACAGACCAC
This sequence comes from Oreocharis arfaki, assembly GCA_013398015.1. Taxonomy (NCBI): domain Eukaryota; kingdom Metazoa; phylum Chordata; class Aves; order Passeriformes; family Paramythiidae; genus Oreocharis; species Oreocharis arfaki. The sequence goes on along the minus strand of VZRR01010573.1, from coordinate 658,070 downwards.
TGCCAAAAAAATTGAAAGGATTACTAAAAGAAGATTTTTGCTGGGCTAGCTGTCTTTGGGCCGTGGTGTTTTCTTGAAACTACCAGAAGAGGGTATGAGAGATGAGAATCTACTTAAGGGTATCCAGGACAAATCCAGAGGACCAGGAAGAATATACGCATGACAGAAAAGGAGGTACAATTAAAAATGGGCATCAGTGTATAAACATAATTAAAACACCCCTCCAATTATATCCCATAGTTTTCCAAGAAAATATTTTTCTGTCTACAAACAGATCCTCTTTGCAGCTACCAAATGTTTTCTTTTAGGCATGCATGGTGAAACCCAACACTGTTATTCTGCCCTTGGGAAATTAAAAATATATAGGAGTCTCCTTTAGTGTGAGTAGCAACAAACTCTCTGCTCCTAGGACAGAAATAAATAGCAAAACACTATGGTGCTACCTAAGTTCAGCAAGATATTTTACAGAATTTACAGAATTAACTCTAATAGTAATAGAAGAAAAATGCAGTGGCCCTCTATAATGGAGTGACTGTATCGGTAGAAAATGGAAGAGCAACTGATGTCGCTTGTCTTGAATTCTCTGATGCCTTTGACATAGATAAACTGTTGCTTTGGTGGCTCCACCTTTCCTCTGGTTTGGGATGAAGCCGAGAGAAACCCTGGCATATTAATTGTCATAAGAAAACAGAAAAATAATGGATGTCTGTGCAACTTAAGGAGACAACATTGCCAAAAAACCTTCCTAACACATAGCATCTTGTAAGCCAGAACTTGGTGCAGGTATAATCCAAGACTCCCTCTATGTTTCAAAAGTAAGATATCATCATGAAGCTGACTGCAGACAATTTTGCTGGTGTAAAAAATGTTGTTTCCCACAGCAGTCATTTGTGTGTTTACAATAATAGGAGCAGGAGCAGCTTCCAGTGATTTTGTAAGAAGATAGAATCAGCTGAGTGAACACCAAGATTCAAAATTTTTAAGTGGATACTAGGCTTTACCACTGCAAACTGCCTTTGAATATGTCTTATAAAGCACAAAATACCCAGAAGACATTAAAAGGACTGCAAATATACTACTACCACCTTTAATTTCAGAAGAGGAATATTCAGTCAAAAAAGTCAGTCAAAAAGCCTTTAATTAACAGTTACTAGTCTGTTATGTAGTTATAGGCAATGTCACAAAGTACAGAAATCACCATATTTTCTCTCTAGAAGCTTACACCATAAACACAGCTACATGGAGACCATTTATACAATCTCAGGCACTGTAAGTTGCAGGAGACAGCTCATTTTCCTCTCTAAAACAGCCTCTCTCCAATCCGCTCCCACTATCACTGAATGGAGTATTTAATTTGTGCTTACAAAAGCTCTTTGGTAGCAAAACAGCAGTTTGCCTTCTAGGTGCACAAGTAGTAAAAGTTACAATTTACTTAAAAAAAAAAAAAGAAGGGATCTTACTGAACTTTTCTCTTCCCGATTCTTTTTCTTTTCTTCTGAGACTTTGGCATCCTCGACCCTATTTTCTAGATACTATTGAAGAAAGGAAACACCCTGAATCCTATGCTAAGTCAAAGATTTGTTTCAACCCGACTATTTCATTTGTTTATGTCCTGCAGTCACAAGTTCCACTAGTACTTTCTGCCATTTTGCATGACAACTTTATTTATGGTATTGTTTCAATATTCAGTTTGCTTTTTCCCTTTAGCTTAACTGCTCTGAGACAAGCCTTAACCCTCAACATATTAATAAGAAATATCCTTAGAGATACCCAAACAAAGTTAATTTTAAATAAATTAACTGAAAGACAGACAAGAGGAGCCACCTCTGTGCATTTATATCAGAGAGAAATGAAAGAGTGCAACTAACGTCTTGGATACCACCAGACCTTATCCAAATGCATACAGATCTTACTCAAGCTAACATTGTGCCATTAAAAAGGATAGAAATATTTGCATGAATGTACAGATTATAAATATTTAATATTTATTATAAGTTTCTCAAGAAAGGAATATATCTCTATAACCCAAATATAAAAAAAATTATTTGCACTCATATTCTTTTTAAAAGATACTGTGAAGACAAGAGAAGTATTCCAAGCTTCCCACAGAGTGTCCTATTATTATTACAGTATTTGTCTAAACTGCCGCAACTTTATTTTGGGAACATTGTTGTACTCGAAATTGTTCTGACGGAGGAGGCCGACTGAAACTTCCTGTTTTGAACAAGACAGATCTTTCCTTTCAAGCATGCTTCAGTTGCAAATAGCATAGGAAATATCAAAACAGAAGCATTAACTCCAAATAGTCCAGTGCACAGCGCAGCCTGCGTGTGGCTTTGCAGCCACCAAACATACTGCAAAACACAGGGACCAAAGCTGTGCCCATCACCTGGGGTTGAGCAGGGGCTACAGCGTGCATCCATAGGTTATCATGCTCTGCAAGGGGGCAATCATTGCACTTGAGCAGCCCCAGCCTTCCCTGGGACAGGATGTTCAGTACCCCCAGCCAAAACCTGGCATGGGGACACAGTGCTCCAAGCAGGGCAGTGATTTGTTTTATTTTTGTTCTCTTTAGCTAGACCGAACTTAGTCACAAAGCCAGTGATACTAATTTCTTGTTCTAGGTTTTACACACTTTTATTCCCCTCAGACCGTTAAGCATCTGCATAACTCTGATCATCAAAGTACTTTCACAGACTTCAAAGGGACACCAGCAGGCTTAATCTCAAACTAAGCGCGTAACAATCTACCGAACTACGGTTTCAGGTGGGGTTCTCTGAACTGATGAGAACAGTCTGTACTGTTCGAAAGTACAACTTGTTTGCATAGCGGTAGCCAACAAATCATACCTGCTGCATTTGTTCTTCCTCTGAAGATATCATCATACGCCTTCCATTGAGGAGTCACCTGGTAGGCGTGGATGAACACCACAAAAACCACCACCAAGCACATTAATGGCACCAGAGCAGCGGTGAAGAGAGCAGCATAGGCATTTGGAATGAAACACCTGACAGAAAAAAAATGGAAAAAAATGCTGTTGATAAACATAAGAGACACCTTGAAAGTCCATACGTAGAATTTCAGAAACAAATATTTTTGAAAAAGGATGCGCTTTACAGACCACAAATTCTTTAACTCTGTTCCAAGAGTAACTTTGATAGGTCCCTTTGTGTTCTGTTGGTTCATATCATCATATCTTAAGGAGTATAGCTTTTGCTCTTAGAGTATGCATGTCATATTTAGCCTAACCAGTGCTGGAAAAATTTAAACTTGCAATGGAAAAAATATATTTTAACAAACTACATGCTGCTATATTCATTTAAAATGATCATTCTCAGTCATCAGATTCTAAAAGGACATTACACAATTGACTATACTTAGCTCCTGAAACCACAAATTAAATTTTGAAAAATATATTTTTAAAATAAATGAATGAGTCCTAAAGGCAACATAACCATTCCTTCTCAAGTTGTTGGAAATCACATGTCATCTGCTCACAGAAGCCAAATGCTCTCTCCCTCCCCCCCTTTTTTTTTCCCAATTGTTTGGTCTCTTCTTGCCTTTTTCATTTCTTTAAGTTATAATTATTTTTAAAGATGTGTCAGGAACATGAATTATCCCTGAAAGAGTCAAATTATGCATATATGATGATGACTTGAGGAAAATTGAGATTGTAGTCAAAGAGAGCTCTCGAGGGTATGAGAGATCAGGGTTTTCTGTGCTCTCCCTGGAGACCAGTATGTGCTTTACAGCCACTGACCTACTCTAGAGATGACGCACAACAGAGCAGCCCAAGGGACAGCACGGGAGTCAGTATGTCTAGAGATTATGTAGTCACTGCTATCCCTATTAAGAGGGTGTAACTTACCCAGCCCTTCTGTTTCTCAGGTCAGCTTGCCTAAGTAAGCTCAGAGTTGATGCTGCTATATTACACGTCTGAGAGAGGCCTAGGTACATGCTTCACTGGTATACCTTCTAGGTTTGCTTAGGTGTACTTTCACACACTTCCAGAAAACCAAGATGCATCCCTTGTTGTCTCTTTCAGAACATCAGTCATGCATACTCAGTGAATCTCAAAAACAATTTTCAGCACAATCTAGAAACCTTCCACAGCTCTCAGCAGAATGTAGAGGCTCAGACAGACACGAAGCTTAAATACCACCTGATAATATAACTGAGCAAGTAAGCATCAGGGCAAGTAGGAACTCTGCATTGTAATTAAAAGTGCTTGTTCCTTTCCTCACCGAAGAGATAATTCAGTCCTTTACTCATCTTGTTGGTCTTCACTGGACTTTGTCTGTCCATGTCTCTTTCGTACTGAGAAGGCCACAACTGAACCCTGCACTCCAGGTGTGATCTCATGAGTGCTGGGAAGAGGGCAGGGATCACCTCCCTTGACGGGCTGTCAACATGGTTGATATCAGACACAACATCCCATCCATTTCATCTTTCTGATTTCTACTATTTCTTAGGTATGAAAGTTATTTTTGTTCCCCAAATGCATTCTTGAGTTGGCACAATTAGCACTAAGAAATGAAATCATATTACCATAACCTATGCTGCTTTTAATGATTATACTGAAGGCAAGAATCTTAGCACAAGAACAGTCTTCTATAAAATGATATTTATGTTCTGAAATCTGTATTTTTTTTAACTTCATACATTTTTGTATTTCAAAGATGATATATACTCTCAAAAAATACCTGAGTGGCTTGAAACTTTATTGTGAACATTCCTTTACATTCAGCTAACAAAAGCTGTGTAAAAATGAAAACCCACAGAGATGGATCACTTTTACTAATACCCCTAGATACTTGCTCTAAAAAATACACTGGAAAGTTATGTAAAGAAATACATGAAGCCATATTAATCTTCAAAGCTTACTTTGGATATTTTTCTTGAAGCAATGCTGAGCAAGTCAATGGCAACCACATAATCCTGTAAGATTTATTCATATATAGTAATGTGATGATATATGTTGACAGATATATTTTAAGATGGAAATCATATAGGATATCATTATAGAGACCAACTGCAACTATTTATTACACTTAACACTAGAGGCACAGCTATTATTCCATTACCATGGCATGTTCGTCACATGGAACTACTGTGTGTTGTATATTCCTACAGTAGGAATATAAAAAAAATCCCAAAATACCAGCTAAGTTGACGCTTCAGAACACAACTGCTCTACATAAAATGGCCTAGAAGACTGATGTGGAAACTTGAAAAAACTACATAATTTCAAACCTTATTTGTCTGAAGATGAGCATTATTTCCTGCAGTATATTATTTCCAGGCAGTTCCTTTTTTCTTTTTTTTTTAAGGCCCTAGATTTCTGCAAGTTATTTTTTTGTTTGTTTTGAATTTGAGTAATAGCAAAAAAACCCAACCAACCAACCAACCAACCAACCAACCAACCAACCAACCAAAGCCATCCATTAAAATACTGCTTTCTGCACGAGAGACAAAAAAAAAAAAAAAAATCAAACACTGTTAGCTTCTTCAGGGAATCTAATTTTATTACAAGGATTCTCTGACTTCCTAGTAACACTTCCTTTTATCAATATGTATGTTTTTTCCCTGACCATTTTGGGAATTTTTGCTCTCAGCTTAGGTCTCTTCTAGCACTGAAAAGACGGCTATTTAGCTTTTGTCCCAAGCTGCCACAAGTCTTGCCCTTCCTGACTATTGTCATCAGACTGGAGGGTCCATCTTTGGTTCTGTGTTGACCACTTTGTTCCGACCACTGACTTTGTTGTGATGTTTAATTTTCTTTTGATTGCTGTAAATTTTTGTATTAACTTTGTGTGGGGACTTGAAGAATGCAATTGCATGTCTCAAAAACAGTCCCCATAAGAAAAGCCATCACAACAGGATCTGGAGATAAGCACCTTGTTATAGAAAACTCATAACAAACTGATAACAAACTGATGGAACTTTTAACTAGCCCCCCCATAATTGCTTCTATTTTCAGTTTATCAATTTTTGTGATTTGTTTGTGTTTTCATCGAGGGGAACTTGTTGGGAGACCAAATATTGGTAGGATTATATAAGACAAACCACTTCACGTATTGTTAGTTTGATTTTTGCTGAGTTCATTTCATCTTTTTACGGAAAAAACCCAAATGGTTTGTGACAAGCTTTTACTTTTGTCTTATGGATGTATTCTTTTATTTTGACCTATTGAGAAATAGAAAATTCAACCAAATTTAGAGTGGGAGTTGGTACAAGAATTTATACATATTGGAATCCTGCAAACATGTATTAATCTTCCTAGTTCTGTCCCAGAAGGCTTTTTCTTATCATGACTTGGCAAAATTTTTCAGAAATATCAGAAATATTAATAAGTAACCTAAATGATCTTAACAAAACCAAAGAAAATATTACATGGGAAATGATTGAGTCCCCCTTCCTAAACCTGAATGAGGGGCAGCCATAGACTGCAAATCGGTCATGGATAAAATACAGAAAAGCCTTTTACCAGCTCTGAAGACTTGTTATCGTTTTTGCAAATACTTGTACTCTCAGATGAATATGTTGGATGTACTGTTACGTTGCCTAGCATGTGTCTTAAGAGAATATTTTAACCTCACCTCACTTCCTTTATCTATTCTAATCAATATGGTAACTACAGTACACTGTGGTTACACATGCTTCCAACTTGTGGGTGCAATTCACTGTAAGAATAATTGCAAAAGAGTGTAATGAGAGCAATTTGCCCACTGAAAATAAAAGAAAAAAAAAGAAAAAAAAAGAGAAAAAAGCAACAACTAAATTTGAAAGGGAATTAATTCCACTTATCACCCCACCAACAGTAGCCACAGCTTTTATTCTGTGTAAAAATTAAATCACAATGGAGCTTTACTCTGTCCTCTGGAGAACTGAGTACAGGCTTGATGTAAAGGTGTGTTTGCCTGAAAACCTTTTCATATGAGAACTTTTCTGTACTGTCCCCTCGGTGGGACAAGAATGTGGGCCCCTTCCAAGTCAGAATATTCTGTAATTCTGTGATTATCTACAAAATTCCTCCAATTACATGTTGATATGGTTGAGAAAGAACCCTATTTTAAAGCCTTTAAAGTACACGAACCCACATCCTCAACAAACCCATTCACACTTGTTCCAGTGTGCAAAGGTAATCTATGGTACTATGAGACCTTGTCACCCCCTTCAGTCTTGGCTGACTGAGAAAGTACCTGTCTGAACATGTGATGCGTATTTGTTTGGGATACCCCTACACATAATTTAAAAATCAACACTCGCTGAGTAATTCTGTGGCTAATTTCAAGCGTACTTGAGAGACACCTGAACTTTTAAGATAAGCAAGACACATCTGTGCCTTTCACTATTCATCAGCAGGAAGGATATGACAGGAACTCAGTTCTCCTGAACAAAGCTGAGAATGAATCAGTAATACGTGTGCCCCAGACATGGTAGGGAAAAAGATAGGTTTTAGGTTTAAGGTGAGTTTTACACAGCGCCAGTGGGTCTTAGGAAATGTTACATGGCAGGTACATGCCCTCAGTAATGGCCCAGACACGAGTTAGAGATCTTAACTTGCAATTTCAACAAGTGTCAAAAATGGCTTTACAAAGTCAGTTGGCATTAGATATGCTATTATTAAAGGAAGAAGAGGTATATGGAATGTTAAATCTGTCTGAAAACGAATGCACTATTACCATTCACAATGCAATGTCATCAACTGAGAAAGTCTGAGCCAAAGTGAGTGAAATGGCTAATCAGACATCAGAACTTTTCCAATCACTCCAACCCTAAGATGGGCTTCAGGAAATTAGCCCCAATACCTGGCTAACGCCCATATTCTAATCTTTGGGACTCACAAATTGGGAGCTGTGGCTACTGAGAATTGGGTTGATGATTGCAATTGGATTTGTATATTTAATTATTAGAATAGCTGTTGTACACTGTATGATTACTGGCATTGTTGCTTCTGTTGTTTCTGTCTTTCCTCCTTTGTCTTTTCTATGTATGCATAACCCACGAACTGAGGAAAAGTCTCTGGAAGACAGTATTTGAGCCATGGGGTGGTGTGAGGGGTTAAAGAATGCAGTCACCTATTTTAAGACACTGTCCCCATAATATAAGCAACCACAATGGAATTGGAGATAAACACAGATGCCAAAACAGGAAGATAGTAATTCCAGGCCTAAAGAAGGTGAAGAGCTGGTATTAGTACACCAGACAAAATTCCACTGTGCAGACTGTAGGAACTTAAGACTTATCTGGACAAAAAATATGCACAGTGAAAACTGTGAGAAAGGATGCACGTCAGCCAAAGTTGTGGAAATGGCATCTACGCCCCATGGATACCCTGGACTGCGACTGTATAAAAGTGGTACCTCCCGGTGAGCAACAGGGAGACCCCCACCACTGAAGACCAGGGTGTAGAAAGACCAGTGGGATGCTGAAGGAATCCACGCAGTGGTGATACCTTTTTATCTTCTGCTTAATCTCTCCCTCTCTTCCTCTCCTCCATATCCCCATCCCTCCACCTTCCTACTTCTTTCTATATCCCTACCTCACATTTACTGTTAAATCAAATCTGTGCTACTGACTTCAGTGTATGGTCTCATTCACACCTTAATTAGGGCAGAAGCATCTCTTTTAATCAGATCATAATACCTTGACAGTAAGATATTGCCATTGGTTGTTTCTCTTGCACTACTCCTATCTAAACTCATTGAAATTCATCATCCTCAAGACTTCCCCTTGTATCCTCCCAGTCTCCTACTTCACTCATGGTGTCACTTTTCCCATAAACAGTACTTTACTTTCATCTCAAATGTTTCTAACAGAACAGAACATAAAGCACATTTTCAAAAGCCCTGCATATGTCTTTATCTTTGAAAGGTCTGTTCTATGAAATAGGCTAAAAATAATATTAGAAGTAATTGTCTTTAGTATGCTTCTCCTCCAATGTATAATTCCATGTGAGTACGTAATGATTTGGTAAACATTTTACAACTAGAAAAAACATAATACTGAAACTAATCAGCAATTTTTCCTTCCATACAAATCAATAAGACATTTAATTTACACATCTTTTTTTCCAGGCCTAGAATGATGAAAAATAGCTATAATATATTAAATGGTTTTCTCATTGATGACCACTGCAGATGTTAATTTAATACAAACTGATCCTTTCAAATACAACAAACATGGAAAAGTTAGGGGAAATTAAGAGATATCTTTGCTCTTGGAAAAAATGTAAATTCAGAAAATCATATAAATTTAAATATATTCATTGACAAAAATTATTTCACTTATTGGCCAGCCAGAATCAATGCTTTATTTCAATTTTCCTTTTTCTCCCATCAAATCCATAAAAGCAGATGCTAGACTTGCTTTCTTCTCAAAGGGGTGAAGTATATTTATCTGACACTTTAATTGTTCTTGTAAAGTCTTCTATGATCTCTTAAAACATCATACTTCCTGAAATCTGGAAAGGTATTTCAGCTACATATGATATGGAAGGCCCTCTTTTTATTTTTACTTTTCTCTAATACTTTTAAATGAAACACAAGGAACAACTGACAAGACATATACTGGAACTTCTATTAGCACAATTACATAATTAATATTAACAAAGGAAAACAAAAAATAAATAACAAGCAACATTGTAAAGGAAATAACAACTGTTAAAAACTGGAAGGACTGACATACTTTGTTCCCTTCTGAGCAACAAAGATTTAAAACAGGTTGATGCGGTAAAAACAGTTTCATTCCATTATTGCATTGTCTTGAATTCCAAGGACAATCTCTTTTAACTGCATCTTGAAACTATAAAAGGTTAAATTTAAAAAAAACCTGCAAATGTCCTTATCTATCAAATATGTGGTGTTCTGAGACACTGAGCTCTACAACAAAGCATTTTACAGCGGAACAAGAATAATATTCATTTACTTTAAAATGGCACTCAGGAAAACAATGGATTTAACACCTGTTTGAGATCAAGTCAGCAGTGGACAAACCCTCCAAGGAGATATACATACTGGCTTTTGCAGTGTCAAAGCCTCCTCAACCTGATGAATCAACCCGACCAGATTATGCAGTTCCACTCTCCTTTCTTTTATGTGGTAACAGTTATCCTTTTTCATAAATACATTAAACAATGATATTACAATAGATTCACAGAATTCTAGAATGGTTTGCCTTGGAAGGGATCTTAAAGTTCATCTCATTCCAACTGCATGGCCATGGGCAGGGACACCTTCCATTAGATCTGCTTGCTCCAAGTCCCATCCAGCCTGATCTTGAACATTTCCAGGGATGGAGCATCCACAACTTCTCTAGGCAATCTGTACCAGTCCCTTACCACACTCACACGAAATAATTTCTTTCCAATAACTATTCTAATTCTATCTTTTATTTTTCTACTTTCTGATAGGGAAAGAAATATGTGAACATTTTTGCTGTATGTATCTTTTTTTTTTTTTTTTGGGGGTTTTTGGTTTTGTTTTTTTAAAAAAAAAAAAAAAAAAGAAAAGCTTATGCTCATATGAAGGGATGTGGAGAAAACCATATGAGAGGGTATACTAAGTTTATCATGAGTAACATTTGAAATGGTAGTCATTAGTTCTTAAGGAAATTCAAGCCATATCCACATTAGAGAAATTTCTGTTTCTACAGCACGCAAGATTCTGGAGATTTCTACAAGATTATAAAAAAATTCACACAGACAAAGGCACATGGGTTTAGACTTGATGTCTTCAGTCAGCCTCACACAGTCTTCCATACACATTAACAACAGTTTGAACAATACCCTGGAAACAGACTTCACAGTTTTTCAAACTGAGTGAGACTGAACTAAACAGTGTGTCCCAATCTGATACGCTGTATGGCTACCTTGAAGGTGATCTAGCATTTATTTGGAGGTTTTTATGAGCTTTACTACACAGACAGGAACTGCATGTGTAACAATGCCACCTTGTTACCTTCCATTGCAGCAAGCATTGGCCTGTGATACAGCTATGGGATAGTTTAAAACAAGTGAGAATTCGAAAATATTTTTGAAGTGCCACCAGAAATGACTTGCTGTCCTTGTGAGACTTTTACTAAAGGAAACTCTGCTGTGGCTGAGAACTAGAAAGCTTAGCTCTCTATAAAAAAACTTCTCTCTGTATTATACTCAACAACACTAGTGCCTAATCTCTGTCCAGTGATAAAGAACAAATATCGTCTCCAATAAATGTGTTTCAGTGCTTCACAGAACTTCTGAGACTATACCCAGTGCTAAATTCAGCTCTTTATTTGTGCAGTATACACGGGCTATGTCTATCAGAGCCAACATGGCTGTGGGAAACCGATCTTTTCCTTGTTCGCTACAACATTTCTTTATATGCTTGTAAATTGCTACTATTTTCCTGTATGGTATTCTTTTAAATGAACAGTCCTTGATCTTTCTGTCTTTCTGGAAATATTTTATAATTAAAATTTTTGCCAGTATCCTTGATAACACCACTTACCTAATGTATTTATTAAATTATGGATTACAGCATCTTTGATAGCATTTAATCTCAGTACGTGGCTAGAGAACAAGGACTTTATGTGTTCTTTAGACTAAATTGCTTAATATACAGGTCCAAACCAAGTCTGCCTTTATTGCCACAGCACAAAATTTTTGACTCATTCTCAGTGTATCATCCACAATACACATGAGATATTTCCATGGAGAACTGGTAAAGAGCCAGTTATTCTTCATCTTCTTGCAAAGCTAATTATTCTTGGCAAGATATAATTCTTTCAACATATTCTCAGTAAATACTGTACTATTTCTTCAGAAGAGATTTCAGATGTCAATAACATGAATTTTAACTGATTTTTAATGCACTTGTTTCCTCTGGTTTTGTGCTGGGAGAAATTTGAACGGAAACTCCTTTATAACAGGGTTGTATTATATGAGATAATAAAAATAATATCTGAAGGGCACTTTAAAGTAATAATTCCTTAAAACATTTCATCTAAGAATTCTGAAAACCTGAGAACTCAGTCTGTTGACAGTCTTTTTCAATATGTATTGTAATATATTAGGGAATTTGAGATGACTAGACATGTACTAATATTTCACCAGAGTCAGAAACCAAAAAATCTAGGAGCTATGCTAAAACATTCAGCTCATGAAGAATTAAACAACAAAGATCATGATACTTTTGGACAACAGACTACATCAGGCAAATTTGATTTCATTATTTCATGAGTTTACAGGTTTGGTTCATAAATGTACTTGAGACCTCTGACACTATTTAAGTTACACAGCGGGATACAACACAAGAAAAGCAATGTAAAACATACTGCATACCTACTGCATGCACTAGCTAGTTTTATTTCCAGAGAATCGAATCTGGAAATTACTATGGACCACACTAAAAAGAACAGGAGATGTAATTTTACACTGTTCCAAAGAAGTAAAGGTCATACTTGGATATATAAAGAATTGTCTATTCTGCAACACATATGAGGTAAACGTTCTGCTCTAATCAGCATTAGAAATACCTCACAGTGGCATAATGTGCCTGTGTTGTGGTTTAACCCTAGACAGAAGATAAGTACCAGCTGCTCACTCCCTCTACCTGCCCTCTCAGTGGAGAGAACTGGAAAGAAAAGGTAAATCTTGTGGGTTAAGAACTATTTAATAATGGAAATAAAATATTATAGTAATACTGAATATGATGATGATGATAATGATGATGATCATAAAGATAATAATAGCAATAATAACAAGAAGAAGAAGAAGAAGAATGAGAGACAGTAACAGAACCTGGAAGAAACAAGCAATACAATAAATAACAGCACATCACCCACTGACCAATGCCCAGGCCATTCCTGAACAATAATCGGTCCCCTTCCAGGTGGCTCCCCCAGTTTATAATACCGGGTACAATGTTCTGTAGAGTGGAATATGCCTTTGGCCAATTTGTGTCACCTGTCCTGGCCATGCTCTCTCCCAGCTTCTTGCGCAGCTCCTCATTGGCATTGAATGGGAAACTGAAAAGTCCTGGACTTAGGGTGAGGACTACACAGCAACAGAAAAATCATCAGTATGTAAACATTATTTTCATCCAGAACACAAAACAAACAGTGCTGTGTACCAGCCACTATGAAGAAAATTATGTCTGCACTAGTCAAAACCAGGACAGTCTGGTTTTGGCACACTTCAAAACCACAAAATGAATGAAAAAAGTTCACACTAGAGCTATGTAGACTACCAGAGGTCTTATACATCACTTCTGCTCTGAACACATGAGAAAAAGTATTTCTGATATGTTTTGGTTTGTTTGGTTTGTGGGTTTTTCTCCCTAACAGGAAGGGACAGTTACTGTAGAACCGTAAGTCGGCAAGGAACTGGCAATCTACAAGCAGGTAAAAAGCAGAATTGGAATACTCCATGTTGTAATACACTTTTCTTGCTGAAAAACACAAGCAGAGGGGCTTAAACTATGCCAGTATTGGCTGATGGCTATCAGAGTAGTCACAGGAGGGATTAGCTGACTGAATTTAGCAGACTGAAAAAGACCATGATTGGGCACCTTAGAAGAGCAAACAAAAATCAGAAAGGTGCTTTCAAGCCCAGGAACTAATACTAGGTGAAAAATACTTAAAAATACATAAAAATACTTGAAGCACATGCCTTATAATGAAAGATGTTAGACAGCTCGTTTCTTTATTTGAAGCATTCTTTCCTAAGAAATCTCTGAGATTCAGTTCTAAACTTTCTTTTCTGATGAACACTTGTTGAACATTTCCTAGAGTCAAGCCTAGAATGAGGATCAGCTGAGCTTTCTTCTTTTCCACTGTAGATATTTTCTCAATTTTACTCTTTTTCTTTTCTTCTTTCCTTTCTCTCCTTCCTTCCTCCCTTTACCCTTCCCTTTCCTTCCCTTCATTACCAATAACTGCGAGCTATGCACATGCATAGGATGGACAAACTATGTACCTGCACACATACAGAGAACATGTCAAGCATGTTGGTTTTTTGGTTTGGTTTTTTTTTTTTTTGCTATTTATAGGCATTATCAACTAAAACGTTGCACAATCCAAACTGCATAACAGAAAAGTAATCCTTCCAATGTCCAAGGATGAAAACCATATGTACAGCTCCAGCCTAATGATTCAGTGTTTACTTTAACCAGTAACCAAAATAGCATTTATCAAAAACTTTATTTTCACTGCTAATGTCTTGCATCCTGCTACTGGTTAGACAATCTCTCTCTAAAATTTTGCACAAAACACAGACACAAGGATTCTAAAACAAATCATCATCAAAGATTTTCCTTTTCTAGTTTCTTTCGAAAAGGGCAAGTTGTATTCCAATACAAATTCCAATCCAAAGCATTACTTTTTTCCCAGTAAGCCTTCAAAAAGCAACCATTGTTTTCAGATGTTCTCTGAGTAATAACATCATGCAAATAGTATCACTGAGTAATCATTCTGTTATTTATACTTATTATATATTAAGCATAGGGTAAAGAGGTTAAAATTTCCAACTTGCATCAGAGAAAGAAAACTTAGTGATGTAAAATAATTTTTACAAGACTTTTGAGAATGTTAGTGTAAAGTCAAAAAGTACAATAAAGGGACTACACAGTCAGTAATCCTGTGACTAGTGCTTAGACAGTCAGATCTCTGTTTCTATGGATTCATTTGCATAAAAGTATACCTTAAAACAACATTTTGCAACCAAATGTTGGTCCAATGTTGGCACAATATGTCTACTCAGGGAAATGAAAAGGAAAAACAGGAATCTGACTTGGTGGGCGACACCCACTAGAATAGCTCTAAGGATCTATGATCAAGCATGGATCCTTTTTCCATCGAAATTCCTAACTCTGTTTTGCATCACTCCAATTCGGTACATTTAAAGCAATGCCAAGGCAGCATAGACAGAGTTGTAAGAGGTCATTATGGATCATTCTAGGTAAGATTTGACTCCTTCTATCCTCTACAGCCTGTCAACACTAGTAAACCCTACTCCAGGCCTTAGGGCTTTCTGGTGGATTCCCTCCAGCTGGACACCAGGTGCTCTCCAAGCTGCTCTATCACTCCCCTCAGCAAGACAGGGAGGAGGGGTAGGGCATCAAATAAGATTAAAAAAACCCCATGGGTCAGACAAGTAAAGTTTAATAAGGCAAAGGACAAGGTTGCATATGGAAGAAAACGGAAAAGAAAAGACTCGTGGTCTACTTCCCACCCACAGGTGATGCCTGGTCATTTCCCAGGTAGCAGGACTTGAGTATGTGTAGCAGTTGCTCCATAAGACAAACATCATAACAACAAATGTGTCCACTCCCTCCTCCTTTGTCTTAGGTTTTATACTTGAGCAGACATGATATATTGTTGAATATCCCTTGGGTCAGCTTGGGTCAGCTGTCCTGGCCATGTCCCCTCCCAGGATCTTGCCCACCCCCAGCCAGAAAACGCCAGCCACTACAGAAAAAAAAAAAGTCATAATAATATAATGTACTGCAGTTACATAATGATGTGCATTAAAAGGAAGGCTATGGACCTTGACCAAAATATGACTAAAAGGCCATGGCACCTGTACTGAAGCTAGTATTAATGGTCAGATGCATTCTGCATTTCACACATCTCACTATTCACAACAACCTAAGTTATTATATTATGAATAACCCTGGCAAGTTTTAGAAGAAAAAGTGACATCTTGAGTAAATTGGGCACCGTAAGGAAAGCAAAGTGGTATTGTGACTCAGGAAGACACAATACGCCCTCTTTTATGACTCAGTGCTTCAGTATGAGTACACTGAGCTAGAACCTCCAACTGGGCCGATTTTGCTACAGGACCAAGCAGGGAAGAATGATTTTGCATTGGTCAGCAAAAACTCCAGCTACTTTACAATACTCTAAATTACACTTGGCAGGCTAGAGAAGTTTTTCAAGCAACGGAGGCTGACTGAAATGTAGTCTGGGCTTATATTTTGATTACTTTCCAATATGTAAATGTTTCTTTTAGCAAGCTGTTTCTTTCAGGAAATAGATTTTGTTTTTGTATACTCAGCAACAAGACAGGAGAGAACTATCCAATTTATATTTGCATCAGGTAAATCCAAAAAATGGCCTGATAGGGAGGTGAAAGGAGCACCGGTTTATATGAATCAAACAGTGATGTGGGAGCTTTCAAAGAGGTATGACATAGCTGACATCTCACTGACATTGCCTCAGGAAGATATGGTTGCCACAGGCTTTCCTGCATTTTTTGGAAAATCCATGACACTTCCTTTTTTTTTAGAAAATGACTTACAAGCAAACAGCATGTTTAACCCATGTTTGTCAAATTATATGGACTGCATCAAATTTTAAACTGAAGTATGATTTTCTTAAATAGAGTTGCTGTACATTATTATAAAAAAGTTCAAATTCCAGTTTAATTAGAAAAAAAATCTTAGAAATGTATTTGTTACACACTGGACACTTCTAAGGAGACAGTTTAAGATTTTTAAATGCTATTTAGATATGTGCATTCTCTTCTGAGAAATAATTTCCTGATCTCATTCCATAAAATTGTAGGCAGCTGTGAGAACTGGGTCCAAAACACAAGGAATTGGATTCTAAAATCTGCCTGCATTGGAATTAGGAGGTGCATGATGATCATAGAATTTTTGAAAAAACTTCGTAGTCTGGTGGAGCTACATTTTATGAAGAAAAAGTTTTCTAATATTAATGAATTCCAGTCCCCAAGAATGATCTATCGTGTGTAAAGCAACTCTGAAATTTAAGGTGACAGAAAGAACAGTTGCAAATACTACACTTCCCTCTGCCTTATATGTATCTGAAGCTATTTAAATTCCAGTTCCTGCTGCTTCTAGTCTTGAAAAAAAAAAAATTTTTTGTAATTTACACAGTAAATTTGCTAAAAATAAGTAGGTTTTCTACCAGCCAGACAAGACATTTAGGAAAGCTAGGAAAACGTCAGTAAAGTAAATTAGAAATTGAACAAAATGTACCAGCATTTATAAAGATTTCTCAGAGACTTTTAAAAATTAAACAATACAGTGTTCACTGAACTACTACCATAAGCACATGTTGGTGCTGTTACTGATAAGCAAAGAACACTAAAACAAATAAATGTTCTTGCCGATAAGCAAACTACAGGCACCCCTTCCTGGTATTAGCAAGGGTTTTTTCAAAACCTTGTCTCAGTTCTTACCATCAAACAATTCAGCCACAGAACCTCCATCTCTGGATGTTATCAGAGGTTTTTGCAATGTGTAGAGTTACGCATGTTTAGGGTTTTCATAGCGCCTTTTTCCCCCTGCTTTGCAAACAGACACGTCTCTCAGTACAGTGTTTTCAGGACACAGCATGGGGCGGAAACTTGCGGTGTTGCTGTGCTGGAGGAAGTACCAGTTTGCTTCCTCATAACCAGCCTCAAACATCTAAATTTGTGAGCCTGCAGAGTGCAGAGGCTGCACCCAGCTTGTTGCAGTTTGCAGAGGGCTCCTGGCTCCACCAGCTGTTTGTTAAGGGGGTTTTCCAAGGTTGTGCTTTGTTAGCCACATCGCTGTGTTCCAGGAACAGACTTGGACCTAAGCTGCTTCTTGCTGCTGTGTGTGCTTAACGGGGGAGCAAAGATGTGAAACACCCCCTGTGCAAACACAGCCTCTGCCCCAGAACACCCGTCTGGTTGGAGCTACAAGTTCACTTCTGTGTACTTTCACAAAAAATCTTATTGTCTGTATGGTGAGCAAGTTCTTCATAAACACATAGCCGTGATGTTCTACCAGCTGTTTCCCATGTTATTCATCTTGATCCATAGTAAGAATCATAAAAATTTTGGTGTGGAAATGCTGAAAAATTCCGGTTCAATTTGCCCTATTTACCACCTAAGAGAGAGTGTGTAAGAACTTGAATAAGCAGAAAAAAAACACCCCATAATTTCAGCAAAACAGTTGATTGAGAAAGGCTGCATATACTTAAGGAATTATTTTGAAATAGAAAATGAAAAGATGAGTGCTTTCCCTGTAGCTGCATCTAAAGAACTCCAACATGATGTTACTTTTGCTTTTGTTTAATCACTTTTCCTCAATAGGAAATAGGGATTTTCTCTGGAACACTGAACATCATCTGCTCATGGGTCAAGTTAAGCAAATCTCAGAGGACTCATAAAAGCTGCCCCAAAGAATCCTGTGCAGCTGTGAAACAAGTCACACCCTTGTACAAGTACATTTTGAAATGCCTGTAATCAAATATTACTGCCCCAAGCTGAACACAGTTAGACTGATGGTTTTGATTCAGTGCTGCTCGTGGCCTCAGTCACCTCACCAGGATGATGGGAAAATGAACAAACCATGAAATCTTACTGCCTATACAATTGTTGTGGAGACTGCTTGGTATGAAGAAAAATGAAAGCTGTCTTTGTGTTTGATGAATTTAAATTAGTTTAAGTCTCATGCAGATTAACTCAGAGACAGGTATGTATCTTTGATTTCATATATATTTCCACATAAGGAAAATAATTATTTTCCTTATATTTTGCATGTTAGTTTCAAGTGAATTGTAGAATGTTTAATAATGGTTCTCTCAGATTTTATAGAGTGATAATAGGGCAATAACTCTTTGGCATTATTTAGTTTTCATTTCTTTTGTCTATGCAGCAAAAGAAAGAGGGAAAAGAATGAGAGAAAGAGGAGAAGGAGGGGAAAAGGTAATGAAAATACAGTTAGACTGTTTTGGTTAAGAAACGTAAGCTTAGAAACAGCAGAATTGCAATTGCCAGAAATTATGTCAAGGCTTGCCTATTCTTGTTTACATTTGGACAGACTGTCCAAACAAGTTTTTGAAAGTCAAATCTACATCCATGGCAATTACTGCTAGAAATTTGTTCCTATCATCTTTAGTGACATGTCAAAATTTATTATGAGTAGCGCCATACTCATTAATGGGGGTATCCACAGAGTAAACAACAACAGAAAACATTAAGGAAAATCCAGTCCACCATGAACAAAGGATGAAGAAATGCCAAGATGCTGGTTTGGAACAGTAAAGAACAGAAGCTTCAGAAGATTCAGTCTGAGTCAGTGTGTGCAACACTCTTGTCAATACACCAGACCTATTGCATAATAAAGCAAAAAAGCAATTTCCTTGTTGCTCTCTCCTACTGCTGTTATTTTAGAGCTAAACAGTTGGAAAAAGGGGAAAATGAAAATGTCTAAACAATGCTTTTCTATAACGAGAACCCAAAATGTCATCTGCTGTTGTTTTAGAACACAGCTTATTGTGTTTCAGTCTTCTCATTATATGATCCTCTGGAAATTTCTCTGAACAATTTTATACCTAGTTTTTCAACCTTTTTCTTTGTTTTTGTCTTTGTCGTCTTCTTTTTTCTTCCTACTGTGAAAGTTAATACTAAGGAAACACAATTACCAAGGCAGAAACAGCAAGGACATAGCATAAGCACTGCATTAATACAGCTGAGACTTCTAAGGCACTGGAAGCTCTGGAGTTTCCAGGCAGCTCATTCCAGAAGTCCCAGAAGACTTGCAGCCTTCAGCATTTGACCAGGAAACTAAGCTGACAGAAACCTGCTTGAAATCTCTCAGAGCAAGTTTCTTGCTAACACTGCAATTTTAAAATTACATAAGGAGTTATGTGTCTGATTTCATTTAATTATCTTGCTTCTGTTTAAATCTAAGGCTTCCTCCTCATATGTATGAGTCATTATCAATGTATTTGAAACTATAACCTACTGTTGTGGCTATTTTTTTGTTTGTTTTTTTACTATTTAATACTTGTTATAGTTTCTCAAAGGCAAAAAAACGTTTCACTTGCGCTATCTTTTAAGGCAGACATTCTTAATTATCTTACTTTTCCTTTACACTCTCTAAACCAAGGACTTAATCCAAATCTAGCTGAAAAAGAAGACGCTTCCATGTGCAAACTGCAAACATAAATTAGGCTCATGTTCACAGTCCTGCCCTTTGGCAAGAAGAGTAACATCTGCAAAAGATTTTCTCGGATGTACTGTTTTTCTCTAAGCCATACCAATTAAATGTAATACTAATAATACAAATCAGTTTGCTAGATCTGCATTCCTTTTACTCAAATGTATCTTAGTACAGTTCAGTGAGATACACTTTTATTTACTGGGGCTTTTACATTGGGCAGACAAGAGTCTGCCTTCCAAAGTATGGCTCTATGCACTAAATACACTAAAATGTACTTCACAGAACTAAATGTGAGCATAAAATTGACTGACTGCAGAACAGCCCAGTGGTGAAATTAAAAAGACAAAAGCAAAAACAAAACAAAACCGAAATAAACACCCAACCAAACAAAAAACCTACTATTTCTTTTCACCTCTTTTTTAGGAAGATCAAATACAGGAAGGTGTATATATATGGACACAGTTTGTCAGTATCAACAAAGTAATTGGACTGCTGCTACTGATCTCACTATTGCTTATCTTAGCATTTCCTAATTTATTCTGGCATATCAGATGAAGGTTTTTCTAAATTGTTGGAAAACAGATAATCTGAGAACAAGCTGGTTTAGTAGCAGTAGGTTGTGTTTTACTGATTAAAGACGACAAAGTAGGAGGCATGAAATTGCTAATTACTTGTACAACCTGAAAGGAAATATGAAGCTTTTAACAGCTGTCAGTGACAGGGATGCAAGCCTTCATCCTGCAGATGTTCTTTGATACTCCTGTCATAATACTACGCAGGCTTCAGAAAAGTTCCTGGGGTTCTGTTTGGGCGCAAAAATACCTTCATCTGAACCTGTTTGAAGGATAAGGCCCCATGGGCATTACTGGGTACAACTTTCACCCACAGCAACCCATCTTTTCAACTCTTTACCATGATAGCATGATACCATGATTTGTGAGAAATTAATCCCCCTCATAATGATTGGAAATTTTACAATAAAAATATTTTTCTCTATTCATGTTTCAAAATTCCATCAGTCAAAGCAGCCAGAATTTATCTTTCTTTATTTTAATGCTTTAAAAGCACAGTGCAGTGATTATGCCTGTTTCTGATGTGCTAACATTTGCTTAACATTAATAATAAATATTTGCCAAGATACGAAAAACACTCCACCCCCTGCTACTGTTCCCAACAGTTTCCCTCTACTGAAAACTTACATTGGTAATGAGGGATAAATGAAAGTTAATTAAAGCCATCACATTTAGAAATGAGGTATTTTTAAATAATCCTTAGCAGTTGGTAGCACATCAAGCAGCCTCTTTGGAAAGAAAGGAGAAGTTTAGAAAACAAAGCACAAGTACAGAATACAAAACCACCAAACTTTGTACCTAATTAACTTATTCTGTAGGTTTTTCCCTCTGTAAATATGCGTGCATATATGTATGCATATGCATATGTATGTATACGCCTGTAGTGTGGCGCTGTGTCAACACAACTGAAGTAGCTCTGGTTCATCAGAAACATTTCTCCTACAGTTACACAGAGCTCAGGACGGTTTAATTTGCTGTACAGAAAAGGACAAAGCAGCAAATAGCGAGAAATCAGCAGTAAAACTGCAGGCTTTTCACCCTCCAACTTCAGCTGAGTGGTTCATGAAGCACTTGGCTTTGCATACAGATAGTCAAGTATCACTCCGCGCTGAGGTCTAGCAACAGCAGCTTGCAAAAGTTTTGAAATCCTAGATGATGTGCCAGTGAACCAAGTAGAAAGGAGGTGGAAAAACTGGGATAATGGGAAAAAGAAGCTGGAGAGAGAGGGCCATGCAGGGAGACACTTTCAAGTCCATGTAGAATATAAAACCAGGCATTAGAGGATAGGAATTCCTCACAGATTTGTCATACAAACCTCTTCCTCTTAGTATGTCTTACAGTTCAATTAAAATCCCTGAATGCTTTTTCTGGCAATTCTTAGCTATTTTCTTACCTATTCCTGACTGTAAAACTCTGGTGATTCAAACGTTGTTCATGACTAAATTCAGCACTTTTGAAGTAATGGGGAAAAGGAGACAGGAGACCTAATCCAAATGCTTGGACAGAAATTAGCTCACTCAAGCTAAAATATTCTGTTACTGGTCCTCGGTTTGAAGAAAGCAGATCTCCATTTTAGGGAACAGCTAGTAAGCCAGGGATCTGTTCCTGGGATGTGTGCCAAAACTGAGACAGTCATACAACTGGGTGAGACCCAAAGCAGCGCCCAGTATATTTTTCTGGCTGGGTTAAGGGTCAGTGCACCAGACTGACAGATGTTCAGCTAGAGAGACACCACGGCACAAAGTGCCCATGACTCATTGCAAAGTGCCTGGTACTGAAACACATTTTCTATGGAGTTTCTTATCCCGATAACGTTGGCAATGGCTCTGCCCTGGTTTCGGCAAGGGTAGAGTTAATTTCTTCTCAGTAGATGGTACAAGCGCTGTGTTTTGGATTTGGAATGAGAATGGTGTTGTTAAGACACAAATGTTTTGGGGTTTTGCTAAGTCATATTTATCCTAAGTCAAGGACTTTTTCTTCCTTGTCTCGTGCTCTGTCAGTGAGAAGACAGGCAAAATAAACTGGGAGGAAGCATGGCTGGGACAGGTGACCTGAACTGACCAAAGGGGTATTTCCACACCACAGAACTTCATGCCCAGTATATAAAATCATAAGAACAGTCCATCTGGGTTCAGGAAAGAGTGTTTGGCATTGACCAGCAGGTGGAGAAAAACTTCATTGTGCATCATTAAAAAAAAAAAAAAAAATTAAAACATTATTATGATTATAATTATTAGGATTATGAATATGATTATTTTCAATTATTATTGTAGCTTATTTTCAATTAGTAAACATTTTTTATCTCAATGTACAAGTTTTACTTTGATTCTCCTCCCTGTTCAACTGGGATGGAGGAAGAAGAGAGGAGGAGGTGGAACACGGTGTTTCATGTTCAGCTGGGCTTAAAACCATGACAGGCTCCTAGACTTTTTTGTTCCCTGAGACATCCCTACACATAAGATTCAGAAATACTGCAGTGTGAACAAAAATAAGAGCTGTAACTTAATCACAGCAAAAAGTTCATAGTTTCCAGCTTTCTTTAGCTTGTTTCCCTATCCTACGGTTGTGGCTCCAGAGCAAGAGATCCAATGATTTTCCTGCAATAAAACTCTGCTTTGAGCCAGGCTGTAGAGGACATAGAAGTATTCGGTTTTTTCTAGAAAGGAATGTCACTGCAAAATCCTTTTCATTATTTCTCATAGATATCTTCATGACAATGATACAAAGAAGATATTTGAGCATATTTAGTTTAACCCTTTGTGTGCTGGGAGAAAATCTGAATCTGAATCTATCCCTGAAACCAAACACATAGATATTTCTACAAATTTAAAGTATTGTAAAGGCACATATCTTCTTCTATACTCTGTTTACCCCATGGGATTTTAAAGAGGAAAATTAATGTGTAACAGGGATTCTCCTGAGAACGGAGATCATTCCTCCCTTGGGCAAATAAAGGATTCTGCTAAAAGAGAGACACTTCTAGAAATTGGAGGGATTAAAAGAGGGAAAAGAGAAAGTAAAAGACAGCCAAGCCTCAGACAGAATCACAGAATTAATTAGTTGGAAAAGAACTCTGAGATCATTAAGTCCAACCTATGAACAAACACCATGTCAACTAGACCATGGCACTAAGTGACACACACAGACTTTCCTTAAACACCTTCAGGTGACTTCACTACCTCCCTGGACAGCCCATTCCAATATCTAGTCACTCTTTCTGTGAAGAACCTCCACTGGTGCAGCTCGAGGCTATGTCCTCTCATCCTGTCACTTGTCTGCAAGAAGATGCTGATTCCCACCTGGCTACAACCACCTCCTCTCAGGGAATTGCAGAGAATGATAAGTTCTCCCCCAAACCTCCTCTGCTCCAAGTTCAGCCTCTCCTCACAGGACTTGTGCTCCAGACCCTTCTCCAGCTCTGTCGCACTTCTCTGAACGCTCTCAAGCACCTCAGTGTCCTTCCTAAATTGAGGGGCCCAAAACTGAACCCAGCACTTGAGGTGTAGCCTCACCAATGCCCAGTACAGGGGGACAGTTACTGCCCTGGTCATGCTGGCCACATATTTCTGACCCAGACCAGGATGCCATTGGCCTTCTGGGCCACCTGGGCACAGCTTGCTCATGTTCAGCTGCCGACAACCAGTACCCACAGGCCTTTTTCTGCTGGGCAGTTTTCCAGCCACCGTCCCCAGCCTGTAGCTCTGCTTGGGTTTGTTGTGGCCAAAGGGTAGGACCTGGCAGTTGGTCTCATTGAACCTCATACTGTTGGTGTTGGCCTATCAACCCAGCCTGTCCAGGTCCTTCTGCAAACCCTTCCTTCCCTCCAGAAGACCAACATTCCCATGCAACTTGGTGTCACTCACGAATTTCCTAATGGTAGAATCAATCCTCTCATCCAGATCATCAATAAAGATATTAAACAGGACTAGGCCAACACTGATCCCTGAGAGAACACGAACAAAACCCCCCTATTTTCTGGGAACTAGAGGAAATTATAGAGCTGCCTCCAATTAAAAAAAAAGGTAGGATACAGCATGACAAAAGTCATGCTTGAAATACAGCATTGGCAAAGATATAGTGGGAGGGAGATATTTGCTTATAAACTTTTAAGTTTTTATTCCGTCAAGTTCCATTTTTCTCATTTTCAAAGGTTACTCTTTTAGCTTACACTCTAATAAAGAAAGTCCTTCGGCCTTCTCATGGGAATTTGGTTTCAAGAAGATCTTGTCAGTCTCAAAGCTTAAAGCAGCAAGAGTAATTCCTGAGCTTATAAAACACATGCCACTGTAGGTAAGAGATTCAAAATACCCAAGAAATTAAAAGATCAATGTCACCTTTCAGAAGAAAGTTTCTATTAAATAAAGAAAAACTTATGAATAGATGAGTTTACAACGAGACAAAGGTTCACCTTAAATCAAATTCCAAAGCTTCCTGTGGTTCCCAAACTCCAGAGACCTCAGCATTTGCTGCATTCTTGGTATATACAGCTACACGTCATTCTGAAAATCTTTCAGTTAAGGTTCTGAAAAGTTTTATCTTAGCAAAACGGTTAAACAGAGTGGTGGTTTTTTCTAATAGATCTCTTCAAGTACAAAGATGCAATTTACCTAATCTGGTGAAAAACATAAAGAGGCAAATTCAGACTGTAGATAATGACAAAGAAACGTATAGCGTAATGGAGTGTGGCTGTGGCAACACGGACAGTGAGGAAAAACGAAGGTCCGAGAGAGGAAAAACAAAGGAAAGGTTGAGAGAAAGTGAATTATTTATTTAATTATAAGTGAGATTTATATAATCCTCGCATTGGTATATGGCAAAAGATCATTGGTCTCTGGTCCAACCACCTCTCCAAGTGATTGGTTGGATCTCATGAAACCTATTTTCAAAATATTTCTACTTAGATTCATAACAACCTTACATGCAAACAGCAAGATGATTAGAAAGATGTTTAGAAAACCGTCTTGCTTGCTCATGTGAGAGCCAACAGCTTTCTCACAGAATACTTGCAAAATGCTGGATTTTTCCCTGCCAGCAGCTTTTCAGCATCCACAATGGAGAGGTAAGGAGAAAGACAAATCTGAATAATTGCATAAAATCTATCTCTCTCCAGTTCCATCCTGGTCACTTGTAACTCTCTAACACTTACAGAACAAAGATGCAAGTAAACGCCCAAAAATAGAAATCTTTGACAGTAAAGTAGCTTTCTAATTTCTCATGTAGCCCTGAAAATTTCAATACTGTTTGAAGTTGGTGAACCACGCCCATTTGCAAGCTTTGCCTTAACTCATCTGTTTCTGAGATCAGAAGCCAGAATTATTTAATGACAAGTATCAGCTTTTGTTCACAAACACAAGTTCAAAGGTTAATTATGCTACACTCACTGGACTTGTACCCAAGAGATTGCCTAGAACTCTAACAGATGTTATAAAAAACCCTGTAATACTCTAAAATTGTCCAGAATCAGCATCTTTTCTAGTCTTATTCAAAGAGACTTTCACCTTTGCAGCTGAGCAATGGCGGAATTAGCAAAGGGAGGAGTGAAAGAGCCCTTCCGTGTCAGTTAGGTCTTTCACTTATCATTGAACTACAACCTTAAAAAAAATATGCTGCTTGCTGGCATTTATACAGACACATTTACTAGTATAAAAAAAATCACATAATGCCAAAGAGAGAACTGTTCGTACCATACATAAACACTGCCAATTATGAGAGTAATCAAGAGTATACTACCGGTTTATACTGTGACATGGGATTCACAGTATAAAACACATGCATTTTTTGATAGAATTTGTCATATCTGGAGGAAAACTCTATCTTAATGCTTACTTTGAAGCATAAAATCCAACATAGCTGAACTCATTTTTTGTTCTATGCAAGTATAAAATGAACTTCTCTCAGCACAGCTATACCGTCGGCCACTAATCGTGCCCATGGTGTACTTGTTAAAAACAAAACAGTTGTCAGACACCACAGTAACGCAAAATGGGTTGCCTGAAGGAATGATCACCCAGGAGAGAGTTAAGATAACAGGCTTCACTGCTTTTATTACTTTAACCAGTCTTCCAGCTCTCTCATGTAAGGAGTTCTTACCAGCACACTATTGTTCTCAAACTGTTTCTGAGGCTGATTCTGAAGTCAGTATGTAACGAGTTTGGATTTGGAAATCTCCTTGTCACTTTTTCCACTACTGCATTCTGGTTTGGAGAAAACAAACCAGTGCTGCAGTTCAATCTGTCCTCTTTTCTACATTCTGTCTTTGAAAGTCCTCTTGTACAACTAAGAACAAGTCTTAAAGTTCTCTTCATATCAGGAACTAGCATTGATGCTATTTATGAAAATCCTTGCAGATATCTCTTAGAGTGTTCACATTGCTTATTCCAATAAGCAGCACATTCACTGAGCTTGGGCTGATTTCTGGCATTTTCCCACTGTAATAGAATGCTGGAAAAGTTTTATATTTAATTTGGGCAATGGGTTGGACTGAATAATTTTCCTCTACTTAATAATTTTATCAGAATGTAAGGTTTTTTACTTGTTTTTAGAAGAACATGGACATCAAAAGAAAACAACTGTAAAACTGTTTCACTGCATAATCATACCATCAACCCACAGTTTGACTGCAGTCAGAGAACTTGATTGTGTTACACACATTCCTTGTGTTTACTATGCACAAAGAAGCAGTTTACCACGAAGAAAAAGACATGTTCTATGAAGAAATATTGATGTGTATGGGATGGTATACAGCTATGGAACACTCCCTGATATAACATGAGCATCAGCAATGGTCTGTACTGGACCTCAGTTATATTTCTGAGTTGATTTGGTGTCTATGACTGTGGGACTAAACTTAGCTGACATGGTCAGACAGCTTGTGGTACATGCACAGTACAGATTCACACACAGATATGCACATACAAAATCTATCTATAAGGCCACGTGTGTGTGTGTGTGTATACTTGCACATACTTAAACATCAGTATTAAATTCAGGTATCTACTTCACACAGGAATTCCCTTTGTGTGACAAAAAACCCCCAAACTAAATTTTGTTCTCTTATAATTGAATGATGCACACTGTATCCTCCTCTTAAAGACAGATAAATATTCTCCTGCTGTGGATCTACCCTGAAAGCAATCTCATGTGATGTTTTCATAAAAAGAATTTGTACATTTGTTTTAAAAAGAGGTGTGTTTAGTCTTTTCTGCACACGAAGCATGTAACCGTGATACAAAGCTAACAAGCACATTAGCCTCATTCCTAGAAGAGCTATCATCACTGTGGAGGGCTGTGAGCCTTTGGTGCAGGACCTGTCTGCACTCCCTTGGAGGAAAAAAGCCCTGAGGCCCAAAAGACTCTCCCCAGAGATAGCAACCTTCCTCTGGGTCATGGTGAGTTCCCAACATGCCTTGTTTCTTTATGGTAATTGCCGGTACCCTGTTGGCTAATTGGCTTCCACCCCACCCCCTGCCTTTCCCATGTAAATCCCTGCTTCTACTCCTGCAGATGGGAGTTCTCATCCCTGGCCTCCTCTTCACAGAGACTAGACAATAAAGGCTACCTCTGTGGAACTGCCATATGAGGCTCCCGTGCCTCTGTCCCTGTGTTCGCCTAGTGATTTCACAAAACACTGAATCCCAAGAGCTGATATCACTTGTAGCAGAGAAGTTGCTACACTTGCTGAAATCACTCATCGCCCAGGGGAGTAGCTGAAACTTCTGGAGAAACTTTCCTGGGCGGGACGCTTTGCTCTAGGAAGATCGCAACCCACCCGGGGTGGTCTGACACAGGACCCCCCCCCGGAAGGTGATACGTCACAGATAAAGTCTGCCAGAAAAGGAGCCAGCGCTAAAAAAATGTAGAAAAGAGCAAAAATATTTATCTGTGTATCTCCACTTAAATGCATCTGGTTCTATGAAGATGTACTGTTTTAATCACGGCAGTTTTCTGTGCTTATATATGGCTTTGAAAGGGATGTGATAATCGTCAACAATACAGCAATTCTCAAATTTGGAACAATTTGGAATATAATATATTCATTATTAAAAGAGAAACAGTTCAAGAAAAGTATTTAACACGATAATGTAGTAACACTTTTTAGCAAAGAACATATTTAATAACATAAGAGATGAGGGGGGTTGAGGCTTGATTTGGTGTTGTGGTTTGTTATCACAGAAATTAAACGGAAGAAAACCATGCTCTTTTGCTCGTTCTGCAGCAGAAGCAGTTTCTGTCCTTTAGTCTGGAATTACACATTCTCAGAAAAAAAAAAATTAAAAATAAAAAAATAAAAACTAAGCAGACATGCTTGAGCCAGCTCTGCCAGAATGGAGAAACTTCAGCAAAGCCCATCTGCCTGGAAAGCGCTGTATTGCATATGGGTGACACAAGCCTCATCTCCACCAAATGAGGAATCCCCCTGCCCATTTCTGCACTTGACTGTGGGCATACCCCCTTCTTTACACGGAAGAAAATTAAGTACAAACCAAAACAGATAGCACAATGCCTAGTTCATGCTTTTTTAAGGAAACACTTACAGATCACCGTAGACAAGGCCATAAATCTGTGCGGTGCTGTGATGGTAGATTCCTCTCAGGATAATTAGAAGAAGGATCACAACAAAAGCTGGAAGCCCCCAACTCAAAAGGAAGTAAAGCAGATAGCGCGTCTCTGTGTGTTCATCATTCATCACGAGGACATACCAGAAATTAACAGCCTGAAGAATAATGCACAAAAACAATCAGTAGACTTGGTGGTGATGAGCTATGCCAAAAACTGAATCACTCTGAAAGTCATAAGGCAGAGTATTTCTGACCCAGTACATGTGCATGAATAAACACTTTTCAACAAAAATACTTCGTCCTCACTTTTTTTTCCTTAAATAATGAAAAGAAATATTCTTATTTATACAACTATTCTGAATTAGACTAACATAGAGGAATGGACACCCTGTTTGGTAGAAAACACTTTTTTGCAATGCAAAAATAGCTTTTTCATGCAAAAGTCACTTTCTTCTTGGATATTCATACCTTCACATAGAAGACTAGCATATAGTATTTCTAAATATGATCTGTATTTAATATTTTTATGTTATCGTTCAGCTTTGTGTATCTTGTAGGAAGCTCCTTAGATGGCTCTAACTGTGATCCTGTTCTGGGCTCAGCAAAGACATGGAGCAAATCCAGCAATGGCCCATGAAGACGACTGAGAGATGGAAAACCTCTCCCAGGAGGGGAGGCTGAGAGAACTGTGATTGTTCAGCCTGGAAAGAGAATGCTCAGGGGGATCATATCCATGATACTTGATATAAATACTTGATAGGAGGCAGTGATGCAGAGAGAGATAGATAGGGCATCTCCTCAGTGATGCCCAGTGGTGGGGCAAGAGGCAATGGGCCCAAATTAACATACAAGAAGCTCCAACTGCATGCAAGAAAAAGCTTTATTATTGTGGGGGTGGTGAAACACTGGGCCAAGATGCCCAGAGAGGTTGTGAAGTATGTGTCCTTAGATAATCAAAACCAAACCGACCACGGTGCTGGGCAACCTGCCCTAGCTGCTTGAGGTAGGGTGTTGCACTAGACAGTCTCAAGGTACCCCTAAAACTTCAATGGTTCAATGATTCTGTGTAACGTATGTATAAGAGTTTGAGAAAAAACTGCAAATAAATGAATGTAAATTCACAGGCATCTCTAAAACACTCTGTGTTTACCTATGATAAACTCATCATCAAACAGCATAATTTGGTTTAAAACCATATATGAATCAAAATGAAGTGGAATAGCTGAAACCCCTCGAAAGAACTGGTAGTATGAGTAAGGAAACCCTTCAAGTGGAACAGAATACTTAGAATATTGCTTGGATATTTGCATTTTCTTTAAGATGTTCATAGTAGAAACACTGTTATGCATGAGAATTTTTTAATGCACATCTACACACTACTGTCTAATAAACACCTAAGCTACTGATAATAAAAATATTTTTTGAAAAATTTTTCTTTACTTTCCCCACTTCAAAAATGTTATACCACCTACAGGTCCGCAAGCTATATTACTTCTGGCTTTTTCTATGGGATGAATAAGGCATTAATTTTGTCTTTTTCTGCATATAAAGTATCTAATTCGAGCTTGTGCCTTTAAGCATGTCTTATCAGTCAATGGAGACAGGACAGGCACCTTCAGGCACTCATTAATCCTTATCCAAGCATAATCATCTCTCTCCACGGTCTACACAAAGGTTTCATATAATAATGTTACATACTACATATCCAGCCATCTACTGTGAGGATAGAAAAAAATTCATATACAGTGACAAGTCAATCCAACATGATTATTTTGCTGAGGAAATTTTGCACATCTCCCTCAGCCATGGGTTTGTCTACCCCTTTGTTCAGGAACACCTAATTTTCACATTCAAGTTCTTAATTAGTTGTTTCTGGATTCCTTATATAGATCTCATTAGTTAACTATAATTTCAGATTTTTTTCTGTGATTTATATAGCATGAATATACAGTACTTTCTGTCATTGATAATAAAGCACATTGCATGCTAACAACTTGTTTAAAAAAGGTTAGTACGTGTTTTAAATGCTTTTTTGCAGAATGACATTTCATAGCTATGTCCAGCGTATATAATTATATTCATTACATAATAATTATTATGTCTTTTTTGATTTTCATTTGATGATTAGTGCTATACCAACACAGGCAGAGCTTATTTTCCTCAAAAGATCACAGGTAAATCCTCTCATTTAATTGCAACTGTGCTGTGTAGGTTGAAAGAACACAGAAAAACTATTTATTGCATTGCTGGAATAAAATAGGAATAGGAATAAAATATTAAACAGATGAAATGGTATTTGGACAAAAATCCATAGCTTGTGAAAAGATTGGTTGTTCTGTTCACTTTTACATGGGATTGAAAACTCATTCAAAACACTGTTTGTCACTTTATGCCAATAAACACTCTCCAATTACATGTCCTTATAGTCCTGGCTAGGCTGTGCCTCACTGCAAGCACTTCCAGACAGCAAAATCCTTGAACAGATATATGCTGCTACACTCAGGGATTGTTGGTTCTACTAATTCTGACAATCTGGTGAACATTGTTCTCAGTCATCCAACTGAAATTGCTTTCTATGAAATCATACCTCATGTCCTTGTTCTGTGTTTGGTTAGCCATATTTAGATATCTCACCTCATTTATCACAGCATAACATTTAACACCACAGCTGCTGTAAAGATGCAAGTGAGGCTGGATTATTCACATTTCCTGCACAGTCACATATGTATCTTGATAATTACTAGTTCTTATCTTCAATCCCTTTTGATGCTCCAAAATGTAATCAATTAAATAATAGAGGAGCTAATTTTAGCAAATCCCTTCCTGTTGCCATGCTGCAACAATAACCAGTTCAACAGAAGAATAAAATGTACAGTCTGTTTTCCAGCTGCTCAGGTGGATGCACAAATGGGCAAGTTGTGATTTGTTCTGATGTAGAATGCGAAATAATTGTTTATTCACATAACACACTAATGAGACAATGTGAACTTCAGTGAAAGTTTTTTTCTTTTAAAATGAGGCAATTAACAGAAATTACCTTCCCAAGCCTGGAAACCTAAGATGCTTTTATGTATTTTTTAAATTATTCCTTCATTTATCTTTAGCGATAATCACAGGATTTTAGAATGTTTTGTGTTGGAAGGGACCATCTAGTTCCACATCTCCCACCATAGGACATTTTCCATCGGACCAGTGTCTGGGTACCAGCCAGGACAGGGTTAATTTTTGCAGTGGCCATGGCTGGGACCCAGAGGTAATTCTATACCACCTCCCATCATTGCTGGGGGCTGGAGGAAGGGACCCTTCTGGGAAGATGGGGCTCCTGCTGGGTCAGTAGTAGTGTGGTGGAGGGAGCAGTTGGGTGGCGTTGTTTCTGTGACTCATTCACCTCTTTCTTGTACCCTCTGTCATTAGTATTATTGTTGTACTGTTTATTTCATTATCTCATTGCTGTTTCCAGCACACTGCTCTTACCTCAACCCATGATCTTTGCCTTCTGAGCCTCCAATTCTCCCCTTCAGCCCAAAGCAGGGCAGAGGGAGTGAGAGGCTGGGATCAAGAGAGCAGTGTGTAGATTTGGCAGGAGCACTACATTGGAGAATACCATTCCTAAACAAGGACAACGAAGTTGTTCAAAGTCTCATCTCCAAACCACCCTTGAACATTTCCAGGGATGAAGCAGCCACAGCTTCTCCGGGCAACCTGTTCCAGTGCCTCACCACCTGTGATTATTTGTGGATATCTGGCAAATAACAGGTGCAAAATACTTTATTTAAAGTCTTTTCCAATCCAGCAGGAAAACTTCTATTTTCATTCTTTCTTCTTTTTACAAATAGATGGAGGGGGTAATTTTATAATAATTATATGCTTTCATATAATTCCTTTTTTGAAGCTGTTAAGCAGTCCACAAATCATTCTTAAAAGAAACATAAAAGCATCAAACTTACTTTAAGATTGGTAAACATCTTACAGTCTGGCAAAAATTTACAGAAATTTATAGAAAATTTAAAGTGCCATTAAATCAATGTAGGAGAAAGACTCAGTTTTGGGTGATAGCAAGTTAATGACTTTCTATTCTGGTTTGCTTGTTGAACTGACACTTTCACTGTTGATTTAATTCACTGTAGCAATAGCTCAAGAAAGCACAAAGAATCACATTTTTCCATAATTTTACTCTGTGCCAGAAGTGGCAATTGAGAACTACAGGATTACTTTTTTTTTACCTCAATAGACAGCTTTTAATTTTTTTTGTAACTTACTTTTTGCAACACGTTAGAAAATACTAAGAGAAGAAACTTGCTTTCCTTGCCATGCTAAAAGATACTCTTAGGATGTGCTCCTAAGACAAAAGCATTTGAAAATACAGGTTTATGCTGTACAAAGGGACACTTGTCAGGATGAAGACTACTGGATTTCAGACATCAATACAAGGCAAATATTTCAGGCCCATAAAGAGCCATTTGCACCTTGCTTACTCCTTTCCTTCTGCAGTTAAGAAAGCCTCATGCTTCATAAAATTGGGTGATGCTATCAGCTTTCTGTGACTTAGAAATCCTCCCTACAAAAAACAAGAAACAAGCCCATACAATACAAAGAGAGAGGAACAAACAGACATGCAAGGATGATTCGATGTGATCTTTGTTCTGATGCTGAAAATGGACCAGGTGACCTCCGAGATCCTTTCCATCCTTACATTTCAGTCAATATATGAGTAGTAGCTACATTTGTAGCAGAAATACTGATATTGAATATGTCTACAAATACAAGAAGCTAAAAAGAGAACAAGAATTAAAACATGAAGCTATAGATAGATGCTTTTGCAAGGAGCATTGACATAAGATAAAATGCTAAGCATAATTACTATACCAAGCACTATGCAGAAGATGGAAAGATTACACCCAAAAAAAAAAAAAAAAAAAAGTGATGAAGTTATCCTAGAGTCTAGAAAGTGAAGATCTTTGATCTGAACCACAGAAATGAATCTGTATATGTCCGACCATACTGTTTAATCTGTGTTTTCCTATAGAGCTTTGTTGCCTGGAAATGTTGCTACAGCACCTTTTGATCACTTAAAATCTCCTGGATTTTATGGATGTTTCGGTTCCACATGCCTGCATGGTGCTGGTACTTGATGATCACATTCACCCATTTCTGTATCCCGTGATCAAGGCAGACACTTGCAGGTTTGTACGATGTAAGTCAATGATCAAGCATATGCACTACGCTATGCAGCCTCACAGAGGGCAGTGACTGCACAAAGGACACAGAATCTGCTCCTGAGCTTTTGCTCTTCTCCAGACAAAAGTATTTAAGTGTCATTTAAGCATAAATACATTATTAATTCTGCTGTCCAAATCAAGTAATGTATATAAAGTATACAATGCTGAGAAATACAAACATTAATTTCCCAGACTTTTAAATCTGCTGTTCAGACAGCAAATCAGTTTGGTTTCCCCTTGGATCCACAAGCTTTTCTAGAGTTCTCATGGGCACTGATTCAAGCACAGAGATGTCCCCAGCACTCCTTCTGTGCCCTGATGTAGCTTACTCACTCCATAACGAGATATATAAATTCAAGACCTATTCCCAGCCAAGAGGAGTAAATTGTAGCTGAGGACTGGGTTGATCTATATTTCAGATTATTTCTTTCCTTCTGGGTCTTTCAAAGTTCAGGAATTACTCTCAGCTGAACACTTGCAGCTACAAAAAGGGGTTTTACTCCTGGTAGCTCATCACTTAGCAGGCTGTGATGGATTCTCTCTTGAGCCCTTTTGTCCTGTCAGATTTCCACGAAGAGTCTTCATGTTTAACACAAGCCTGATGCTCCACTACATTTAATGTATTATGCAAGTTCTTAGGATTTGCCCAAAAAAAATATTTTATTAAAAAAAATAACACTGGATTTCAACTACAGACATAAAAATGACCAACTGTTAACAGTCATACAATTTTGTTTGCCATTATAAATAATTTTTGCAATTCAATGCTATGTAAAACGCATAGAATGGGATGATGAAATTACTGTCAAATACTGAGTTGCCAAAGCTTGAGACATCACAATAAAAGAAACTTAAAAACATTACTTTGTCCAAATTAGCAAACGGTGAAGAGCTCTGAAGCAATTTAGGAATAAAGTGAATGAGCAACTGTGAAGAATATAATTTACAGTTTACAAAATAATTCAGAGTAGTTAACCTATGAGCCATCATTTGCCAAGAAGACAAATTTCTGTATTGAGGCCATCTACATGTGGCTTGCTAAGGCTAACAAACACAACTGAGCTGTTGGAGAGGCTGCTAGGGTTCTCAATGAATATAAGCCTGACATATCCCAGGAAAATGCCACTTATCACATGAATGTTACTGGGAGAGAAAGTTGTATTTAGATGCAGCCTAATTTGCAATTCTTGGTTTGACCTGACAGCTTGCATATTGGAGGATTTGTATGGTAATGTATGGAGCTGCATATATAAAGCTGTATGCTATAATAAATGTGCTGGGGACAAATCCTCTTAAAATAACAGACAAATAAATCACTTAACTCACATACTGGTGCTAAACATACATTTCCACATAAGGGCATATTAATGTATTTTTTCAAATAACCCGCCAGCTCGTTATTTTGACTAACTTACAGCTGGTAACTTTCCATAACTGATTTGATCGTTCATGGTGCCCCATATTAGTTCAATTGTTTTTTCCACCATTTACTGTTCTGTGATACATCAAATGAGCAACAGAGCTGTGAGTAGCCTCGAGTACAAGTCTGGTGAGAAATGGCTGAGGGAGCTGGGAGTGTTCAGCCTGGAGAAAAGGATGGGGGGACATGGTTTACCTGTGGACTTGGCAGTACTGAGTTAACTGCTGGACTCGATAATCTTAAAGGGCTTCTCCAACCTAAAAGATTCTATGATTCTATAAAAATTCTGGGAATAATTATGAACACATATATTCTGTATTTTAATGCAAACAAGTGAGGGTGTGTTTGTTATGTTATACAAGTTTAATGACTAAAATGCCACTGACTCAACTCAGTGCAGTTTACATTTACACTTCACATGTAAGAGACTGCTTCAAAAGACCAAATAAGAGACGTTTAGAAAAACTACTAACAGTAAGAAAAATAATTCTTCATTGTTCTGAGACAGTAACTTCTTTACAGGATAAAATAAGATGAGGACATTCTTACATAGTAGCAATGGATATTGGTGGAAAAAGTCTTTTATAGTGTTTGTATATTTACCCTTGGAGTTGTGTCACTCTAGGTTTAATAAAAGCCATCCAAAGTTTTGGCCTTCTAGCAGCACTGAATTTCAGTGCTCTATATCTCTCTCTATATATATACAGATATGTATATATATGCACTACGATTTAATAGTAATACAGTCTAACTATCAGTTACATTTACAGGTGTTTTGGAGAAGTGATAAAAAGGACTAAGATACCAACCTGAATAAGCATCCAGCTGAACTGGCAGAGATAAAGGTAATGGGTAACAGATGCAAGGGCAAAGCAGCTTTCCTCTGAGATATGCTGGCTCATGTAAGCAGAGGCCAG
Source organism: Oreocharis arfaki (assembly GCA_013398015.1). NCBI lineage: Eukaryota > Metazoa > Chordata > Aves > Passeriformes > Paramythiidae > Oreocharis > Oreocharis arfaki. Next base: position 621,459 of record VZRR01010573.1, on the reverse strand, counting down.
AAACGAAACCTGCAGGGGAAAAAAATTAATACATGCATATTGGAATTAAACAATATTAATTTAATATTAACAATAAGGGGAAGACATTCGTTTGGAAGCAAAACATACACTAAATTACTATTTCAGAGACTCAGGAAAGATATCTTGGACATTTAAAATTCACCCAAAAGAAGTTATGCTTAAACACAGTCAACCCCTAAACCAAATTTAAACTTTTTGCAGACCATCTAATAATTTGTTGAGAGATGTTAGTTGTTTAGTATGACCTGAGATTAGAACATGGTGCTAATAATGCCAAGGTTGTGGGTTCAATCTCAGTATTAACTTAAAAGCTGGGCTCAATGATCCTTGTAGGTCCCCTCCAACTTGGAATATTCTGTAATAGGACAAGTAAGTTTTAATTAGAATGAGTTTTTGAGTTATATTACTCTGATTCAGTATGTTGTTGCCTTTTCTTTACTTGTTTAGCATGAGCAGTTGGATCTTCTGAAGCCTTAGATGACAAGCTGTGGTCTTACACTGAGATATGTTTTTGGCTGGAATGGAAAAGAATATTGATAATGCACTGATGTTCTTGTTGTTGCTAGGTAATGTTTATCCTAAGTCTAGGGCTTTTTAATTTCCCATGCTCTGCCAGCTAGCAGGTGCTGTACTCCTCCTAAATTACTTATTTCTACAAATGTGACACCCCAGACTTTGCTATGGGAAGCCAAGGGTCGAGCCTGAAGAATGAGGAAGCACACATGAAAGAGAGGGTATGTGTGGGCAAGGAGTCAGGAGAGGCACCCATGGGCCACCTGGAGCTGTCCACTGCGAAGGGACCCCAGTCCCAGCAGTGACAGTCTCGGGTGGTGTGTGTGTAACTCCTTGAATGGTGAGAGAACGTTCAGGCAGCGGCTTCTCCTTTAACACATTTGCACCCTTATATGAGGAGACTACAGAGACACTTAATATTGATTGTTTAAAATAGTTCTCATACAACATTAGACATGGGTCTTGTAACTGGATGGAGATTTTCCTCCATAAAATTAAAGAGATGTAATCTTCTGTTTTGAGCAAATCTAGATATGTTATCAAGTAAACAAATGAACTCAAGAGGCATTTACTGTCTTCAGGCTGTCAGACACGCAGGAATATAATACCTCATCCCATAAGATAGCAATACTGGACAAAAGTGAGGAAGCATTTATTCCTTTGTCTAATGCCATACCAGAATTTCACATTCACAAGGCAGTTACAATTTGTTTTTTTTCCACAGATATGCCAAATGTCAAAGGACTATATGTTTGCTGGATAAGTAGTCAAAACATTGTCTAAGAAACAAAGGTATTCCAACTCCGACTGCAATGCATTCGGCTATACAATTCCAACATAGCATTTTAAATTAAAACAGAACTCAGAAACCTTAAGCTCTGTCTTCTGTAAATTTCTTTACAGAAGAAATAGCTCTACAAGCAAAGTTCTTGAAATAATTAGCGTTCACTTAAAGAAATGTTCCATTCATCCACTGTGCTGATAACTTTTTCTTTCTCTGACAAAAAATACTACTATTTTGACCAACAGCCCATTGACTTGTTAGTAACAGAAATTAATGGGCTGTGCAGACTGATTTTACGTACATAAAATCAGGAGATGGGATAGGTAAGGAAGTTAAAGTGAATCAAGTGATTTGGCATACATGTGAAAACTGTATTTACAACAAAATAGTTGTATGGTACCAGCTAATCCTTACACAGTCTCTTTATCATAAAAGTATCCTTATAAAGACAGGATAATGTTACCCCACCATGAAATGGAAGGACAACAATAAGCAAGTGGGGGACAAGTGGACCAAAAACAATTATGAGATGTGTTTCAATATCTAAAGGAAAAAAATGCACTTTAAGTATTTTATGTGGGATTTATCAGTCTTCTGCTGGGAACTGGCATCGAACCATGGCCACATAACTATTCAGTTACTAAGAGGTTAACACACAGCTTAATATAGACTGCTCTTTGCCAAATTCTGACACTGCTAAAAGAAATCCCATCATCTAGAGTGGGTTAAACACAACGGAAATATGTCTGCAATTGCTGCCATCCATGAGGGATAAACAAGAAGTGTTTGTGGAAACAACCCCATAGCACCAGCTCTCTCAAACACTACCAGTAGTAATTCTTGTAAAACTTGAGCAAATGCTTCTACTGACAACAAGCATCTGGGTGGAATACAACACACATCTGAGTGGAAAGGCTTTACCGCCTTTTGTTCTCTGAAGCCTTCTACATAGGTGAAGGACAGACTGTTAGGCTAGAGACAAAGAGGAGACATAAGCGCAAAAGCAGACTGATAAGAGTCTTGGACATATGTTTTTAACACCTTTTAGACTGAATGTTGGCTTGAAAGCATTTTGCATCTATAACCAAGTAACTGAAATTCCTAACACTCTTCTGTGCTTCAGGAATAATAAGATTATGCATATTAAAAAAGAAGAGTATATCACTATATCAACAGTTTTCCAATTAATACAATGCAAAGACTCCAAATATTTGCTAGAAATGCATATCTTTGACAGAAACTGATGGTTCTTAAAGAAACAAGACTGTAATATGGCTGGAGTAATCCCTCAGCTAAGAATTCACTGTAATTAGTGGCCTTAGAGTATTTTAGACCCAAAAAAAAAAAAAAGCTAAAAAGATAAAAAAGGGTAAAATACAAAATTTCATAGACTTGTTATCTTGCATCTTGGCCAGAAGATACAAATGAGAGTTGGTTTATAACACAAAAAAACCCTCAAACCAAGAAATGTGCCTTCCCAAAAAACTGTTCCTTAGACCAAATTCCCTCATGTTTTCTGTACCTCACTTAGTTATTACTTGTAGGGTGCAATCTTTGGTAATAAGGAGCCTATCACTTTAATAACAAAAATATGTGCCATCTATTGGAACAAGTTCCCTCTGGGATCTTTAAAATAAATGCTTCTTATAATACCAATTGTCCAGAGTGCTTTTTACAGAGAGCTTATGGTTTAAATACCCCTTTTCAATCTTTGTATACTGACATTTGGTTCTATGCTGAGATGATAACATAATGCTTCTTCCTCATACTTGTCAAGGTGATCAGTCTTGATCCAAATTGATTTAACTAAAGGAAAATCCTTTAAATCACTCAAGTAGCAGGCTGATACTTTTATTAATTTGACTGTGAGGGTTCCATACCACATTGAAAATTATGGTGATAGCATATCATTCAAAAAGTTTCCCTTGACAAAGTGAAAAGAAAAAGTTAAAAAATAAAATACGATAAATAAATGCACTTCTGTTTAACAGCAAAAGGCTCTTTAACAGGGTCTCCATCTGACAATAATTTGCTCAGTTAATCAAAGGACACTGAAATTCTTTTAAAACTTTAAGACAATTATCTAGCAATTACTTCACTGAAATTACTACCAGGATATTCCATCTAAGTCATCAACACCAAACTATAAACGAATAACATGAGATGATTTACAAAATTGAATGTTCCTCTATGAAGAGTATTTTTGTACTGCTGCTTCCAAGTGGTAGGCTGTATCTGAACATCACTTCTCTGCTAGCTGAGATCTGCTCCTACTTTGCAGCCTGCACTTTTTCATGGTCAGTTTATATCTGTTTTTATTTCTGTTGTCTCTCAGGTTACACAGGATTTCCTCCTCCTTGGGGTTTGTACTACCATGAATTCATGGAAAGCAGTAGTACTCTCCCCCAGGCTCCATTTTTCAGGGTTAATTAAGCCACTGCACAACACAGTAGTCTGTAGAGATGCCTAAGCTGATTTGCACAGCAAAAGCAGTTCAGCTCCATGAACACAGCATCTGCCTAGATCAATTTACCTTGTTTCTCACAGTAACCCTACATACCGAAATGTATGCTCACACATGTGAAAACTTGTCCTTGTGCAAAAAGTCTTTGCAGTTTATGCACCAATTTCATTGTCCTTCTCTATACCGGACATATCGATTCCATCCTTCATGAAAACACTTAAGGTTGGATGGTGAAAAGCTGAAGAGGTCTCTCAAGATTCTCATCTAGAAGTTCTCTTAACTCCCCATGTACCATGCAAAAAACTTCTGATCACAGTCATAGATTTACAGAATGGTTAGGGTTGGGAGGGACCTTAAATATCATCTAGTTCCAGAACTCCTGCCAGGGGCAGGGACACCCTCCATTACACCAGGTTGCTTTAAACCCCATCCAGCCTGGCATTGAACACTTCCAGGGAGGGGGCAGCTAAAGCTTTTCTGGGTAATCTGTGGCAGTTCCTCACCACTTTCATAGTAAAGATTATTTTCCTAATATCTAATCTAAACTTACTGTCAGTTTGAATCCTTTCCCCTTGTCCCGTCACTACTTACTCTTGTAAACTGTTTCTCTCCATCCTCCTTGTAGGCTCCCTTAAGGTACTGGACGGTCACAATCAGGTCACCCCAAAGCCTTATCTTTTCCAGACTGAGCAATTCCAACTCTCCCAGCTTTTCCTTATGGGAGAGATGTTCCATCCCTTTAATCATCTCGGTGGACTCTCTCCAACAGGTCCATGCCCCTTCTGGGCTGGAGACCTCAGACCCGATAGTGGAGGTGGGGTCTCACGAGAGCAGAATGGAGAAGCCAAATCCTCCCTCTCCTGCTGGACACATTGCTTTGGATGCAGCCCAGGATACACCTGGCTTTTTAGGCTGATCCATGGTAGCACCTCAGTGATCATCAGGTACACACAGCTTTCCTTCTTATTTCTAAGCAACTATCTCTTGGCACAGAAGTTTGCTGTTAGCCTACAAGTTATGACTGTTCGACTTGTTCTATAAAATATTCCTGTATTTCACACTTCAGTCTTCAAAGCTATTCACACCTTTCTATATGCTACCCCACTACCCCTAAGTGTCAGCACTTCTCTATTTTCTGCCACTGGGGCATTTTGCCTGGGCATATTATTTTCTGTCCCACAAACCAGGGCTCTAGGATCAGTACATAACCTCTTTGTCACTCTCTCATAGTTGTCTTTTCCCACCAGTCTGTCTCTTCTCAGATCTGAGTTCCTGGACTAATCTTCCTCCATTATTATTTTACTAATTATGTGATACATCATTAGTATGTATCTACTTTACCAGTATTTACTGTATTTATCTCATCGAAGGAAACCATCAGACTAGTTTGCATGATCTAAGTACAAGCACATGTGAGTCCTATTCTCTCCCTCATTTATCACTATTGACTTTCGACAGAATTTTTTTTTTAACTCTTAGATGTTTGCTGTTGCCATTCCAAGACCACCGGCGATGATCTTTCAGCAATCACGGTGACTAAGAAGTGCCCAAAGACTGGAGGAAAGCAAAGGTCACCTGCATCTTCAAGAAGCAGGAGGAGAAGAATCTGAGCAACTACTGGTTGGTCAGCCTGACCTCCATCCTTGGGAATGTGATGAAGCAGCTAATTGTGCAAACAGTTTGCAGGCACATTAAGGATGAGACAATCACTAGGAGTAGCCAGCATGGTTTCACCAAGGGAAAGTCACATTTGACACACTTGATTAACTTCTGTGATGAAGTCACTGGCCTGGTAGATGAAGAGAGAGGAGCATATACGGTCTGCTTGGACCTTAGTAAAGCCTTTGACTCTGTCTCTGGTAAGATATTCATAGACGAGTTTTTCACTTATGGGCTGGAAATGCAGACAGCGAGGTTGACTGAAAACTTGTTTGAACTTGTCTGGAAAGCACTTGTTTTAAGTGGCTTATGTGACAACACTTCAGAACTGTTCAAAGAAGTGCAATGAAACTGATGAATTTGAAGCACTGTGACAAAAGACTATCCCTTTCTTCAAAAAAAAAAAAAAGGAAAAATTTAAATAAAAGATTTTTCCTCGCATTTTATGCAACTAACTAGACCACATAATGTATTACCCTTCAGAGAATGAGCAACACCCAGTGAGGAGGACAGGAAGTTTTATCTGTTGAAAACCATAGGTAACTGATTAACCATGTTCCAGTCAACTCAAACCAGTCTGTCTTAATGTTCCATTGCAATATTTCAGCCTGACAATGCAGTAAATACTGAAAAAAATATTTTACAAAGACCTAAGTCTATCTGACGCAATATTAGCCGTAGAAGTTGTTAAACAGGAAGTAAACAAGTTGTAAAACAGGAAGTTTCAGCACTGATACTGCAAATGTTAAAACCCAGAGGCAGTAAGTGAAAGAAAAGGTAAAGATAAAATAATGAAGTGAAACACAATTTATAGTTTTAAGAATTCAAACATGTTTTCACAAGGGGAGAATAAATCTGAGAGCAATAATCTTTCCCAATTGCAAGAAGTGCTGAAAAGGCAGCATGTTGCAATGGGTCAAGAAAAAAGAAAGAGAACATCTTGCAATACTTTAGGGAAGGAGCTGTGGAGATGCCCAGAAAATATAAAAGCATCAAGCAGCTAAACAACAAACGTTTAGCCCTGGAAGAGAGTGCAAGGCTAAGGTCTGACAAATCTGCTCACAACAGTTTCACTTTCCCATGTCAGCAGGAAGCACTCGGCATCCTGCAGCTGAGAAAAAGATCCTTCTCACCTGGAGAAACCCGCAGAGCAACTGGTCAACTCTTTTAAAACACTTCGGAGTGTGCCTGTGAGGAACATGCCAGTATACTTATGCCATATTTTTACAATTTATGTAAATTGCTGTTTCACAGTATGAACTCACAAAGCTTTAGATCTTCTCTTCTTCTAGACAGAGAAATGCCTTCTTATATGTCTTACAGAAATGGATCCTAACAGTGGCCATTTAATTTCTTTCACATTAAACATTTTTGACAATTATCAATTTTATTACACTGTCTACTTGGAGACTGTCTGCCTTATAGAGATTGTCTATATCCATCTATATTAAAAAAGAAGAGAAAGCGAAGAGCCTAGCCACATGCTGTCTACAATTATACCCATCCAATCTCAATAGAGGAACAGTATCAAGAACATAATTTAAAGTGCTGTTCCTTTTGTTGGACTTAATTGCAATGAACAATAACATAGGCAAATAAACACATTTAAACTCTCATGTCCTCACTGAACTGCTCTCTTATGCTTTGAATTTACTTTATATGGAAAAAAAAGGGATTCCCTCCCTTGAACGCAGGGACACTGCTTAATAATAGTGCATATGAATCATACTTTTTGTTGCTGCTCGGTAGAACAGGACAGCACTGATGTGAGCCAAGTGTTCTTGTGTTTTGTGTTACGATATTAAATGCCAGGACAAAAATACCAACAAAGGATGTACAAAACACTGGAGCGATTCATGGCCACCAGCAAATATTCTAAGCCACTCTTTCTGGAAAAAGTAACAATACAACATACAGCATGTATCAGACCACAAAAGAAAATCTTATATAAGTAAGAAGATTCAAAACACAGTATTTAACTGGGTGAAATGTTCAATAACCACCATTTCATTTCATATTTTTTCTGTATTAATATTGTTAAAATAAGCATTTAAAGCTCCTTTGTGAATTTATGTGAGTGCTAAATGACTTCACTGGTCATTAAGTGGTTTATTTGAGAGGAGTGTTTTGTAATTGACACCACAAAAAAACATGCATGTGGGTTAAGCTTTATTTCTGTCTTCAGTTAAGTCAGTGAACATAGATATTAAAAAATAAGTACCTTATGAACAGCAGCACCATAGTCTTACTCTATAATTTGTGTGCATTTTGTATTTTAGAGCTATTTTTATGTTTATGTTTATTTGCTTAGAGTGTTTATTCTATATCACTGCAAACTGACATTGTAAGAAAATCCAAACAGCTAACTAAAATAAAATACCTTGAAATGCTGAAGTTATATTTACAACAGTGACCCATGGTGCTTTTGTAAAGATGTTCACACTTCATTAAGCAGCAGAACTGGCAACCATTTTCACTAGTGATTAGACATCAGTAACCATATGTTACTCATTCCTTTTCCCCAGCTGAGCAGGATGGTAGTTGGTTTCATGCTAGGTTCGATCCCTGCCCTCTTCGCTTCCCATTTTTAGGCTCAGGAACATTTTTTTCCTTCTCTGAGCATGGAGGTAGCAATCTGAGGGTGCAGGATAGGGGTAGGAGGGTATGAGGCACCATGATGCAAAGCACAGCAGCACACAGCTGGCTATGCAGTTAAGTTAGCTATTGGGAAAGACTGGGGTAGCTCACACCCTCCTCAAAACAAGCCCAACACAAGCACCCAACTGCATGAGGTCCTCTAACACAGTTTGTCTTCTGCTCCAATCATACTGTACCTTACAAAGATTATGTTGAGAAAAAACAAGGACTAACATGCTCTTAGCAGAACCTAACCCAATTAGTTTTATGTACAGATTCGGAAAAATGTATCTGGCATATTACCTTATAAAGAGTTTTTGTTATCACCTTCATTTAGATCTGCAACAAAGATAGATGATGCTTTTGTTACTCATTGCAAAACAAGAGCCAGACATGCCGTGTGCTGCTGCAAGGTTCGCAATAACACAAGACTTTTAATGTAATGATGCAAAGAAAAGCTGAAAAATCCTCTTTGTTAAACTATCAAAATTTCGTCTACAGTTTTTCCAGGTTCAAGCACTCACACAGAGCTTAGGGCTATGCTCTGAATGTGCTGATTTGGCAGGTCCAAAACAAGCTCCTCTGATGGACTTTGATTTTCTACAGTAAGATCTGTGTCACATTGTTTTCTGCCTAGAAGCTCAGATAAGAACCTGAGCAGATCTGCCATGACACATTAATTTTCTCTAGAGGTTTCTCAGGTTGGATCTATATTCACTTACGGGGTGTATGAGGAAAAGCTTTCAGTAATGTGGCTTCTCACTTCCTACATTTCTGGATAGTTTTTCTGAAAGTTCAGGTGTTAGTTTCCTTCAAAAAGTACACACAAATTTGATGACATGACCATTTATGAACTCTGAACTGAATTTAGGACACTATCCAGGTCCAACGATATGCAATGTTGGGTAAGTTAAATAACTGCAAGGGAAACGCATCTGATAACCTCTGATCCTTTATGTAAATAGTTCCCAGTGGTCAGTGCCTCATGTCCCATGGTCAATGCCTCTAGCCCGTCAGTGTTTAAGAGGCATTTGGACAACACCTTTAAAAATATGCTTGAACTATTACTCGTCCTTGAAGTGATCCAGCACGAGTCTCTACGATCATTGTAGGTCCCTTCCAACCAGAACTATTCTATTTTTTTGTAGTCTAGCAATAAGCTGAAGATGAGAAACATAAAATTACTCCACAGAACCTAGATGCTGGCTGGAGTAACGCGTACGTCTCCACCTGCTTGCCTGCATATTTCCCCCCGTAGGAGCCACAGCACAGGGTAGGGCAGACTCACCACAAACTGAGGTGAGGATGCAATCAGCATGCAGCCATGTATGCTACTTTAAGCACAGTAGAAAAGGCCTCTCATGTTCCTCTATAAGGCTAGCCAGTTGTGAAAGATAAGCTGTGTCTTGTAGTCCACATGCTGAAGAAAAGGGATGCAACCTGCTCTAGTGGAAGGTGTCTCTGCTCACAGCAGTGGGGTTGAAAATAAATAATCCTTAAGCTCCTTCTAACTCAAATTGTTCTATGATTCTGTAACTGTTTATTTATCCTCTTAAAAAAGCCATAACCAAGATGTAATTCCAGATAGAGTGTCTTCTGGCTTCATAACGCTTCAGTAGCAAACCTCTGCCTAAATATTAGCCCCTCTAGACAGCTCTGAAATCACCTTAAGGGCCTTTCCCTTTTCTTTATCTATTTTCTATTGTATTTTTAAAAGACAATAGGCTAAGCAAAAACTCCTGGTAAAACTGTTAATGGTAATCTGAGACATATTTACAGAGCCAGTGGTGGCATATACAGATCAAAAAGCAAGTATACTAAAATTGCAACCCCTAACAGAAGGCTGGTGATAGTAAACGATTATTTTTCTCAGCAATACCTCAGTTGGTAGAGCGCATGCCGTCTACAGTCTCAAAAAAACCCCAGAGGTTTACATATAGAGAGAGAGAGAGCTTCACAAGACTATGGGATCTGTCTTCATTTATTGGTTGGAAGAGCTATTCTAATGTGAAGTCTAAAGTCAGAGGAAAGAATATTTAATTAAAGCAATCTGAGTTTTGTCAGAAGCTTTTAAAACAAACACATTTACTTAACACAAACAAAGCATTCTTCAACAAGAGCTAATAGGTAAGTTACCTAATTCTACTATTATTTTTAACCTATGATATCAAGGAAATGTTTGCTTGTTTAATTATATGTGGTAAAATTTGATCCAGATTCCTTCTAAATACAGCCTTGAGAATGACGAGGGTATGTCCTATGAGGAGTGGTTGAGGGAGGTGGGATTGTCTCGCCAGGAGGAGACTCGGGTGACTTTATCACTCTCTACAACTGCCTGAAAGTTGTAGGTGTGAGTCTGAAAGGTGTGAGTCACCCTCTTCTCCCAGACAACTAGTGACAAGATGAGAGGACACAGTCTCAAACTCCAGTAGGAAAGGTTCAGGTCGGACAGCAGGAGGAACTTTTCCACAGAAAGGGTGATTAGACGTTGGGATGGACTGCCCAGGGAGGTGGTTGAGTCACCATCTCTGGAGGTGTTAGAGAAAAGACTGAACGTGGCACTTAGTGCCATGGTGTAGTTAACATGGTGGTGATTGGTCAAAGCTTGGACTTGATGATATCAGGATTCTTTTCCAACCTAACTGATTCTGTGATTCTGTGAATTCAGTGATCAGTATAACTTTTTTTTTATGGTATAGAAAGCTTTAACTGCTGTTTTCTCTGAGCAAAAGGCTTCATAATTGCAGAGCAGCAGAAGGTTTCCCTACCTAACAGAAACAGAAAATAAAAACCTTTAGATTTTGTTGTGCTAGTGGAAAGATTGAATTTTTAACCCATAATAACCAATGTCACTTAGTAATTGCATGAGCTTTAACAAGCAGTAAAGATTTAAGGTGATTCCACTTGGAGATAGAGGTTTTCAGATGTGTATAATAAAATCACTGGGAACATGCCAACCAATGTAGATTATTAAACAGCATTAAATAATGTCTTAGTAGTCATAATTTATGTGCTCTTTACAGACTCACCTCACCTCTAAATAAATGGGGGAAGGAACTGGGTCACTAGTGCTCTGAGCATTAACTTAGATAAAAACAGACAAACAAAGAAAAATGAACTAAATACGCCAAAAAGATAAGGATCCTAGAACTGTATCTACCCTGAAGCAATAGCATAGATTAGGTATTAAGTACAACTTGTAGTACACAAACATTATTGTAAAAATAAATTCCAGACCGTGGTTCAAGTATTTATAGGCTTCAGAAGGTGAATCCTCCTGCCACGGACTTTGTTCAGGGGTACAGACTGAATCACTTTTTCAGTCACTTGAAACACAAATACAGAAACTTCTTTATCTAGCTAGAACTTGTGCTCTGTGGTTCTGCCAATATGTGAAAATGAACTGCAGAGAAAATCAGTTATTCCTAAAATTACTGTTATTCCAATTGTTGTCACACAATGCTATTTAAAATACACCAGTGTTTATTCTGGAATAAGAGCATGTGCCTATGAAATTGGTCTGAAAAACAGTCGATAATGCCTGCGACATTATTTTGACATTTAGGGACTAGAAATTTCAACGAACACTAGAGAATAAAATGTTTTCTGTAGTAGTTTCTCATATATATAATGAGAATACAGAACACATTATCACATTATCTTCTTTTTTTGAGTAAGTGGGCTTGCAGATAATAGTCCCACTCTGGTCTGGGTTGCTGGTGGCTGGTCAGCAGTGCCTAGTGGGGGAGAGAAAGCACTGAATGGCCCCAGTCCACTGCTTTGCCTGCCGTGCCCACCCTGCTGTCCCTGCTGTGAGGAGGGCACTGAGCCCTGGTGAGCCATCTTCATCTGCCACTGGAACTGCTCTGTAAGCTCCTGCCCTCCTGGGAGGGATCTGACACCATCTTGTCCCTTTGTCCTTCAAGCCATGTGGCCACCCCTGTCAAGTGTCATCTTTGGAAGGGTATTTCCAGCATTTCAGCTCTGCTGACTCATATTCAACTTATCATTGACCAGGATCCCCAGGTCCCTTTCTCTGTCTTGGCTTTCCAGCATCTCCAAGCATTTTCCAGTCTGTCCACACATCCAGGGTTGCATCATCCTGGCCAGGAGGTCTATAGTAGACTCTCGCTTTATCTGCTTGCCCCTTGGCTCTAACCAAGAGGCTCTCATTTGTGGGATTGCCAGCTGTGAGCTCCATACATTCTATCCCTTCTGTTACATATAGTGCCACGCCCCAGCCTCTTCTTCCCTGCCTATCCCTCCTGAAGAGCCTGGAACTGCCCAACGGGGCACTCCAGTCACAGGACCCATTCCACCAGCTTTCACTTACACCAGTGATGTCAAATCTCTGGGGTATAGTGAAGTACTTGAGCTCCTCCGGTGTTTTCCTCCTGCTGTGTGCATTAGTGTAGAAACATTTCAGGTGTGGTACATTGTAGCCAATACCTCCTGAAGCAGATTGAGAGATCCCATTGCTCATCACTGCTAAATCTGGTATTTTCCCTTTCCAAGTTAGTTTAAAGCTCTGTCAATGAGCTCCAATACCTCCAGTGCTAGAGCTCTTTCTTCCCTTTGATAAAGATGTATCTCATCACATGTCAGTAGACCAGGTGTTGAATAGATCCTCCCATGATAAAAAAGCCCCATTTTTTTCCAATTACACCAGCCTCAGAGCCACACATTGACCAATAGTATTCCTAATAGGGCAGCAATTTCTGAACCACTTTCTGTTTTATTGTGTCAAACTGAAACCAGAAAAAGAAACTGAAAACATTTCAAATTACTTTCCAACCAACCCTCTTGCACAAAAATTGCTTTTGGACAATAACGTATTTAACAAGTTATTAAGACACTAATGAATTTTCAGGTTCGAAAACAATGTCTTCTACTGTGCATTCTACAACAGTGAGGAAAGCTTGTCACATGTAATGATCATACTGTATTTTTAATTAAACTGGTATCCAGACCGCTCTCTGTACCACTAGTTGAGTGCTAAAAACGGCTGCAAGAATAGAAGATCTTTGGCGACTTTACAAGATGTATACTGTATACTGCTGTGCATTGAAGAATTCCTCTCAAATCATAACTCACATACAGCATTCAGCATGAGAAGGGTAAATACCTATGGCTTAATAATTTTTTCTGGGATTGTTTTAAATACTTGATATGCTCCTGTCACTCACTGCACAAAGAGTACTTTTTACTTGATACGACAGAATAAAAGAACTTCAGGTCTAGGTTCTTTAAAAAGAGCTGTTTCTAAGGTGATAACTGCCTAGCCCAGTTCACATTCCTTCTCTCAGATGACTGCAGCTCCTCTGTAGGTCAGTTGCTGCACATCTTAGAGCTGTTAAAGTTCAGCAGGCTCAAAATGATGACTATTTCTCATGTGTGTGGTAATTCTGCAGGCAAAAAGAAGTTGACAGAACACAGAATTCTGAAAACCAGCTTTGCAAAGTGTATACTTAGATCACATATACAATGAAAATAGACTGAGCAGACCAGCTTTGTATATCAGAGCACATGACAAAAAGCAAATACCTCTCTGCTTAACTGATAGTTCCAAAGCAATTAAGCACATTTACTTTCAAGACAGGAACAAGAGCACTTTTTCTATAAACCCCCTTTTTCTAGGAACATGCAATTATCCTTCCTATCTTTTATTGCAAGGCCAGCCAAACAGAGAATAGTTGTCTTAAACACACACATCTCAAACCCGTCTCCTTATAGAGTTTGCTGCTGTATTAATTTCAACAACTTTCTTGTTCCTTCAGAAACAGGGATGTTTTTGCTGTGACCAAGTGTTTCAAATGATTCCTATGCTTGACTATACTAATAATAGCAACTGCTCTCCTCAGACCCCTCACACGTGTTAAATTAATCAACATCTGAAGGTCAAATGTACATAAAGCAGCTTATTAATTTATTAACTGAAGTGACCTCATCACCATGTTTTGGTTTTCTGTTTCTTCTTAATGTGTTCATGCAGTCAAATACTATCACTGAAATATCTTCTGAACTCCAACCTTGCATTGATTACATGCTACTTGCTTTTTGACACCATAGCAAAACTGATTTTTTTCATTTCAAAGAAAACAATTTCCTTAGCTCTTCAGTTAAGCTCATCTGTGGAGGAATCATCCAACACTCTCACTGCCTCCACCTCCGCATTATTCCACCCACCTCCAGGCCACATTTGCAAATAGCCCAAACACATGTCCACAGGCCCTCTGGCACAGTTAGGAGAGAATTTCTGTATTGCATGGCCATTGCCTATGTTTTGTAAGGTCAGTTTTAACTTGTATTGTCTCTTCTACAGAGATGTGACTTCATCTGCCTTATGCCTTAAGTCAGCTGAATATGAGCTAGGTCCAGATAAAAGCTGCATCGTTTGGCTAACATTGTGTAATACTTGAGAAAATAAGTCTTGTTGAGAGACCAAGTCCCATATTAGTTTGAATACAAAGCTACTCTTAACTGCAGCTAAACAGAGCTGCCCTGAGTCCAGTTTGAAGCAGGAGAAGTATATACTTATCTCTGCCAGGAAAGAACTTCATAGGCATATCCTTGCTTTCCAAGGCCAGACAAATAAAATGTCCCTGGGTAAGATTAGGTCCATATGCTACATTTTTCATATTGGATGGCCACCTGGATGGGAATTTTTAGAAGACCCATGGACTTGTTCAAAAGAACCGGGTGGGAAGCTGGGGAGGACCAGGGTGAGCTCTGTGTCAGTGGGACGGCCACTGTTCACCCTGGCCCCCTGGTGCCTTAAATCAGTCTCTGTTCCAGTCCAAAATGGTACGTGCTGACCACGTGGCCCTGCTGGAAACATTAAAGTGAAGGTGCACATCTGGAGGAGAGTCTCAGGAAACACGAGCAGATAAAAGAATGGTGACACGTGCCAAGCTGGGGTGTTCCACTTCCCCAGATTTAAAAGCAGCTGAGACCACACTGGATCCTCAGGTGGTGACTATACACACTTCTCTCTCCTTTTTGTCTCTTTCTCTCTCTCTTTCCTCTCCTACCTTCTTCTTCTCAAAATATACTGTAAGCTGGATTAAAAAATTCCAATCAATGCTTTGTTAAGTGCCTTGTTGTGTCTGGATAAGTTAAAGTTCGTGAAGTGCCTTACTTTGTCTGGGTTGTTTTAAAATTTGTCAAGTACCTTATTCTACCCTAATGTCCTAAAGTTTGCAAATAAAAGTTTGTTTTGAATCTCCTGAGAATATTGTTGCTTCTCCAGCACACAGCCCAGAGTAAATCAAACAACCTTCCTCTGAACCTGCCAAGTGGACCAAGGCATAACAGAGCTCAGGAAAAGTACTGGGTAAAAAAAAAAAGAATAGGGATCTCCCAAAATTTCCCCTCAGTTGCAGGCTCCCACGATGGCTCCTTTGGGTCACTGGCAATGGACAAAACTGACCATTTGGTGAGGTAGCAAATTTGTGCAAAGCACCTAATCGGTGAAGAAATGCAGAAGCTGAGGGATGCTATCTGCTCCTTCAGTTCTTCATCACTAAAAATGTTGGCAAATTAGAAGTTTTATCTAGTTTCTCCAACTGTGTTGCTGGTGCAAAAAACTGTATTATCTTGTCCTACAAATTGTGCTGTGAGCAAAGTGCAGCTACAGCACTATTACTGCATGAAATACCCTGCTGAACATGTCTATCTCTGCCTTTGACTGGATGTAAGCATACAGCATGAAAACGTAGAATCAGGGAAATGGATAAAAGACCTGGTGTACAGCATATGCCAGGCTAAACCTTTCCTACACAGACCCAGACTCCTCACTGCAGATTTTCCTTTGCTCCTCTGATTTGCACACAGCCAGCAACCAAACTCAGAATACTATTTGGAAGCAATGTCAATATAATCAAAAAACGTAAGTTCTACTTTTTACCCCACAGGATTAGTCATTTAAACCATTCCTTGTTATGAAGGGTAAATTTATATAATTGAAAAAGGTATTATTTTCCTATGCTTTCTCCATTTTTGAGTCTTGAGTAGAAATGTAAACTCTAAGGTTACAAAAATTAGTATCTATGCAGAACAAATGATCCCAAAATTCTGCTCATTGTTTTTCCCCTTTACAGTCTCAACCCTGTTACTTAATACTTTGTTTGGTAGTATCTGTAGCATATTATTGATACGACTGCTTAAGACAGAGCATCAATTTAAAATATTTTAGAGATTAAAATACAAAGTTCCCTTTCATTGTCTCCTTAGGTAAATTACTTGTAAATAAAATCCACATGGAATAAGTACCAAAACCCCACATGAGTGAAATTTAAGAAATGTCAGTATTCTGAGTATTTGGATTAGAGTGTGGGTAGACTGCCTCTCAGTGGGCACATGTGCTTTTGTGTCAAAGTGAAAGTCACCTAAGTAACTGTAAATCCGCCACCATCATATGCATTCCAGTGAGTTTGTCACCGTCTAAACAAATAAACCTGAAGGAAGATTGCCATCAAGCATTTCCCAAGAAATTCAGCAGTTCCTATGATTTACTATACTTTTGGGCACTATTACATGTATCATAACAGGATCACAGAATCACACAGAATCAGAGAATCAATTAGGTTGGAAAAGAACTCTGACATCATCAAGTCCAACCTCTGACTGAAAACTACTATGCCGACTAGACCATGGCACTAAGCCCAGTCTTTCCTTAAGTGACTCAACCACCTCCCTGGGCAGCCCATTTTAATGTTTAATCACCGTTTCTGTGGAGAAATTCCTCCTAATGTCCAATTCGAACCTCCCCTGGTGCAGCTTGAGTCTATTTCCTCTCATCCTGTTGCTAGTTGTCTGGGAGAAGAGACCAACCCTCACCTGGCTAAAACCTAGAGTTGCAGTGAGTGATAAAGCCACCCCTGAACCTCCTTTTCTCCAGAGTAAATAAGTAAATAACCCAAACTTGCTCAGCTACTCCTCACAAGACTTGTGCTCCAGACCCTCCATCAGCTCCATTGCCCTTCTCTGGACATGCTCAACCACCTCAGTGTCCTTCCTAAATTGAGGGTAAAGTCCCTCAACTTAGTTCAGTCCAAAACTGAACCCAGCACTCAAGCTGTGGCCTCACCAGCGCCCAGTACAGGGGGACAGTCACTGCCCTGGTCCTGCTGGCCACACTATTCCTGATCCAGGCCAGGATGCCATCGGCCTTCTGGGACACCTGTTCAGCCACTGACAACCAGCACCCCCAGCCCCTTTTCTGCTGGCCCACTGTCCAGCCACTCTGTCCCCACCCTGTAGGGGTAGCATGGGGTTGTTGTGGATAAAGTGTAAGACCTCACACTTGGTCTTGTTGAACCTCCTACCTTTGGTCACAGTTCATCTTTTGAGCCAGTTGTATGAAATGTAATTCCTACACTTAAAATACAGGAGGCTTTTCCGGGAATAAGAAGGATTTTTTTTAAAAGCTGCACATGTTAATTGTGATCTTTTCTTCATATTCAAGTATACTTATACTAATTTTAAAACTTTTTTTTTTTTCCAGAAAATATGAATGTCAGCAGAGGTCTTGAAAAAAGGCCATGAGCTGATTATTTTACCAGGAGTATTAACTCATTTCCCCCTAATCAAGACCATGGGTAAATAGCCAGTGCTCTGCTCTCAAAACCCCTAACTTATACTACATGTCTTTCAAAAAAAATTAAAGAATGCTTGCTTTGACTGGAAAACTAAAATCAAGAACAACCACCAAAACAAAATAACAACCAAAAAACCCACCAAAACCCAAAAAAACCCCAACAAAACAAAACACCAAAAATGCCTAAGGAAGTAAATAAATAAAATAAAAATAAAGTAAAATACAATAAAATAAAAACAGGAGGCAATCACTTCTGTAATACTCTAATGACAGTGAGTACGTGAAAACACAGACAATTCTGAAGAGACTACTATGAACTAAATAAAGACTAAACAATTCTTTATTATCTTTGATAGCATATTCTACTATTCGACAGAACAACATATTTTATTTCATGCTGAAGCAAACAGTTCAACAGCAATGGCATAAAAGTGAGATGGAAAATAGTAGATTTTTATAATTATAGTGTTATTTTTTCTGTGTTTACCTCTGAATTTTGATTTTTGCTTATCGTAATTTTATTTCACTAATCTCTATCTTCTTCCAGAAATGTAGTGCCTTTGAAACTTCGTTATATTATCTTCAATCCCACACAACTTGTTAGTTCCAGGAAACACTTTTGCAAATATCTACCTTCACTCGAAGGCTTTTTTTTTTCACTATATTTAAACAACATGACAGAACATGCCAAACAAAACCAAAACTGCTATTTGCTTCGGGATCAGATGGAAGGGATGGTTGGCACAGATGTGGGAGAGGGAAGAGGCATTAAGAAAAAAATCAATGGTGAAATAAAGTTGCAGAGGATTGGAGGAATATTAATTGGAGAGTTTGCAATGCAGTATTTCTAGAAAGTCTGAATTGGAGCACAGATGGAGAGGAAAAGCCATAGGTTATGGCCTCCAGGAGAAGGAAATCTTTGAAGCCCACCTGTTTTCTTGAAGCCCAGATGTTTCTAGGCTCAAGTCCTGTGATTACAAGACATTTTTAAAATGGAGTTTGGTAATGTTCTTTGAGCAGGGCTGACAAAATCAGTTTATGAGCTGGCTGGCATGTCTGAAAGGTTAGCAAACCACAAAACTTGGAGGACAATATAGTTTTAGCATGCACTTGGTATTAGGACACTGCTGGGCAGCGAAATCTCAAGCTCTATGCTCCAAGAGCAGTCAGGCAGGTTTCCACATTTTTTATTCTTCTAAAATCTTTTTTCCTCTAGTCCTGAACTGACCTTAACAACGGAATTAAGCCAGACTGTTGAAGCATGAGTCACAGAGAAGCTGACTTGAAAATAATTATTCTTTGGCTTCTCCTTTACTCTCCCTTTTCCCACCATCTTTCCTGACTTAAAGTCATTGATTTCTTTTCTTCCTGATACCCAGTTTAACAATCAAAATATTTTATTAAAATTAGGCATAGAAGCAGGATACTTGGAAGTATAAAACCAGCAGATGAAGACACAGGAAAGGGCTACAAAGAAATAAACCAGAAGCAACTTCAAATAGAAAATTAATACTATTAATGTTTTGAGGAACCACACAAAAGAGGTTACCTAGCCCTTAAAAATTATGACAATGTACAGAAGCAGCACAATTGCATGCAACAAGTTAATAGTTTGGAGTTGACTTTTCATGTTTAAATAACCTAGAAAAGAGTTTATTCTCAAACTGACTATCCTCTAAGACAAAAAGCTTGTTTGCAATGTCAAAGAAAGTTCAAAACTGTGCTGCATCTTAAAAAAACACAACAGGCCTTCTTCCAAAAAAATTTAATAAATTATTAGTTGCGTGATAAGTTAAGGTTTAATTCCCAATATGCTTTTCTGCTCTGGCAGAATAATGTTGGAGGACAGCTGAGTAAGAACACTGCCATGCTGTGAGTCTGCACTTGGCACCTATGATCATCAGAGATGTGCTAGTCTTTGTACACAAAATTTTAAGTCATTTTTATTTGAGAATCTTTAGTGTCCTCTGTGGGAAAAACTGCCAGCTACCAGCCATGTTAAAACATTCTTTACTTGTCTTAAAATAAGTTTTGCCAGATAATCAGACAACTATGCTAAAAAATGTATTTGGAACTTTCAGAATAGAAGAAATACTAGTCAGTACATTTAAATGTTTTTCATACTTTTGTGCCACTAAAGAGAATTAATTCACAGCTGGAGGCTGGTTTGCCAGTTTTGAGACACTGTAAAAAATCTGTCATGAATACCACCATACAGATATCTTTCATGCTCTTAGTAAAAATGTTCATTTTCTTTCCTTTTCAATTTTAATGTCTTTTTATTTGCAGTTGGAGGAAGAAAAAGTCAAAAAGAACAGTTACAAAGGACTTTGGTATAATTTGGAAGCAGAAGGTGCAGGTGAAAAGATTACTAACTGCTAGGAGACAGCAGTTCCCAAAGGAGCGGGCACTGAGTCTGTCAGTGCTCTGGGTACAAAAGAGTACCCTAGCTGTCAGCAGCACGTGGAAGTTTATTCATACAAAAAGGGGATGATGAATACAGTTTACAGTGATTGGTATAAACTCAAATATCTGAAGTGCATAAGCTATAATACGGCTACTATATTAATAGTATTGTGTGCTTAGGTATAGTGCAATGTAGTGTAGTATAGTGTAGTATGTAAGAAGGAAAGGTATGTGTTCTACTGAACCATCTTCCATTTCTCCCCATGAGGAAATTGAAATGAAAGTTGCTTTAAAAAAGAAAGAACAACCAAGTGACCAAAATATATTCTTGCAGTAATATGCACTGAGCACAGGCATCAAATTAGGAAGTGAAATTATAATAGTAAACAGTCAGTGCCAGACAACAGTTCATCTCACCTGAAAATGCAGTGATGAGTGAAGTTTCTCAGATTCCAGAAAAGATTTGCATGAAAGTATGCTTGGTTTTTATATGTGCTGTGACTTGAAATACGGCTTTTGCCTACCAACTTACAAAACATAACCCGTAAGTCTGCTGCTCTCTGCACAGGCTGGTATAAACAACAGATTTCTTTTCCCTGACTAGTGTTTCCTACTGCAGGTAAGACATGGCCACCACTTGCTAAGGAACAAAAAAGTTTGATGAGACAGGGAGCACAGTCTACTCAGTTTTGATCTCTTTATGTTACTTGCAAATAAGTCTTAAATATTCATCCTCATTCATACTCATCCCTGCCCTCATCCTAGTAAATTATAATTGTCCTCTTTTTTTTTTGCCTAAGAAGAAAAAAGTGGAAGACCATTTTCTGAACCCAAAATTAGCTAAACAATCATAATTTATATTTATTATACGCAGAGTCCAAAGAGAGAAATGTTTCTCAGTGTAATCAGAAAACGATTTTCATCATTTCATACCTTCTCCTACTGATATGCAATTTGTCTGGAGACAGAAAACTATGGCTTTTTCACTCATGAACTACCTCCAGTCTTCACTAATGAAGTTGAAAAGATGGTTAGCTTTTAAGATACATCAATTTACTGGAGTAGTTTGTATACTGTAAATAGTTTATAATTACCGGAGTAGTTTGAATTTTCCAGCATAAGAGAAAAACAAGAAACTATTTGAAAAATCATGCTTGTGGACACAAACTAATGTTCCATAAAAATAATTTCCTCCTCCTCCTTTTGCACCTTTTCCCTTCTCTGGTTAGTGGGAAAACTACCAATGGAACCACTGGCACTGATTCTGCCTGCTTCTGTTCGAGTTCCTAACCAGAAAGAAAAGTCTTTTTTCCTGTGGAAAAAAGGTTGAAGTTTCTGGCTCCACTATAATTGTTTATAGCTCTCTAAAGTATTCAACTACTCACTTCAGTCTCCATAAATTTATATGCAGAAACAAGAGGAGATATTTATATGTAGCCACAGCATGTTTTTAGCACTGCAAAGGCTACCACAAGTAAAACCTCTCTGGCTTTGGAGTTTCAGCTGTTTTCTCAAGGGAGAGATTTTTCAGGAAAATAATTCATTGCTTGAGTGGAGGTTAATAGCATTGTTAATTTATAGAAAATCATCATCAATAGTTTAAGAACTCTTTACTTACCCCGGTCAATCTGTAACCATATTATCAGACAGAACTGTGTAAGTGATTAATTCCAAATCTCCAATAAACTTCTCAGTAGCACATGGAAAATTACAAAGTGTCTGCCCTGTGGTAAGAATTTAGCATCCTATCTACTGTGGAAAAACCTAGGAAAATACGTAAGAAAATGAGAGAGGGCTCTGCAGGCAGAATTTTAAACACTTTCAGGTGAACTACGGAGAGAAACATAAAAACTCCCCTATATTTGCATTTATCTATATTAAATTTCAAACTGGTACTATTATTTAAGGAACCTTGTTTAATTATTAACATCTTAACAACGAATGTATAACACCAACTTAAAAACAGCCAAGAAGAATTCAACTGCCTGTTGAATACTAACCCTGAATAAACCTTCACAGACTTGAATTCCAGCAGAGACTCTCAGAGAGTGAAACTACTTCTTAATAGAAAATTTAATTTGAATTGAGCTCTTTTCAAGGGGAAGCTTTTTAAATTTAAGACAGAAATGCCTCCTCAGAGTGGGATCTTTCAAAGAAAATCCTAATTGATAGAGAAATAAATTTCTGGAAAAGCAACTCAGAATGTAGTATGTATCTTAACTTTGGTTATTGTCTCAAAGACAAAGTGGGATTATGGACATGGCAGACAAAAAATGAGATTTTTTTACTAAGAATATTCTTATATTGTGATCTTTTCCATGTTAAGTAAACAGAGCATTGGACTGGGGCTGAAGGAACTCAGGTTTGAATTTGTCCAGGTTCTGCCCTATCCTAATGTCAAGGCTCACAGAAGCTAAAGAATGCTCCTCTGCCTCTTACTATCTCTATCTGCATCACAGATTTCAAATTTTTTTAAGCACTTCGCAATAGACTGTTCAAAAAATGATGCAAGTATTACACGCTGTAGCTATGCTTATTTTTAAAGCCAGCTGTCACTTGAAAGAAAAAGAGACAAGTTTTCATGCTTAAGCCATGCAAGTCTGTATTTCAGACCTCTCCTGACCTAAGGCTATAAAGATTAATAAGTAATACCATAATTATGAATGGTGGCTAAACAGCAATCTAGATTCCAAAGGCAAAACACAGTTCCCTTTCATGAATATAAACTTGCCCCAAATTAAACAAACTAACTTCAAAGGCCTACAAGGCCAGAACTAAACATTGTCACCTTTGAGGGTCACTTTATGGACATTGTCCTTGATTTGTTAAAGTTCACTGGGCTACATTCATACTGTTTGTTATTAAACATTAAATCTGATTCTGTGGAAAAAAAAATACTGGTATGATAAACCGTGTCCCAGAAGCTTACAATTTACAGCTCTTTTGATACCACTTGGAACATCGGCCTATAAAAATTAGCATACTATTTTCTAGTGGTGCTTTCACTTCTGTTTTTCCTACCATAGCAATAAGAAGATATCAAGGACCTTCCATGCTGGGAGGTTTTCACTTAGTTTCATAGTATTTGACTCAAGAGACACCCAGCTGGATGTAGCTTTTTGTGCCAAAACAAGATCAACTTTTGCCTAGAGTTTTGGCCACCTTTATCATAATACCATAGGCATCACTGCAGAAAGTCTATGCTGACACAGCAATATCAAGAAAAAGGCATGCATGTCATGCATTTTGAATCTGCAAGGTGTAAGTAGAGTAGGGATTGATTTACTGATTGATTGATAGATTAACTAGGGTCAGCAGAAGGAATGGTCACACATTATAAGGTAAGAATCTCAGAGACAAAGCTGGCAAGTGATGCATCCTGGTGGCCAGAGTTATCACTACTGGTGCTCCTACCTGATGACTTCCCCTTGCTTAGCAATTTCATCAGTCTGGAAGGCTCAGGTATGGTTGTCTTGTTTCATTGCTGCTCGGCTCTCTACAGCTCTGCAGAGTTAGGATGCTGAGGTTTTTTTTCTTAAATTATTTTTCTTTACCTATCTGAGGAAAGTACCTTAGCAAACCACAGTGTACATGATCTTTTAGTATATGATCTAAGTCCAATAGAGAAACATCAGAGATCTTGCCATAAAGATACTTTCTATAGAGTTTTTCAACTCTAGATTTCCAACAACGGCTGGATGAATCAATAAAATAAAACATCCTACCCATTAGAAACTTTGACTAAAATTCTGGGCACAGCATTTTGATGAGAAAATGATTAACTAATTTTTTTTTCCAGAGTGCCCTGCTTTTAACCTAGAAATGTCTTCTGGAGATAATTAAGCAGTGCTTCTGTTACTCTGCAGAATGGCTATTCAAGGGTACCCCAGTGTGTGTGTCAGACATCCAATGAAGAAGCTGTTGTGTGCTGACAGCCATTTACATGGGTGAATCCCCTTGAGCAGGCAGGTTCTAGTTATCCCACAATGCAACAAAAGACACAGTATTCAGGAGCTCCTCCATCTCAAAATCTGTGGTACTAGACTGAGGGATCAGAAGAGATTTAAGCAAAATTCGATTTATTATCCAGTTATGCCATTTCTTATCAAGCCAAAAATGCTAACTGCTGTCTCGTGCTTGTCCCCATGTATCTATAATTCCTCTCTTTCTCTTCCAGGCTGACTCACAGAAAGACATTCTCTTGCAAAAAAACACTCACATAGTGTATCCTCATCTGACTTTTAATCTCTTATATTCCATTGCTGTTAATCTCTATTTCACTGCTTTAAATCTCTGATTTTCACTGTGATTTTCTGGTTTTACCGATCCTGAATAAATACATAACACAAGCAAACTTTTTTCCAAGTATAGATAGAATTTATACATAATCAAAATTTCAGTTTGTGGAGTAGACACATCCTTCTTTCTATTGTTGTTTCATTGTTTTAACAGTGTGAACAACCAGCAAATTTCTAATCTCTTCTAAAACGATAGAAGTTCTTCAAGCATGACCACAAATTCACTGAACAATGATCAGATAAGATTCAAAACATGTCCCTCTTTTTAACTCCCCTGGTAAATTAAAGAAAAAAAATTTCAAAATCCCACCACTTCTGCTTGGTTTTATGAATAAAGCAGAAAAGTAGAACTTCCTTCTTATTTGTTCTTACCATTTATTACCATTCTTATCTTCGTATTCTTTTTGGAAACACAAGCCAGGATCACACAAGGAATACAGGTAAGGCAGCATCTGCCAACCACACAGGAAGGACTGGTGGCATATTATTGGAAGAGAAATCGAAATGGAATTCTGTGTGTGCTTAGTGAAAAATATTTCCTACATTTCTCCTGACTTCCAACAGAAACAGTTATTTGGTATTTGGAATCTATAAAAACCTTTGAATGGTGCTTATACAGAGCCAAGGAAAAACAGCATCATGGGCATATAATGTACTTTGCCATCAATCACAATATTACCAGCTGCTTAGGAAAATACTATTATTCGACACTCTTTCTTGTTTCTCAAGAAACACATTAAGACTGAACACAAAGCAGACCTCAGCTTGAACTCTGGAAAGGTACAAAGGTGACTTGCCCATGCACTCAGCACATAATTGCTGAACAAGAGTGTTTGGGTCTGGAGACGCTGGCATACAGCTACATTTACTAACAATGTTAACAAAGCCAAGTGCACAGTTTCCAACCTCTGCCTGTGAACAGCTACCTAAGATGCTCTTTTTAACAATTTTTGTTAGTTCTTTTGAAAACTGAAATATTCATGACTGCAGAAATTACTTCATGCCCCATTTTTACCTCTCTTTCAAGCGCTTTCAATGGAAGTGTGACAAATAGGTGAGGCCCTAAGGTGTAAGGTGGGGTCTGTTTGTTTGACCCACTCTAAGGTTAGCTACCTTGTTTCCTAAGGAGCAAAAACATCACTGTTGTGCAAAAGAACAATGTCCTGATAAGACTTTGCCTTGATTGTGAGAATGCCAAATAACAGGCGTATATCACATTCTCAAAAACATTAAATTACAGTACCAGAGAACACATTTAGTAGTGATGGCAGCCTGAATACACTCATGTTTTGTTTGCAGATTCCTTTTTCTATCTTCCCAACCATGGGGAAATTCTCACTCTTTGTATTTAGTCTGTAAATCTAAGACTATGGCTTATATTAAGTTTCTTCAAAAGCACCAGGGACAGAATCGTAAGAACATAGAAATGTTTGGCAATAAAATAATGCTATTAAAGAAAGAATACATTTAGCCTACAGCACAGCCTGCATTTGCCTATTGTCCCCAAAGCCTAACACTTTGAGGTGCATTACCCAGAAATCAAACAGCAAATTACTTTCCATGTTGGATACTTAAAATTGTGCTCACAACTCCAAAACATCAACATCACAACTGATCTCCTTTGAAGTGAAAAAGTGCACCTTCATGGAAAGATCAAGCTCTTCTAATTAGTGAAAAACAAGCTCAAACACACTGCTGTTAACAGTTTAGTACTTCTGTTTATCAGAGTCACCAGTGTTATCACACCTAATCCTCAAAACTGGATTTAATTTACTATTTCTGATCGGAGAAAAAGAGTGCTAACGATTATAATCCCCACTTCTGGAAAATTCCATATGCAGGAATTTTCCATTCTTGTTTGCTGAGATGAATACTTAAACTACAGCTGGCAAGAAAATAAATCTATTCAAAGATAAGTGAATCCCACCTGTAGAATATTTAATAACCTAGTAGATGTTCAGCTAGGACACAATAGTCAAAGGTACAAACATCTTGCTCTTTCTCAGTAAATAGCACTAATTCATCTAAGGTTAATATACCAATAATGAACTGCAAAACATTTTATACAGAGTAGAACAGCTTAACCTCAGAGAAGGAGAGACACTTCAGCTGTACACGTCAATTGTATGAAAACTGATATCACTGGAAAAAAAAATTTCCTTAAACAAATTCTTAAGCTAAATACAACTTATGCTATCATACAGGAGAAATGCAGTCCAAAGGGAGGAACATTGAAATGACCAAGTCACAACTGTGGGGTTCCAATGAG
Source organism: Oreocharis arfaki (assembly GCA_013398015.1). Classification (NCBI taxonomy): domain Eukaryota; kingdom Metazoa; phylum Chordata; class Aves; order Passeriformes; family Paramythiidae; genus Oreocharis; species Oreocharis arfaki. Next base: position 594,810 of record VZRR01010573.1, on the reverse strand, counting down.
CAACTCTCAGCTTTAAAGAACTTTTTCAAACTTTAACTAGAGTTCAAACTCTTTTCTTTAAATAATTAAATAATACTTTACTTTAAACTTAAGCTAGTCACATTATGATTCAGTTCATTTGCAGTTTTACATGACATTTTTAAAGCTACACTGAAACTGTACAACTATAAGTATTTCAATCCAAGAAAGTCCAATCTGAAGTCAATTAGGGCCAGATTTTCACTGCCTTATTTCCCTGTATGAGTCATCCCCTTGACTTCAGCAGCAATCCCTGCATGGATATATTACCAGCAAACTATGAAGAGCTTAAACCGTCCTTCACTGCTTTATTTATTTGATATGCATGTGTATTTGTGTGTATTTTACTATCCTTACATTTATTAATACAATACTGTGGGGATAACTTAAATAAATCCACGGGATTGCACCTATGTGCTAGAGAAAAGATAAAAGTTGCAACAATAATGATTTTGAGCTGACACATGCTCTCTACTCTAGTTTTCACCATCAGCTATTTCTAGCTAACTTTTCCTGTTTTCTGTATTTCTCTATGGAAACTACATTTGGTTCCTATTCAATTATCAGAATGAGAGGAGGTAGTTATATCATGCTAAATCATCTTTTTAAGCACCCCTACAACAGATTAATGGATTCATCTTGATATTACTCCTTCTGACTGGCATATAACTGCAGAAAGCCAGACTCTGTGGTAAGCCAACAGGTACTGATTTGCAGAACTAAGTCCCACATTTTCTGATACTCCCTCTACTAAAAAAGTGTACAAAATCTGCTTTGAGATACTGTATACTTCACAGGAAAAGAATGGGCACCATTCAATTTCAACATTTTCAATTAAATACATAATTATTGATGAATAATCCATCATAAGTCAATGAAATACAGATTTCAAGAAGCAAGTTTAGCTACCATTTTCAACAAGTTGGTGCTTTCTTAGACCACCAAAAGGATGCCATGTTTTTCCTGGATTTTTACAGTTTTGTTAAAAAACCCCAAACAGAAGCATGTTCTACTTCGAGTCTTCAGCAAGACCAACTAACATATCAAGAAATTATCAAACTACCATATTTATGTTTTTATCAAATAGATTTGATAATCAGCTTATTGCTACATAGTGTCAGAAAAACTGAGCATAGCCTCTCTACTGAGCAGAGCATATGATAGTCCTACACAGGTTTTTCTCCACTTTGAAAGGGAAAAGCCATCCTAAAGCTTAGCTGTTCACTCAAATAATGTGTGCAAGGCAGCTTGGAAACACCATGCAGGTCAAGGAAAATTTCAGAGTGGCAGCAGAGACAAATGTATTCTGTATTCATACAACCATGTTCATAATTAAAGCAAAGTGTGCCATCAGCTGTCACTCAGGATGCTGTGCTGCAGCGGCTGAGGCAGAAGTGGTATATAACTGGTACTCAAGGGATTGAAATGGACCTCCCCCAAGCAGCAGTATTATAAAAATAAAATCAAAACAAAAAATTGAAGAACCTCTATGTGTGATTGCCTGGCACATAGCAGAAGGGAAACAGCATGAATTTTGTCTAATCAAAGATCTGAAGTGAAGTAGATTTAGGAGCTATTCCGGTTATCAGAAGTAGAAACTTTAGGAGGCTACCTGCAATCAATTTTTTGAACACTCTAGGATTGCAATTCCAAGTAATTACATTTAATTTTTGCTAACACCGTTTGGTTCAGTAACATTCTCTCTTCCTGTCAACAGCAAAAGTTCCTGTCACACATAATAAATGAAGGAAAATCTGCTTGGTTTTCATATTAGATAATTTTTTTATATATATAATTACTATGTTATTTTCAAGCCCGGACCATAATAAAATGTTTGCTTTTGATCCATGGTATATCCATTCCATGGTGAACACATGGGACTAATGCTAAGCAAACTGGCAGTACAGAAAAAGGGGTGTTAGGAAAAACAGAGTACAAGGAAGTGATACGGAAAGATACTCTCTGTGGAGACAGAACATGAAATCTGGCTGAAAGCACAGGTTTTGAGAGAGATAGCTGTGGAACTGAAGCTAAGGAGACGAGTGTCCTGTTCACTGACTGAAACACTGCCTGGATGGCCAGGCCCAGAGTGTAGTGTCAAATGAAGTTCCATCCAGTCACCACCTGGGACCGAGTGTCTTTATCAATAACCTGGACAAGGGGATCAAATGCACCCTCAGCCACTTTGTGAATGACACCAAGTTGCACAGGAGTGTTGATCTGCTGGAGGGCAGGAAGGCTCTGCAGAGGGACCTGGACAGGCTGGGTTGATAGGCCAACACCAACAGCATGAGATTCAATGAGACCAATTGCTGAGTCCTACACTTTGGCCACAGCAACCCCATGCAGAGCCACAGCCTGGAGGTAGGGTGGCTGGAAAACTGCCCAGAAGAAAAGAACCTGGAGATGCTGGCTGACAGCATCTAAACATGAGCCAGCTGTGCCCAGGTGGCCAAGAAGGCCAGTGGTATCCTGATTTGGATCAGGACCAGCAGAACCAGGACAGTGCCTGTCCCCCTTGTACTCAGGACTGTTGAGGCCACACCTTTAACCCTGGGTTCTTCACTGAGAGAAAGACATTGAAGTGCTACAGTGAGTCCAGAAAAGAAAAATTGAACTGTTGAAGGGATTGGAGCACAAGCCTGAAGAGGAGTGGCTGAGGGAGTTGGTGAGGCTTGGACTGGAGAAAAGAACGCTCAGATGGAACCTTGTCACTCTACAGATGCCTGAAAGGAGCTTGTAACCAGTTGGGATTTGGTCGCTTCTCCCAGGTAACAAGTGACAAGACAAGAGGAAGTGTCCTCAAGTTGCCAGGGGAGGTTTATATCGGGTATTAGGAAAAATTTCTTCACTCAAAGTGTTGTCAAGCCGTAGAACAGGCTGCACAAGGATGTGGTGGAGCCACCACGCCTGAAGGTATTTACAAGACATGTAGATACGGCACCTGCGGACATAGTTTAGTGTTGGACTTGACAGCGCTGGGTTAATGGTAGGACTTGATCTTACATGTGTTTCTCATCTTAAATAATTCTATTACTCTATACTCATTTAAATCAGAAGGAAACACTACTCCTTTTGGTTTTTTGCTTATTTTCTCCATGGAATTAATTTTTCAATACCTTAATTCGTTTTTTCAGAGAATGTACATCTTTAGCAGAGAAACTTGAGTAACTGCTCTCACTTTCATAAGTTGCTTGATTTTATAGCATAATGTTATCTTATTTTTGATATTTTAGTATTAACATATCACAAAGCTACACACAGAGTTGAATGATTTGCATATCTAGGATTTTTTGTTCTATCAAAAAATGCTACTGGTTTAGGTCACAATCTGGGGTAAAGAGATGATTCACGATCTTCTTTTAAACTGAGAGAATGAAACCTTGACAGTGAATTTTAGAGATGTTAATTTTACTTTAAATTATTTAACATTTTCTTGAACTTAATTACTGGTGTTTAAGGGATGAAGTTGGTACTGATCTCATAATATAAAAAATAGCTACTAGAATGCACAAACACAGGCATTTCTGTGTATGAAGCAACATTTTTTTAACAGCTTGATATTGTTCGGGAGAGGGAGTTGAGGTGACTTGACCATATCTAAATTATGCCAAAGGGTACACTTAATCATATCCACAAGAAACTAAAAGTCCCACTGCAAATTAACTGAGATTGTCAATTTAAATAGTAAAGACAAAAGCAAGTACGTGTGAAAAGCAAAAAGCTTCAGAATTATCAAGGTATCTCAACATAGTCTATATTTAAGAAACCTACAGATTATGCCATAATATGACTAATATTTTACAAACTATTGAAGCTATTATCATGTCATAGAGACTACTGGCAAACATTCACAAAACTAGGCTTCATTACTGTCTTTAAATGTTCATCAGAGTAAGAAAAGGCAAGCTTTTAATTGCAATTAATGCTTTGTATTATGGGGAAAGTATAGTTAAGACACTAGTCTCAGGTCTAGGAGTTCAGCAAATGCCCAGTATCACCATAACTACCATGCATGATCTTAAGCAGGCAATATAACATTAAAACCTAAGAAGCAAGTTCCAGCCCTAAAATGTAGCTGCTTGGATCTTGTGCTGGGTCCCTACTTTGAAATAGGTGTCTGACCCCTCTGTTGGGAAGATAGCTCCAACCAGACATGCTACAAATAGTTCTCCAAGGTGGACAATCAAGAGACAAGAACACACTTTGGTGCACACCAGCCCATGGGGTGAGTGGGTCTTGGTCCTGTCACTGCCACAGTCTCCCATGAATGTACTTCACAGCCCCCAGCATTCTGAGCACAGAATGCATATAGCACATTCTCTACCAACAGGAAAATGGCAGGGAGAAATCTCTATGAGAACTCTTCTCTTATCAGAAGAGGCTTGCAGTTCAGAGTTGCAGGAAAGTGTTGATATTATCAGATATTATTAGGTCCACAGGACCTGATAAGATTAATCTGTGTGTCCTAAGGGAGTTAGTAGACTAAATTGCTAAACCACTACCATAATTTTTTAAAAAGCTGTGGTAATCAGGTGAAGCTCCCAATGATTGGAAAAAGGGAACTCTAACCCTCACTTTTAAAAAAGGGGAAAGCGCAAGAACTGGGGAAGTGCAGACCAGTCGGTTGCACTGAAAACTATGCTAAGGCACATGGAAAACAAAACAGTGGCTGGTAACAGGCATCATGGCTTTACAAAGGCCAATATTGTTGACCTTGTATGATGGGCTACAGTGCTGATGGATGAGGCAGAGCAACTGACATTGTCTACCCAGGCTCATGCAAAGTGCTTGACACTGTTCCACATGATACCCCTGTCTCTACATTTAAGAGACAGAGATTTGGTGGATGGACCACTGGTTGGATGAAGAACTGTCTAGATGGCCTCATGGAGAGTTGTGGTCAATGACTCACTGTCCACATGGTGACCAGTGACAAGCAATGTTCCTAAGAGGTCAGTATTGGCATTGGTACCGGGGCTGATGTTGTTTATAATTTTTGTTGGTGACAGGGACAGTGATACTGAGACCACCCTCAGCAAGTTTGCTGGTGACACCAAGCTGTGTGTTGCAGTTGACACACTGGAGGGAAGCGATGCCATCCAGAGGGACCTTGACACACTTGAGACGTGGGCTCATGCAAACCTCATGGAGTTCAACAAAGCAAAGTGCAAGGTCCCACACTTGGCAATTCCTAACACAGCCACAGGCTGGGCAGAGAAGTGACTGAGAGCAGCCCTGAGGAGAGAGACTTGGTGGTGATGGTTGATGAAAAACTCAGCACGAGCCGGCAGTGCGCGCTCGCAGCCCAGCGAGCCAAACGTGTTCTGGGCTGCACCCAAAGGAGCAGGGCCCCCAGGGCGAAGGAGGTGCTTCTGCCCCTCTGCTCTGCTCTTGTGGGACCCCACCTGGAGGGCTGTGTACAGTTCTGGTGTCCCAACAGAAGGAGGACATGGAACTGTTGGAGCAAGCCCAGAGGAGGGCCGAGAAGCCGGTAAGAGGACTGGAGCATCTCCCCTAAGAAGACAGGTTGGGAAGGCTGGGGCTGTTCAGCCGGGAGAAGGGAAGGTCGAGTAGAGACCTCCTGGCAACCTGCCAGTAGCTGAAGGGGGCCTGCTGGAAAGCTGGAGAGGGAATCTTTATCAGGAACTGTAGTGATAGGACAAGAACTAACGGGTATAAAATAATGGGAAAGAGGGTGAATTTAGGTTACATATTAGGAAGAAATTTTTCACTGTGAGGGTTGTGAGATACTGTCACCCAGGAAGGTTGTGGATGCCCCAACCCTGGTGCTGTTCAAGGCCAGTTTGGAGAAGGCCTTGAGTAAACTCAACTAGTGGGAGGTGTCCCTGCTCATGGCAGCAGGGATTGGTACTAGATATCTTTAAGATCCCTTCCAACCCCTAGCTCTCTATGATTCCATGATTCTATATAATATATTCAGAAATTGATACGGGTTCACAGATGGACAATTTCTTCTGGACTTGGAAGAAGACTTATTTCTTAAAAACCTCCAGTTTTTCAGATGGTAGCAATGACCTTCTTTTCTATAATCAGTCAGTGGTTGCAAGACCCAGTTAGGAAGTGGAAAAGGTTTGTGTTCCATGCTGTCCTCAACCTGTGGGTTGGTGTGAGGGGCAGACACACATCTCTGAACTTCAATTACTCTTTAACATAAGACCTTCACGCAGTCTTTTGAGCAGAAATCAGAACTGGGATCTCCCCTTTTCTAAATAGGTGTCCAATGTATTTAGCCACAGTCATGCTCCCTCTTGCTCCCTCACTTTGACCTAAGGAATTCTGATATAATTTCTTCAAGCTGGCACAGCATCAAAAGGTGAAGTGGAGAGAGCCTCCCACCCAGACTAGCCTATAGCCTGGTAGTCAGGTTCCAAGATGAAATGAACCATCTTTACTCATACTGAGAACAGGGCATGCCAAAACATCTCACGTTAGGGTGTGTAATTTATGTGGAACTGTATCTCTACATTGAAGTTTCACTCTCAGGAAATTGGCTATGTATGACTGTCAACAACATTCACAAATCCTTGCTTGGACAAATGCTGGTTATAAAAATGAACCTGCTTATTGATAGGTACATGAGGGAGAGGAAAGAAAAATCAAACAGCAGCACTAACAACAGCAGCACTGGAACATAAGCACCATTAGTGCTGCACCTCCCTCAAAGTCACAGTTTGTTTGATAAAGCCAGGGAAGGCAGCACTGTTGACAAAGTTCTTCTGCAATTGTAATATCTGGAATGGAAAGGAAGGTAAGTTGAAAACTGGCATGTTCTGTCTATGGCAAACACGGCTGAAATATTAGCTCCTGTGGCAACTGTTTGAATAAACAGGACCTGGTATGCTCAATTCTAGTGATGTTGGCAGGTGAACACTGCTTGAGGTTTAAGGTGGGGCAGCTTTTCTTTACAGACATTGGCACACACACACTGAACCTTATTACCTGTCATTTACAGAACTGGGCACACCCTGGGATTGGTTTGGGTTTTTTTGTTTGTTTTTTTGGGGGGGGCGTATTTTTTTCTTGGATTTTTTGGTGGTTTTTTGTTTGGGTTCTTTTTGAGGGGAGGGGTTGGGGGGTTTATTTAGGTTTTTTTTTGGTTGGTTGGTTTTGGGTTTTTTTGTGGGGGGTTGGATTTTTTTTCTTCTCACTGCTGTCATTTCTAAAGAAAAGAAAATAACTAGATGAAGACATATGAAGATACATGAAAACATATGTCTGAGGCATATATGCTAGAAGTTTAATAAAAAAGAAACAAGTCAAAATCAGATCACAGCATCTCAGCAGTACATGCTGCGTGACAAAACTTGAAAAAGTTTAAATCTGAGATGAGAAAGAAAGATTAAGCATTAAAAATTATGTCTGTAGGTTCCTCTTTAAACTAGAACCCCAGCACAACATTTTAGGGGTAACAAAAACTCTAATATCTCTCGTACATTTTGGTATGTTAGTACAGCACATCATAGTGCAGTACAAGCTTTGTTTCCAGGTTTACCTCCTTTCAATATCCCTTTAAGATGTGTGCTATCTTACCCAATGTGGACATCTCGGCCAAAAAACCTCTCCCAGTTTCCTCATATACTAGTGACAATACACATGCAAAGAATGAATCAGAAAATTTCACTTAAAACTGCCTGGCAAAATTAACAGCTGATAATACACTGTCAAAGAAGCACCTGGATACTTTCTAAACTTCTCTTGCATTTGTGAGTAAGAAACAGGCATTAAACAGACAGAATTCTATGTAGAACTCATTTAAAAAAACCCCACCTTTTTTGATGAAAAGGCAATAATAAAACGAAAAAGATCATGTTTTGAAACAGAACTAACCTACAGACCATTTGAAGGGCTTTCAGAGAGCAAATGAGAGTACAAGCATGAGAACAGAAGGAGCTACAGCTCAGATTTACCTGCCTGCTGAGCCATTCTTTATTCCAAAGGGGCACCTCAACCAACAAGTCTCTGCCTCCTGCACAGGGTTCCTGATAGTCTTTCCAGATTCAGCTTTTAATTTTTGAATAATGTTTAATAGAGCCAGGTTTAGGCTCATTTTTCGTCTTTCTCTGTAACTTTAGTCAGAAATAAATCAAAGTTTTTAATTTTAAATACAAAGCAGCAAGTTTTCAGAAAATGTCTACCTGCTCAAATTTTTAGTGAAGATGAATACCCAGAAATTAAGAAAAAAAACCTGAGACTTTTTCCCCTCAAATACACCAAAAGGCTTATTGTTAATCTAATTCCTAAATCAACATTATGTTCATTTTAAGCCTAGGTTTATCAAGAAATTATGTAATTATTTGCAGGTTTCAGAATTAATGAGGAAAATCTGCCTATTATATATGATATATATTTGCGGGTTTTGCATTTCATATTTTGATAGACAAGTTTGCAAAACAGAATGGCAATTTATTTCTTTTGTCTAGTACTAAATCAAATAAAAACATAATTTTGTTACTTTTACTTTAAAGCCACTTAAACAAGGCAAAGTAAGGTAAAAATACTAAAAAAGGTTAAAAAAAGGTCCTGGAGAATTACATGTATTCTACTTTTCAGGCAGAAGTAGACCTTGAAAAACAAAAAGAAACACCTGCATTGTAGGTAAGTGTGATTCAGAGAAGAGATTTTATAATTCTTGGGTAGAGGAAGACTGAGGGAAATTGAGGCATTTGTGACAAGGCCGAACACATTAAAGTAGTATCTGAAACTCCAGAAATACAAAGAGTAAAAGGAGTGGGTGGCCTGTGCCGCTAAACTACAGATTTCTTCTCTAAAAAGGAAAATATATTTGAGTACTGCAAGGTACATGTCCAAATGTGGCTGGTCAAAGGTCTGGTGAGAAAATTCTGTTGAAATTATTTCAAAAACCTCTATTTAGGTAGATTTATTCACTGATACATAAAAATTAATCATAAACATAATAATAATAAAATTTTTAGGGTAGTTTTTAGTCCTCTTTTCTAGAAAATTAAAGCATTAGTCAGAGTATTTATCACATATATAAAACCCACTCACAGTTTTCATTATAATTTCACTAGGAAGACTGTTTACTTCTATAAAGGAAATATAATATACTTGACAGCAGGAAGATAATTATTATTTTGCCAGGAATAGTTCTGTAGGACAAATGCTTGTTGCTGCAGTATTTCAGGGATGTTATAGCATTGTGTTTAGCAAGAAAACCTTATCATAATGCTGCTCTTCTTCCTAAAAAATAGTTTTTCTTTAACCAAAATACCTACTGCAACATGGTAGAAAAATTAAAATTATAAAAATTATAAAATTAGTAAAAATTTTTAAAATACTTTCCTCCTTAGCTTTTAACTAGGTCGTATGAAAGCAATGTGAATAATATTCATATGAATGAAAAATTTATCATGATAAAGACAATTTGGTAAGTAAAGGAAAGGGAATCAAACAAGTGATACAAAAGCAATCATTCATCACCACCCACAATCAGAAAGATGCCCAGCCAGTCTCCAAGCAAGGCTAACCCCTGTCCTTCAGTTTTTATCTCTAAATATGATGTTACATGGTACTGAATATCCCTTCGGTCACCCGAAGTCAGTTGTGTCCCATCCTAGATCCTTTCCCACCACCAGCCTACTTGCCATGGAAGCAGTGGGAAAGATATAAAGCCTTGACACCACACAAGACCTTTTCAGAAACAGCCAGAACACTGGTTTGTTATCAACACTGCAGTATAGAGTCTCTTATGAAGAACACTAACTTCATCTTGACCACAGCTAGTACAGTATACTGAAAAGAAAATCAACACAAAGAAAAAAGCACATTGGAAATATGACTCTTTTTTCAGCTATTCAAACATATACACAAAAATACATAGAATCCTATCTCATTGTTAAAACACCTTGAGATGAAACATCAAATAAAGAGATAGATAGAGATACTCTTTTTTTTTTCTGTCTCACTGTATATTAAATTGGGAAGTAGCCCCATTTGCTATAAATGAGGCTCAACAGTTAAGAAATTATGAATTCCTGACACTGGCAATTTCATTAGTATATGTTGTTTTATTTCTTTCCAAGCTGCTGTTACTTGTAAATACTGCCAAATTTCTCACAGAAAGATGTCATACACCTAGGAGGGGGCATTAGATCCTTCCTAAGTATCAAATTGTCCAATCTGATTTACTAAGTAATAATGTAACTTGCTATTTTATTGTTACCAATACAAAAATGAATTGTGTGTAGTTCTGTAGACAATGAGAATCGAAGCTGGAGGCTAGCATAGAACAGGTAAAAAAGTATACGAGACTGAGGAGAAATGTATCTCATGCACCACACTGCTAATCTGAATGTCAAAGCTTGAGTGAAAGTGTATTAATGACACATGCACACTCGCTAAGGTGTCCAGCACATGGGTCCCTGACAGCTGAGGCCATTATGTCCCAGCAGTGCAGTACAGGCTTGTCTAGATGGACACAAATAAGCCTTGCCTCTGGGTAGAAGTAATTGGTTTGAGCTGAATGGTACACTAGCACAGCTGTCTAGTTTGCAAGTGTAAACCAGGGCTAATTAGTGGAATCTTTGAGCTCTCTGCCTTTTACTGTGTTTTAAGGCAAAGCACTATAACAAAATTAAACTTCATAATAAAGTTCATAATAAAACTTCATACATAATAAACATAATAAAGTTCATCATAAACTTCATAATAAAAGCAAATACATCTCAGAAATTAGACGTGAGGACCTGCTTTACAGCAAGTGCCTGGATATACCTTATCTAGAGTTCTAGGCTTACATTACATATTTTATCTGTCCCTATTTTTGAGGCAAGGCTTATGTGCTTATGCAGTTGAGATAAAAAGATTCTGTTAAATCACAGCCATGTCAATCAACAGACAATGACACTAAGTCACCAACATGACATATGGTTAAACAACGAGCTGAATGAGTAAAATCAGTGTGTTCAAAGTTTTAAAACTTCTACATGATTCATAATCAAAAGGAAGCAAGTTAATAAATTAACAGAAAACACATTATTTATTATTTTACACTTAATTCTTAGTATTAGGTATCAAAATATCTCTGAAATTTTAGAGCTTTTCTGATGTTTAACTTCACAGCCTCTAAAAAAGAACTGAAAATTGTATTAGTTCCGTTAAAACTTACTCATTCCCTTATGTTTTCCCACAACAAATGTGATAACTAATAGGAAAAAAAGGTCTGAAAAAACAAACTTGAATGTAGAAGATTTAGGGGAAATATGACTGACTGATCCTCTCTCTCCAAGCTCCTCCTGTTTACTATTTTCAAGTTTCCAAGTCTGATTGCTCTTCAGGTCTGAAAGAACACTCCTACTCTACTGCTACTGCCTGCAGTATACCAATTTAAACTACATGACATTCTAATATTCACTCATCAGAGCTTATTAGGTATTCAAACCATGCCTGAACTGTGTACACCACATTCACATGCACGATTAATGCAAACCAATGAGACAATTCAAAGAAGAGAACTTGTTTACCACAAGACTAAAGCAGGGTTTGGACTGGCATGGCATCCTGCTGTAATGTTGCACGGGAACGGAGAAGACAAGCTCCACATGTTCACCACCACAGCGAAGGCATTTGTGTTAAGGTATTTGAGCATTTTAAAAGGAGTCCCACAGAATGAAAGAATGAGATTGCAGTGTCCAGTGACAACTGGTGACCACAATTTAAAGAGTTTAAAAGCACTACCATTTAAATAAAAAGCAGGTGACAGAGTTAATTGGCTTAGCTAAGTGCAAGAAGTTTATGTTCAGATTAGTGTGGAGAACAGCAGGAGTCACGGGGAGGTATCAGAAGGAGAAAGACTTTTTTGAGAAAGCAACAAGAAGTCAAATCACAGTATCCAGCATCCACTCAGTGATAAGGGCTAAGTATGAAGAGGTCGTGGATGGTAACAATCAATGAAGGATTGGGGTGGGCTTAGATGGAGAGACTGCGGAAGGATGAAGGAAACAAGGAATCAAACAAACACAGTATTTCAGTGTAACAAGGGTGGTAAACAAGAGGGGATGGAGAGATGGCCATAATGAGCTCAAGGGTGATATGAGCCATTGTTAAGCAGTAGTTGATCAAGACTGAAGAACAGAAAACAATTAAAATTCCAATAGCTACAGTGGAGAAAACATACTGGTCTCTGCTTATGAAACAAATTTTGCTTGGCAAAGGGTAGTAGCAGGGGTATTTTGGCCTCTGAATCACAGTAGGAGAATTCAGAGGAAAATGGCCTGTGCCTCATGAATCCAGAAGGCTTACAAGAAGCTAAATCACTAGATAAATGATGGCATGTGTAATCACACGTAAGAGAAGTAGGAGATGACACTTCTTCAACATAAATCCATCTTGGAACACATCTGATAGGCTTCAAAAACAGCTAGCTTTACAAAAAATAATAAGCAGTCTCCTGAATAGGTGAGATTTCAAGAAGAAATTGGAATTAAAAACTGGAGGGTGGAAGAGAGGCACCATCAACAGGTTCCCACTTTCGAAAATAATGTAATAAAAAAGATAAAATGAAATATCTATTTAAATATGCGCACATTCAGTCTAGTTAGTCTCTGTCTTAAGCTCACTCTTCTCTCTGTAACTTTTCCTATGTGTATGTGTATCTATGTATCTATGTACATCTCTACATGAATTTATATACATATATCTATGTGTGTACACAAAGAGAGGTCAGTTTTTAGTTTGGTACAGTTTAGACACACTTTTAAAATACAGAAAGTTTTACATACTTGATACTTTTACACTTTATTTTTCACTGATACAGCGATCCCTGAGAAATGCTAATGCACTGAAGATCCCCAAAGTATCCTTAAAACAAGATCCATCCAACATCAGCGTACTACAATCAGTACTTCAGTTCTGAAACATATTCTAGAACTAGATTCTCATATTTTGAGATACTTATTCCTAAGCAGTCCTGATTAAATTAATGAGCATACTTAAAAAGTAACTTACAGAAAGTGGAAAAGTGACAGAAATTGACTATTCACTGCAGGTGTAAACGCTCTCTTTGGAAACATAAAACTTTCGTCAGATGACAATACTTCTTAATTAAAAAAAAAAATCAGAGAACAAATTTTCTAAGCTTTGGAAAAAATATTTCAGTAGTACCTTCATTACCAATTTAACTTTAGATATAATTAGAACGCTTACTACAAAAAATTACAACAGAAAACAGCTTTAGATATGAATGTCTTTTTTTTCCCTACAATCCTAGGAGATTAAAATACCAGTTAACCAAAATCAAGGAATAACAGCAATGCCAACTGTATGTTGATGCTTTCTTCTCTAACAACTACAAAGTGTAGAAGATACATTCACAATTAAGTGCAGAAGTTCTTGGTTGCCCTGTTTCTCACATTAGGATCGTATTCTGCCACTGATCACTTGTGAAACTTAGCACTATTTAATAGGATACACTTATCAAGATAAGAAATTGACATCTGATGTTAAGACCCACAAAACAAATATCACCTTGACATCACACAATAATTTCAAAGAGGACAATGGAAACCGATGAAGCTTAATTGTTTCCAGGTTCTTCTGCCACCTGAAATCTACATAATCTTCACCTTCATCAGTGACCCAAGATCCCACATTCACTGTTCAAATGAAAAAGTTCCCAAATTCATAGGGACAGTAGGAAATATAACACCGTAGGGATGGAAAAATACAAGATTACAAAGCTCCCTACAGCAATCCTTTAATGAAGGTTTTAAACTAACATGAACCCATTAAATAATGTCACATTTAATGAGTACTTAAATAATGTCATTAATAATAGAGTAATTGGACCTTTTTACAAAAAGAAAATCTATTTAGCACTGTCATCATTTCCGGCAATACAAGTTACTGAATAGTGTCTTATTCTTAGTTGTTATTACTTTCTAAACATAAATAAGCCAGAAATAATGAGTGAGAGCAACTTTTACGGAAACTGCAGCCTAACCATTTAATTTCTATTCTGTAAGAAAAAACCCACATTTGTCTACCTCTGTCTACCTAGATCAGGTGGTCATGTAAGATTACTATTGTGCTTTTCTTGTCTTGGAAACGACTGCAATTTGGCCAACTGACTGAAGCAGGATGATATTATGCAGAATTTCACAGCAATTATCAACCCAAAGACAAAATCTACAATGAGCTTTTGCCACATGTAATAACTTTCACATATGACCTAAATAATTTATCTTATGTAGTTTCATACAGTTTGCTATTGATGAACAAAATACAGCATGCATAATCTAAATCTTTAAAAAAGTCATAATTTAGACCCCACAAAGCCAATTAGATAAAGAGACCAATATCAAACCAACCAAAACAAAATTTTCAGGGTTTTTGTTCAGCCAAGGGAAAGGACTTCCTTTTCTGTTTTTAAATATCTCAATAAAGAAATTCAAACCAATGCATTTGAAGAAAATTCTAAATTCTACATATTTCTACACTGTTATTTCTCAAGAAATTAAATGAGGATTTAATGATAAAAAACTGGACAGCAAAAGATAAGAAATGTACTAACTTCAATACCAAAATGAGTAACTTTCATTTAGTCTAGTAACTAACCTTTTTACTAAAGAAGTTTCTTAAATGCAATTTGAGTCTTGGTGTTTTATGCCATGATTTATTACATAACATTTAAATTACTAATCCAACATACTTACACCATCTTTAAGGGTCTAGATCAAAACTATATATTTCCTCTTATAAAATTTTAGAAGCTACCTTAATTTCCCCTTAATTTCTTATTTTATACTAAAGAGAAAAAGGAAATACTTGCTATTGTCTGACAACTTTGTGACTACTGCTCATTTCTGTTTGTATGCTTTAGCACTCCAAAAGCTAATTAGGTTCTGCTTTGTTTCGATACCAGCAGGATGAAGACACCACTAAAGAGACGTGGAGAAATTCCCTTTAGAAAAGCTAAATTCAATGTGGCAAACATAATCTTACTGCAGACAAGGAAGAGGGACAGCTTCCCTCACAAAACTATTCAAAATAGGAGTCTAACTCAACTGTTCTCATGGTGAGGAAGACTTTCTCACTGCAGGAAAAGAGCTCGGGGGGGTTAGGGTGACAAAACTGAAAACAGCTTTCGTGGAGCACTTTCAGCTGGAACAGTTGCTGAAATGGTAAAGCTTCTGAGACAGGCTCATGCAGCTCCACCTCTGTCCAATCAAAATACCCAGAAAAGACAGAGCAGGAAGTCTATGCTAACAGGGCTTACTGTAGAAATTTGTTTGTGTAATACTTGAAGGATATAGACTAAATTTGTGCTTAATTATGGGAAAATGAATTTTGTTCTCTACTCATATTTTAGTAATTAGTAACCATGCTGACTACTTTTTGTAGTTCTTTATAACAAAGATCTGCAAAAAGAAATGTTGTCTTCATTCCCTGTGAGCAATTATTGACAAAGAATCAGAATAGAAAGGTGGCTCTACAGACTTCAGCAGCACATAGCTGGTATAACTTGGCTGTCACATATAAAGCTTCAGTTCTCCTGTACACAGCTGGATTTACCAGAAGTCTTTTCTGGTGTTATTCTTGATCCTACTATTGACTTCAACACAATGTATAAAGCATATGATAATTTCTTTTAACTTGTTTGCTTTAGCTCTTTTTAATAAACAAAAAGAGTATTTTTACTGTACCACACTGCGTTGCTTTTCTTCACTTTTCTATGTAAACCAACAAAAATATTCTGATATAATAGACTCAAAAAAGCATGATAAATTAGCTACCAAAATATCAAATATATCTTCATTTCACATAAAGTGGGATTTCATTTGCAGGAATTAACCTGATATTAAACCTCTTGATCCATATTCTAAATCAAAGTTAAATTTGAGGAACAAGTGATCACATCACTAGAGGCCACGTGATAGAGAAATTAAATTGGGTAATTAGATGGAGGTAGAAATTAGGCTTCTAAAGGATTCTGTGAAAGATATACAGTAGTCTTGCCTTTAGTCAAACCTTCTTTGCAAGAAGAACCTCTAAGCACAACATTTCAGCATTTTGATCTCAGATACACATACACCCACATAGTTAATCTGGGCATTTTTTTAGACTGAGAAAGTCTTTTTTATTTCACTTTGGTTGTTTGAAAACAGCTTAGAAAATCACATCAAAAAGTTAATGTATCTGTTAACTCTAAGTTTTTATATTCTATAAAACTGAAGTTAAAGCACATATCTCTGAAACCAAAGTGAAGATATCACCCAGAATTATAGCTCATACAATAAAATACCTTCATTAGAACCATCAAAATCAACGAAATAAAAGTGTTTCCTAAAATTTGGCAGGCAAAAATATGATCTGCAGAGCTAAACCATAAGAATTATCTTTAACCACATCTCCAAGTGTAATCACTACACATAGCATTTTGAAAAATACCTGCTACTTGGAATCATTTACACTACTCAGAGCATTACTAAATGTAATAAATGTAATAAAATTACATATTGCTTAATTATGATCCATTTCAATTGGAAGCTTTTGATTTATAATTTGGAACAATCTGAGTTATACCAATAAAAACTCTCCAAATCTCATTTTGAATTTCAAATCCACCCAGAAACATAAAAATTGCAAGAAGCAAGCTGCTTTCTAGCATACACTTGTCTGATCAGAATGAAATCTAAACTACACAGCTCTCTCGGAATTCTCTCATTTGAATGGGGAGCATTGAGCAAGGAGCTGGACTACGTGATCTATAGAAGCCCTCTCTTCCTAATTATTCTTTAATTCTGTTCTCTGATTTGGCTATTAACAACCAGTTAATTTCTCCCCTGATGCATACCTACTCAGCAGCTGTATTTGGGTCACCCTCTGTTCATAGTTCTCCTTCAGTCACCCCAAATTTTACTACGTGCTGGACCAAAAAAACACATGAGAGAAAGAAATTTCACAGACTGATTTGTTTTTAGAATAAACACCAGCAAGTGCACAGAAAGAGAAGCAGTCCGCTGACAAGAAACACGGAGATACAACTTTCATGATTTTATACAGAAATGTGGAAACATTAATAACAAATAAAGACAAGGACAAAATTTATGACAATCCTATCACACAGGGGAACCAGCTTCCCATTCCCAAAGCGAATTGAGAATCACCTAGTGCTATGATGACCTATACCAACAACAGAGTCTGAAAGAGAAGCAAAGAAACACATCAATCCTCAAACATCTAAAATAAACAAAAACCTCGTTCTTTCTTTGGTGAGGAAAAAACCTCAATGCCTTTAGGAAATGGAAGTCAAATCTGAATACAAAGGACAAACGATAAAAGTAGATTCTGCAGAACTTTTCCTTATTATTAACAGACTTCTAGACTTGCTGAAAGGCCATAATTAATTTTAGAAATTCTGTATCATATGGGAGTGTAGCAACTGCTATTAGCCTGATCAGTTGTGATGAAGAGAGGGCCATCATGCTATAGAACTGACCACACAGCTGAACTGAGGCTAAAAACAAATTACAAGAAAAATATTTGAGTTTCCAGATTTCCACCTGACATGCAGGCAAGTTTTGCTGGGATAGGAAGGGAAAAGAAAACTTACAGTCTGAGATGAGTTTCTAATGTTTCTAATTTATCAGGGACACTTGACGTTCCTGAATGGTACTGTCTGTCACAGGATGTTACTACACAAAGCTTTGAAAATCTTAGAAAACACTGGCCATATTAAAATTTATGTTCAACAGTGTGACCTAGGAAATAACTTATTTTGGGAAATGTACCACAATTAATCCATCTATCTTGTTCCATCTTAAGAAAACCCACTTAATTAGTGAATAAATGGAAGCTCATAATTTACCGGTTTATTTAAAGCATATTACTTGGTAGGTATCAAACAAGAACATATTCTCAACCTCATGAATTTGTTTCTTTCATTTGAAGAAAATAAGGTACAATGCTTAGTTGAAAGTCTTGACAAGTGGGCATGAAAGAATATTAGGAAGCAGAATGACAAGCTTGAGTTTAGGTAACATCCTATCTCCATTTGCTTCAGACTAAAAATGCTGAAAATTAAATTGCAAGGACTCTATCCTCCCACAGAACTTCATATTCCATAGAACGTCAGTATCATTTAAAAACTGTGCTTCTCTCCCCTTAAATAAATGCAATAAATTCACCTGATGTTCTGAAAGCATAACATTGGATCTTAGTCGAAAGCTTATCTACTATAGCTACAACTCCTTCAATTCTTTACCTGTATAGCAGCACCAAATTAGGATGACACAAATGAAGTCTTACAAAGCATTTAGACTTTAAAGTTTGGTGTCCTCTCAGTGTTTGACGAAGGCTGTAAGCTATATCAGATTTGCTAGGCAACAGACCTACCTATGATTATTGAGCATGTTAGAAGATAATCATTACACCTTCTTGTGCAGGATTATGAAATAAACCAAGTGAAGGTACAACATTTACACTTTCATCACTGATGGCAAGTGATGACTTCCAAAGCTGGAGTCATCTGTTGTGTCTATATCTCAACCAACAACCCACAATAACTTTGAATATTTTGAAAGGGTAATATGATACAATGTTCAGTGAAAAGTTCAGGCAGGAAAGTAATCTCCTGGAGCAAGTGGTAAGGGTATTTTTTATACTAAAATTTCCTCAGGTTAGTTCTTTTCTTTAAATTTCTATTTATAATGTTTAATATATTGTAAACATCACAAATAGTGCAACACTTCATAAATTAATAAAGCTGCAAGTGAGCAACCCATATACAACCATGAACTAAGTGGACAATGAACTACTGAGAAATAAATAGTCCCATTTATTTGGTTTTACCTTTAAGAAAAAAAGTTTTCACTTTTGTAGAGCTATATAAATTAATTAGGCAGCAACTTTGAAAAGGGAACAACTGTTGTGTTATTCAGAGCTAAATGTTAGCAGAATACTGTAGAATATTGTAACATTTTGAAGATTAACATGTCAGTAATTTAAGAGCTTAGAAAAATAAAGTGCTCCTTTTTTCCTTTAATAAACAGACTTGTCTACTGGAATCTGACATTTATCAAAATCACTAATAACATGCGTGCATCTCAGCATTTCAAACGAAGAATATTTTGAGGATACTTTTTCCTGGGGTGAAGCTTGATAAGGACACTTGCCAATAAGGAGACTTGTGAAAGCTGGAGGAAAGGGAGATACATGTCTTTGGACAGAAAGGTTATATAGGAAAACTGATATGCTGTGTTTCCTCCTCCAAAAGTGAATGGTCTAAATATAAAAATTTAAAAAATAAGCCTGAAAGATCTAAAGCTTTAGCAAATGTTGTAAAAGCTACCATTGTGTGAAAGCTGCCAGCTCTCTGTGTGTGGATGAGTGCACACACTGCAGCAGGATTTTAGAACAAAAAGCTGTGAACAGCTGTCTTCAGAAATGTCTCATCACATTTTATTATTCTGCAAGGCATACTTTCTGGATGTCTAAACTAGACTGAGCTTAGCAAAAGTTCATAATAAATCTGAAGGAAAATCTTCAAGCAACAAGAGAATGAGAGTTTAGTGGGACATTCCCAGTGACTTCTGCTTCCAGCCTGAGCCAGCCAAGCTCAGACACAGACTCAGTCTGCAGCTATTACTGCATATCTAAGGAGTGACTTCTTATTTGTACTTGTGATAAAAAGATCAGTTTTCCATTCATGCTTCTAAAGAGAAAATTAGCATAGCCTTACATTTGCATCCTATGTCAAGAATGATCTGTTATTGCAATTAAGAGCAAGTTCCCCTTTGATTTTATCTTTTTGCAGTACGGAGCATACAGGTGCAGAACAAAGACCAAATAACAGTCTAAACACTAAAGATGTCAAAGCTAGCTTCATTTAAAAGTAATAAAAAATACAACCAAAAACACATTAGAGAGAACCATTTCATAAAGTTAGAGTAAGATAAGTGTGATCTTTTGATCACTAATTTAAAGAGTTTTATAACACAGAAGGTGACTGAAGAGCTAATGCTTTAGACTGACTAATCACATGGTGAATGCCTTTTCATCCAACTACCTTCTTTGCATCTATTCCATTTTCCAGTGAAACCACATTTATACAAGGCTTTAAGTAACCAGTCTGATATTAAAATATATTTTCCCAATGGATAGCATTTACTATCAAATATATCCTGAAAGCTTTTGTTCTTCAAAGGTGGGAAGCTGAGATGCCCAGACTAATAATTATCCTGACAAGATTAGCTGCCATCACATCTGGCCTAAGCTAGAAGTTAGCAATGAGCTGCAGCATATTAATGCCAAATATCAGTCTGTGTAAAGTAAAAGTAAAGGTACATGCTTACACTGAATCTAAAGATTAATATATGGAATTGCTTTAATCTGTCCCATGTAAAGGGTAGGACACTGTATATCACTATAAGTTAATGACCTGGCAAATGTTCAGATGAGGGTTTAGGAACACATTAACCACCCAGCTACCCAAAACTCTGCTCAAAGGTGAGTGGCTGCAAGTATCTGTGACAACTGAAGAGCACAGTTAAACACGAGGATAGATTTTGTTACAGAGCTCTGTCTTTTATCTCCCGTGGAGACCTTTTGAAAATGTTCACGTAACTGTCTCCAATTGTCTGTAAGTATATTGCTGTATCTTGATCACTGATTATACTCAAGCACAATTTCAATAATTCTTCAAAAGTAACAAATAGCAGTAACAACGAGACAATTTCAATTATGAATTTATATAGAACAGACAGGTCTGCAGATGTACTTTTCAGTTATATATTTCTCTATCTGCCTCTCATTTATGTTGTGCTGAGTCATGCACACTTATGAAAGAGGCGGTGGGAAGACAAAAAATCTTCTGTATATTAGGTTTAGAGGACTGATACATCTTCATGGGATGTATTTATATTGTATGCCTACTTGATGCCTCTCTTCCCAACTTTCTTCTCACTGTGGGAACATATTAAAAAGAAATAAAAGGTCCCCTATCCTAAAGCAAGGCTTCAGTTATTGCAGTTATTGGGGTTGCTTGTTTTTTGGTTTTATGGTGTTGGGTTTTTGGTGGGGGGGGTTGGTTTTATTTGTTTGTTTGGGGTTTTTTTTTTTTTTGTTGTTTTTTTTTTTTTTTGGTTGTTGTTGTTGCTGTTATTGTTTTTGTGCAGTTTTTCTTCTTTTGGCCTCGAAACCACAAATTATTTACTAAGTTACTTTCAAGGCTGAGTTTTCCTGATTTTGAACCTGGATACTATAGAGCACAAGAAGCCTGAAAGCCTGCAAAAAGAGGTGCCACTCAACCTTGTATAACACAGTGAAAACATTTGTATGTCCCTTGTTTCCCACCTGCTCCTCCACAATGGTGGAAGACCTCTGCTTGGACTGCCTGGAACATGCAGCTCTCTACCATGCCCCAGACTAGAGCAGCATCTGACCAAAACTGCTGCAGAACACAATAAAATGCAAGTCTTTGGACACTGCAAGGACCAGGGATAAATACCGGGGGACAGGGAGAAAGGGCTAACAATTTTCATCAGAATATTCACCCTTTGAGTGGAGCAGCCATTTTGAACCTCTGGGTAAATGAGATGCTAGGTGCCCATTTGATTCAATTCTGTGTTTGTTTACACACAGACAGACAGTCTTTAGACTTTGAATCCCTGTGCTTTCCAAGCAACTTCTTGCCAGCTGATCCACAATTATTGACTAAAGGAAGATTCCTATCCCATTTCAGCTGTGAAGTAAAACAATGCAGTTAATTATCTCCTGTACACTTTCTCCCATCTCTGGTCTCTGAAACCCACATAAAATTCTACTATTCCCAGCAAATATTACAACTATAGAAGTTAATTTCTAATGATGCACATGCCTTGTGCTGAGTTGATTTCTATTCATTCATCTATTGATGACCAAAAAAGGTTTCTTTGTTTTTTTGAAATGGAAATATGGAAATACAGCATATGATCAACCACCATGTCTTTCGAAGCCTTTTTTCATGACTGAACACAGTTTGGGGTATTTTTTGGCATTTGAACATGTAAGTTACATGCTCCTGCTTTCTTCCTCTGGCTAATATACAACCCAAACTCTTTGTTAACCATGTCACTGATTATTCACTGTCATTCCCAGCATTTATGGTTTTCACAGTAATTTTTCAGAATCTAATCACATCTACATTATTATTAGTGTCTTTCTTTCAAATTATATTTTAAAAAGATTGATATGGGACAATAAAAATTTTTTACAAATCTGTCATGTTATAAGCTGTTTGTCAAATTCTTATAAATCTCTATAATGTCATTTTCAAAATACACTTTCTACACCAACAGGACAAAACGGCCATGTGAACAAAATCAGATCTACCAGCATATAAAATTCAACCATAGCCTACTGACTAAACAATCAAAAATTATTTAAGCATTAATTAAGCATTATTAAATTAAGAATTATTTAAAAACATTTAATCATAGTTAACCACAATCGTTAGTAAGTTGGTATTTATGAAAATCATACTCAGTTATTTTCAAAAGCAATCAGAACCCCAGCACTCTTAAAACTAAACTGGCAATATGAATCTGGCAAGGTCAGGCTCTGGCTTCGTGTATACAAATAATTAATCCAATTAAGTCCTGAAAAGGCCTTGTTAATCTACTGTGTATGGACCATTAGCTGCCTGAAATTTATGAAATAGGATATGAGAAAACTGTCAAAAATGGAGAAAAAAAAAAAGGCCCTTTTAAAACTTTCTTGCAGGTGGAAGCAAGCAAAGTGACACAAGTGGAGAAAGAACAGAACTTAAAGATTAAATGGTTAGTATAATTTTAATTACCTGAAAAGGAAAACTGTTGAAGTGCTATTGTTCATAAAACCCTATAGATTTTTTTCCTCCAAAAGATAAACGAAGTGAAGAATGTTTTGGAAACTTCAGATTAGAACAGCACAGCTGTTGCTATGGACAGAATTTATAGGTAACAGCAACTGCTGTGGTTCTTCTCTCCATCAAGGCAGGTTTGAGGAAAGCCTTCAGCACGGAAAAGAGCAACAGGAGATTTGCTAATGAGGAGAAGTCATAAATAACTACTTTTTTTATTAAAGCAGAATGGCGCACATGAAAGGACAAAACAAAGGCAGGTGAAGAAAAGAGGCAGAAAATGGAAGAAAGAGTTGAAAAATGACAATGAAGTATGAAAGAGAGAGAGGCAGCAGTATAACCTGCTTCACAGTAAGACACCAAGAACAGCCGTGAACAAGCAACCGGGGAATGTTTCTATATGTTCCTCTCTGTGTGTGGTCCCCAACTGCTTGTGATGTTGGGAAAAAATAGAGTATAATAAAAAAGAGCTGGAAGGCATTAGCAGATAGAAATCTCATATTCTTATACTTTAAAGTGAAAAACAGAACATTTGACTGTTTGCAGTGAGGACAGGAGGTGTGAGGTAATGTAGCAGCATCCCAACATATGTTACAGCACTGCTCATATATCTGAGTTTTGGCAAACCCTAGGAGATAATCTATAAAAAAAACTAACAGCCTGTGCATTAACACTGCATGGGGATCAACATGAGAAAAGTGAACAAGGGTGGCAGAAGTAAAATACTTACGAGCAGCAAAAGTAAAAATATATGAGTACTTCCATAGCACAAGATTATCAGTGAAAGACCAAAATCCTGTGTCGGCAGATGAAAACAAATAACATAAAATTTAAATCCAATATTTCCTATTTATTTATTACACTCATTCACCTGGCCATGACTATAACCCTCTCTTCATGAGATAGAGGTTTTTCATCTGCTTCTACATCTCCACACTCCCTAGACTGAGATTGTAAAGATAAACTCTTAGAGCATCTCCAGAGCCTTTTATTTCTGACTGAGCTTTAGCTCTAAGTACCCACAGATGGCATCATGCTCATATCAAATCTTTTAGGGTCGTGGCAACTTAGCATCTGATGGAACTCCAAATTGACTCCCTCTGCTGGAGAAAAGGGAAATATTCTGCAACAAGGAGTTTCACACGCAGCCAGCTCCTCACAAGAAATCTGAGTGATCCAGTAACGATCTCCTGCTGTTTTATGGTAGCAGTCCTTCCTCACTGTTCAACTGTGTATAATATATATTCTAATGATTGGGTACCCCACTTCTCGAGGTAAGGATTTCTTAACTCTCAGATTCTGAAGGACCTCATACACCTTATCTAACACCTGACGACACCTGATGTCTATGTATCAACCTACCTATCTATAAAATCTCTTCATATATATATAATCAATACAATTTATAAAGTCATTGAAATCTTGGAATAGATTACAATCTCTTCTACTAAAAATCTCTGGTTTGGGTACTCAGATCTCCAGCTTTGACTGATTCTTCTTGGATGTTGTGGACTCAAAAATAGAAACTCAGAGTAATAGTGATTGGCCCACAAAGCCTCATTGACCACAAAATGTATTGCTTTGCTATAAAAGCATTCAATTTAGATTAGTCCACTCTGAAAATCTGTTTTATTTAAATCCAATTCCCAAATAGTTCTACTTATGATTAGGTTGAAACTGCTTCTGAAAGCAGCTGCACAAACTGTGCTCTGACTTGGTGGGAATTACTGAAATCAGCTAGTAAATAATTAAATAATTCAGTCTGGAACCTAATGAGATAGTCACTGGGACAAAAGGGTTAGGTCGTAATTCTTGCAATGGTAACAAAGAAAATAGGCGAGACTACAAGAGTCACTACGTGTTGTATCATACAGGAACATGTTTTCAGTAGGACTAGGGAACATACATCATATCCCCTGGAACAGCATGACTGTTATAAAGCAACTTACATTTATTTACTGTGATCATACGNAGGCGAGACTACAAGAGTCACTACATGCTATAAAGCAACTGTTATAAAGCAACTAACATTTATTCACTGTGATCATACAAATACCATGTAGGGAACTGGTGAGAGCAGTTTACCCACATGAACATTTTTACTGACACACCTTTCCCTTCTGACATACCCAACAAGTGTCTCAGCTAGCTGTGTGTTCCAATACTCCAATAGAAGGGAAAATCTTTTCCACTTCCCATTCTCAGTAAGATCTGTAGAATCTTGCCCTCTATAAATGAGAAATGTTAGACTTTATTATCCCAAAGATAGGAACACTGACATCAAGAGTGGAAGGGTGGAAGTGAAGTTCTGTGCCTCACAGTTTCTTCAGAAGCAGTCCTCTAACCAGTATTTCCCAGCAGCTGACTAAAAGGCTCAGGCGTACCATAAGGGAAGACTGAATTAAAATGAAAACTTCTGGCTATGCCAGGAGAGAGGCAGGCACTCAGTCATTCACTATCATGAGTTGTCTCTGTGGTGGATGGTAGAGAACTGCTCTACTCACTTCATTTTGGAACATGCTTTGCAAGCTCCTCCTATCCAGGTATATATGTCAATTTCTTTGGGGCTTTGATTATGTACAGGAGAAAATAAGAATTCCTTATTTTGGAAGAGTTACAATTAAAAACAGTACAGTGGAAGCACCGTTCCACTGTCTCTGTAAAGGTTTCACTTTTATAGGCTGGCAGAAGCTACAGGCTGTAGGAACATTCATTCATTCACTCATTCATTCATTCATATCCTGCTCCTTCATGATCTCTTCGAGATTTTATCACATCTTTAAAATTTATCTTCTGGCAGAATTATCCAAATCTGAATAAGTCCAAATAATAAAGCAACAATTCTACCACGCCTGCAGTTTATAATTTTTAAATAGTGATTTTTTAAAAAGAAGATGGTATGCACTACTGCTTCTTGAAAAACAGAACTGACATGTATGTTTGTATTTCTGCTCAGGTTGAATAACACAATTTTCAAATATTTAAACAGAGTAAGTATAATTCTTCATCATGCCATGCATTTCTATCAAATTCAGTGATAGGATCAACTTGGCCTGGCAGTTTGGTAGTTATTGCAGTGACGGGTGATGATGCTAAGTGCATCATAGTAGTGCGTAAGAAGTTCGGGGACTGGATAAATTAGAAAACATTAATTTTTTGTTTGACAAAAATAGGATGACACATTTTCCCCTATGCCTTTTTAAAATATTTGACCACTAGACTTTAATTTTGCTTTGCTGGCCGTAAGAATGGAAGGCTATTTGCATGCAATACTTGCTGTAAGCAGATTGCGAATGTTCAAATATTCCAGAGAAGTGGCTTCTGCATATATGCAGAGCTGCTCAACAGTGCACTCACAAAAAGTCTAAACAGAGGATTTAGCATAAATTCATGTAATTTGTAATACTCAGCATTGCACTGTGAAAATGGCCCCTGAAATTTAACGCGGACAAAATGCATCAAGCTGAGTATACACAAACAAGCCATGTATAAAGTGTTTATTCATGCATTCTGTCTGGGAATTCTCAGGCAAAGCACGATAGCCCTAACAATGGTTCCTATTAAGTCTGTAATCTAGGTTTATAGCTCTGAAAAGAAGAATTTTATTGACTACTAT
The DNA here is from genome assembly GCA_013398015.1 of Oreocharis arfaki. Taxonomy (NCBI): domain Eukaryota; kingdom Metazoa; phylum Chordata; class Aves; order Passeriformes; family Paramythiidae; genus Oreocharis; species Oreocharis arfaki. Next base: position 568,315 of record VZRR01010573.1, on the reverse strand, counting down.
GACAGAATTGTGACACTGTGAAATATGTTCTCATTTTACTTTAATTTTTTGAATACTCAAAAATTCACCTAAATTTACTTCAAAACTGGAAATCTCAGCCCAGAAATTTTTTTCCTTCATTCATTTAGGGTATTGTTACATGAACTTATGCGCAAAAGGAATAAAAATTTTTTTGCAAATATCTATAGTCTTTTATGTCTTTCCAATGAGTTTCACCAAATACATGGTGAAACATCCACTCTTGGATGTTTTACAAGTGCTCCATTAATGCTGACAGCCCTGGACACACCAAGAATGAAATAAAGGTTGAATGTGGCGAATCACCACTCCTCATCACTGACAAAGAAATGAACTATTGTGAGCAACCAAAAAGCAGGCACAGCCTTGGAACTCCACGTTCCTGAGCAATGTGCTGAAAAGGTTTGACTGCCATCTACAGACATGAGCAACTACTGCACTGGTAGCAATTTTAAAAGTACCCCAAAACTAAAAACCTAATACAAACCCAGCACAGATCTGAGACGAAAACTAATTATTTATGTATGTATAAAACAGGGGAGCTACGGCAAAAAGTTTCTCTTTTATTTTTTTTCTGGTAAGAATATAAACACAGAGAGAAAGACCAGCTTCCTTCATTCTGTAGAGTGGCTTGAGAAGCAATAGCTACAAATCCAGTGTCTAGTACTGCCTAAAGATTAGTAGATAGAAATGGAAAATACTAACATTTTCTTTGTATTTAAACCATGAATTATTAAATGCTGATTTTTATGTAGTAAGTTCTCTGTTGAAACTGTCTTAAATAGCTTCTCTCAGAGTCATTAGCTAGCAAACGCACAAAATTTTTAATTACCTGGTAAATTTCTAATCATATATATAGTGATCAAATGCTTGTATGTGGGTACAGCTGTACATACACCATCTACGCTGAGTTTTCTGTTAACGTTTGGCTTCCTAATCAGCCTAGTTCACAACAGGCCAATATATCACAAAAGAACTGTATAAAGATTTTCTTTCAGCTGTTCAGAACAGTTAGCACAGTAGTTCAGTTCTCCCTTGTCAAACACTCTCTTTTCACTCTGCCTTAAAGCCACTTCCTTTTCTTTCAGAGCTGCTGCCAAGCTGTCTTTACTTCCTCTCCAAACTAGCTCACTAGCTAAGCAGTTACCCTGCTAAAATCCTCTTCCAAAAATTTTGTTCTAAACTTTCAAAATCATTGCATGGCAAAAGGAAAAGAGATCAAGAGAGCCATGTACTGCAAGGGTTAAGGATGAATGACAAAATTACTTAGAACCATACAAACTGTACCTCTGTAATTAAAATTATTACATTTACACACCACATGGAACTGTCCTCAAGAATTATTCTCCACATATCAGAATTACATATAAAAGTTAAAATGCAATGTATTTAAACAAAAAACAGGTCACAGACAGAAAAGCCTGTGGGCCCAAACAGAAGATAACTTTCAAAATCCTTCAAAAGTTAGAATTGAGCACAGCATTCCACACATGGGACTATCTTCTCACATTGCTGTATCATCCATCAGTTCTCATTAAATATTCTCAGACAGTGTGTAATTTCAATTGAATTCCCAACACAGCATATGAATATTGTACTAATTTTAAGTGTCATATGTTGAAACTTTACATTTTCCAAAAACGTTTACACTGTAGAAGGTCTGTTCATACACGGTCATGAAAGCGAAGAAAAGGAAAGCAAACCGGTACTTACTCTACATTTTGAGACTTCAGCCTTTTTTCTTACCTGAGTACCCAAACAAGCAACCATCATATGAGTGAGAAGTTTAGCTGCAAACATGGCACACCTGGTGCAGAAAAAGTGGGAGATGACAGCCAAAGTGAAACCTACACAGAAAAGATAATGAGAAAAGAAAAAAAGAAGTAAAATTTAAGCTTAGGCTAATAAACTGTGCTATATATCCAGCAGATACTTCTCAAAGGTGAAGATCACCTAAAAAAAGGCAACTAAATAAACCTTACAGAGGGAGTATGCTCATTTTGGTTCACACTGGGATCACTTGTGAGTTTATTTCAAGTACTAACACGTATTTAACGTTCCCATAGGCTTGGGAGCTAAAATAATTCCGTAACATAAACAAGCAATTTTCGAAAAGTGTTTTTTTGGTGTCATTTCCTGCATGATATGGGTGATTGTCATAATAGTTATATATAAAGCAAAGGTAACTGCTCAGTGTTCATATTACTGCATCCATAAAATGCTTTTAGAAACAATTACACAAAAAATGCCTCCTATTGGGTAGCACTGTTTCAGCTGACAGTCACAACCTTGTAAAAGCCAATCTCCCATTTCATCTGTGTTGAGCATAGAAATCTGTTACAGCTGTAGTTTGAAAGAACGACACCACTTTTAGTTTCACTAATTAATTGTAAACACGAACAAAACAATAATGGAAAAGTCCCCTTTCCTACCAGTAAGTAGTTCCTGGGAAAAGGACCCTATGAAAGTTAAGTCACCAAGGAAAAAATTGCGAAATCTCAGAACTAATTGGAGTTAATTGTGCACCTTCACACCCCAGTCAGGACAGGAATTTGGGTAATTAAAGCAGACCCTTTATCCTCTCTTAGCTGGCCATCTGTTTAGCTACCAGTGTTTGTAACAGATGAGTGAAATAAATAATTGCTAAAAGTATTATTTCTAAATATTTAAAAACTTATTTAGTGATATTTATACAACTATCTACATGTTCTCTCTTTTTTCTTTTTTTTTAATATTCTTCATACCTTTGCAGAAATGTCAAGAGAAATTAATAATATCTCTATCACTCTAAAAATAAAGCAATTGGTTACTTGAAAAATTCATTTAAATCTAGTAATCTATATCATCGCATAAGCAAACATCTTCAACCAGTCAAAAAAGCTGAAAGTCATAGGAAAGCGTTTGCCTCAATTTCAAAGTAAACCTTTAATCAAGCTAAACTATTTTTACTTTTAAAACACATTCTTATGACATATGCCTACAGGAAATAACTAGTTTTGAACAATGATCTGTATCTTTATTGATTCCAATTCAGCAAAATATTTTCATAGCTTTTGCACATTTTTTTCCCTTCAGTTTCTGTAGCATTTTGCATTCTACAGCATTTTGTTTCATCAATTTACTTCTTTTTCCCTGTAATCCAGTAACTGCACTTTAAAATTTTTAAAATTATTTTTATGTACCAAAATCTCCTTTTATTATTTTTAAATATAACTATCCACTTGTATTGAGCAGATGAAAAACTGAGAGGTTTTTCCTCTTTCTTTGTCTTCATTTTCTTTGGCTGAGGTTTTAAAAAAATTAAGGAGCCTAGATTTAATCTCTTAGGGTAGTTTGCTAGGAAGGGATACATAAATGATTTAGCTGCTTGCACAATTTTTGTTACTCATATAGTGATGATCTAGTCCAGAAGCCATAAACCTCACAGGGAGCACACCCAGGCCTCCATTTAAGGGGGTTAAAGTTAGCCAAGAATTCTCTTTAGCATGTTTTCTTGGTAAACCCATTACTCTTAGTGCCTATAAACGCAAGAGGTCATTTCCAACCTAAATAATTCCATGGTTCTAAGAAAAAAATTAATTTGTCATTGCTGCAACATAATAGCAAACCAGCTGCAATCTGGAAGGCTCCTTCAGAAGCCAAGTTGAGTTTAGAACTTAGATCCCTTGCTTCCTGCTTGGCATTTTGGGACCTATGCTGTTGAGGCTGCTAACAAAGACAGTCATGCTCCTTATAGCTTAAACTTTTAGGGTTTTCCCCAAGATGTTGGGTCGCAGTTAAGCAGCAGAGTGTAATGGAATCTATCTCCCCCAAGTCATCACTTCTGAGTGTAAATTCCAGCTAAAATTGTCAAAGAAATTTGACAAAAAGGATGACTGTACTGCTGCTAGCAACACAGAAGAATTTAAGTTTCTTCTCCCAAAATGAATGACATATTATCTCTTTTCAATAACGCACCTCAAGGAACCAGCCACTCAGGCGATCACGGGGTGCTCCGGGCCCATTAGCAGGAGATTTAAATGGCTCTGGGGAACCCGGCAACCCGGACCAGGCAAACAGGGGCGCGGCACGGGAGTGAGGGCGTGGCACGGCACTTTGCTCAGCAGTTTGCACAGGAGGGCAATCTGCTCTGCCGGCTCCTGGTGGGTTATAAATTAGATGCGTGTGTTTTGACTGGGTTTTTTCGGGGTGTTTTTTCCCCAACTTGACTAGATCCAGCAATGGTTAACAAATGGTGAAAAGCCATTGCTGCTGCTGCCAGCAAAAGTGTGCTAACCCAAACAGAACCCCCCAGGACACAGCTGTCCAGACCCCTGGCTGCAGGGAGTGTCTGAGCCTGGGGGCAATACCAGAGGACTGTGCAGAAGACGCCTGTGTGCGGTGTGAGCAGGTGAATGATCTGCTCTGTCTGGTGGCAGGGCTTAAGGAAGAAGTGGAAAGGCTGAGGAGTGTAAGGGCAGTGAAAGAGAAATAGACTTGTGGAGTTACAGCCTTGCAACCCTGAGAGAAGCTCAGCCGGAGTCAGAGGAGCCCTGTCCCTCTTACCATGAGGCAGGAGGAGGAGACCTAGCAGATGGGGGGAATGGAAACGGGTACCTACTCGGAGAGGTAGTGAAATTCCCTCCTGACCCCCATCACCTTCCCAGGTGCCCTTACAAAATAGGTAGGAGGCCCTGGGTCCAGAGGGTCGGGCAAATGACACTAAAGAAAAAAATCTGTCTGGAGAGTCTTCCAGGTGCACTTCATCTGTCAGATGGATCACAGCCTCAGGAATTAAGAATAAAAGAAGGGTAGTTGTAGCAGGTGACTCCCTTCTGAGGGGAACTGAGGGCCCTGTATGTCAACCAGACCCATCCCACAGGGAAGCCTGCTGCCTTCCTGGGGCCCAGGTATGGGATATCACCAGGAGACTCCCTGAACTAATTCAGCCCTCTGATTATTACCCACTGCTGGTTGTCCAGGTTGGCAGCGATGAGGCTGACAAGAAGGTACCAGGGTCATTAAAAAGGATGTCATGGCTCTGGACTGATTGGTTGATGGGGCAGGAGCACAGGTGGTGTTCTGTTCAGTTCCTTCAGGAGCAGGGATGAATGATAAAAGGAACAGGAAAATCCATGTTCTCAATGCATGGTTTAAGGGCTGGTGCCATCAGAGGAATTTTGGTTTCTTTACCACGGGCCATTTTTACAGCACTGGGCCTGCTTGAGTCAGATGGGCTCCATCTAGCAAGGCAAAAGGATTCCAGCCCGTGTGTCGGCAGGGCTGATTGAGAAGGCTTTAAACTCGGTTTGAAGGGAGAAGGGGATGAAAGCAGGCTCTCCAGAGATGAGCCCAAGGGTCATAAGCCCAAGTCAGGGGTAAAGTCAGCAGCCCAGCTGAAGTGCCTTTACACTGATGCACAGGGCATGGGTAACAAACAAGAGGAGCTGAAGCCATAGTACAGCAGGAAAGCTGTGACATAGTCACCATCACAGAAACATGGGGGCATGTCTCACATGGCTGGAATGCTGCAATGGATGGCTACAAGCTCTTCACAAGAGACAGGAAAGGCAGGAGAAGTGGAGGGGTGGCTCTGTATGTTAGGGAGGCTCTCGACACCATGGAATTTGAGATCAATGACGATGAGATCGAGTGCCATAGGTAAGAATCAGGGAAACGCCAGCAAGGCTGACATCCTGGTGGGAGTCTCTCACAGACCACCCAACCAGGATGAAGAGATTATTCTATAAGCATTATTTTACAAGCAGCTGGAGGATGTTTCAAGATTGCCAGCCCTTCTTCTTGTAGGAGATTTAACCTGCCAGATATCTGCTGGGAACTCAACACAGTGGAAAAGAGGCAGTCCAGGAGATTCTTGGAAGGTGTGGAGGAGAGCTTCTTGTCACAGCTGGTGAGTGAGTGTGCCAGGGATGGGGCTCTGCTAGACCTGCTGTTTGCAAACAGAGAGGAGCTGGTGGGAGATGTGGTGGTCAGAGGCCGTCTGGGGCACAGTGACCATGAAGTTCACAAAAAGACGCCCATGAGTTCTCAATATTCTGTGAAACAAGGATATTGAAACATCAATAAAACTTCTACTAGACTTCCAGAGGGTGGAATTCAGGATGCTGTTTTGGAGAGTACCTTGGGAAACAGCCCTCAAAAACAAAGTGGTCCTGAAAGGAGGGACATGCTTCAAGAAAGAAATCTTGAAGGCACAGGAGCAGGCTATTCCTGTGTGCCAAAAGACGAACCAGCAGGAATTGAAATGGGCTGCCCAGGGAGGTGGTGGAGTCACCACCCTTGGAGGTGTTTAAGAAAAGACTGGATGTGGCACTTAGTGCCATGATCTTAGTTGGCAAGGTGGTGTTAGGTTGTAGGTTCGACTCTATGACCTCAAAAATCTTTTCCAACCCAGTTGCTTCTGTGATATTTCTATGCTTGACATTTTTTTCTGCTGGCAAAATTTGTCACTGTGCAAATACCACACAAGATGGCACCTTTAATAAATAACATGACGTTCGTTAACATTTCTTCAATATTACACTAAATGAAAAGATTGTCATCAGCTACCAAAACTGTTAATAATCGATCAGTTTTACTGGTCATCAGTTGTTATTAATGGGAAAACTGTCTTAAATGAACTGACCTGAAATGCAGATGAATCCAGAAGAAAAAAAAGCCTCGTTGTATGAAGATAAGTTATCTGTTTGGGCATAAACTGCATAAATGGACATATGAGAACAGGAGCACTCCACATAATCTGATGTGTCATCAACCACTTTGCAGAACCCGCTATCAGACAGCCAGCTGCAAAACATCAGTTTCACAGAGTTGGAAATGGACTTGGGTAATTCACATGGTAAGCAGCCTTGAAAATTTTTGTTGTATTCTTGGAATACCAGGTTCCTTAAACTATTCAATATGTGTTTTCTGTAATCTTTCATGTGCAGTGCTCAGAATAGCACATATACATGAGATTAAAATATTGTTTATAGCTTTTTAATTTTTTTTTAATCCTTGTACATGTATTAAAATTAACCTTTTTGTTTTCACTAGACAATTTTTGTGGCCACGTTTTTAAAATTTCTGCTAGATTCCTAGGTCTATCTGACTTTTCAAATAGTTTGTTACTTAACTTTGCTCAATACCTTACCCTGTTATGGAGAACATTTTATACTGCTATTTGTTGGTTTGAAACTAAAATTCAGGTTTTGTTTTGGGTTTTTTTTCAGTATTGCTGAAGTGGTTTTGAAAAAGGGTAAAGCATACCACAGATGATATCCTAAGCCATTTCTACTGGAAACTGTGCACAGATAAAAGGAAAGCATACAGGTAAATTCTGGAGCATCTTCTCCTGAAGAGAAATAGTTTGTATAAACAGCAGGCTGGTATCATCCAGTTGGTCTAATGAAATTGAATCTAAACCAACTAGATTTCAACAGGATACAGAACATAATTATCTCCAAATTCATTAACACATTCTTTGATGCAGTTCTGGGATTTGTGGCCTGTGACTGTAACCTAATGCATCATTATACAATCTAAATGGTATTTTGATGAAAAAAAAGCCAAGGGCAGAAGTCTGAGAAATATCTGAGCTAGAATACTCATTTTATTATAAATAAGTTTTGTGTAATGGTAAAAAATGGCCTGAAAAATTAAGGAAAAAAGACATGAAATGGATCAATTTTATACTTGCAAGTGATTTAATTGGAGTTATCATATCTTCCACAAATACACAGACATGTGGTAGAAATTGGAAAAACTAAACACAATAATAAAATAACCTTTCAGCAGCTTGGTTCCAGAGGAGACATAGAGACTTCTGCGGAACAATCCGACTTCCTTTAGCATAAATACGATAAATGACTTCATTGTTATCTTTCAAAGGTTGTGAACTCCGACTCTGCAAGCTCATTGAAAACACCTGAAACAACATGTACAATGCAAAGATAAATTTAATATTAAGATTCAACACAGTGCTCATTTTAATCAGAGACAACCATAAAAATGTTCACATTATTTTAAATACATTCATTATGTTTTGACCAGTATCTACATTAAAATAAATTCTTGAAAAAAAATTTGCATTATCTTCAAACCTTGTTCTTCAGGGCAAGTTCTTTATCTCTGTTGAGGAACCACTGCTGACTGCTGTATTCTGTGAACTGTATGGATTCACAGTTCTCTTCTTGAGGAGATGATACTACTACAGAGACCTCCAGTAAATGTTCAGGTACTTGAATAGAATCCCCATCTTTTCCATTAAATTTGTGTCCATTGATTTGCTGAGGAAACCAGTTGTGAGCCATTATTGCAATATATGGGCAGCTGTCAAGGATATTTTTGCCTCTGTGGAAATGGAAAAGCAATAGGGTTGGTAAGTGGAACCAAGCTTCACTATTCATCACATAATGACTCTAAAAGGTATTTGTGATTTGTTAGTACTTTATTAGTTCATCATTTTTAGGCTTATGATGTTTCATTGGCACACTGTTTCAGTTTCTGTGAAAAAAAAAAAAAGAAAGGCTGATTTTTTACATGTTTCAGCTTCTCCATTTCCCCTCTGGGATTTGTTCCTTATGACCTGCAACTAAAATCTGTCCATAGTAAACCAGGTTATCAAAACACTCATCCTTACAACTTGATGTAGAGCTGAGTCTAAAAAACAGGACAGGCATTAAAATGGATGATCTTGCTTTATTTTTTTTCCTAACAGATGATGTGATAAAACTTGGAATAAAGAATTTTAACTTTTAAGTTCTAAACACTGAAAACACATTCAACCACCAGTTGTGTAAAAGATCATCAGTGGGAGAAACACAGTATTTAAAACTATCTGTCTCATTAAAAAGAATAATTATGTTCTTAAGTCACCTAGTTCCCCTGCCCATTCACCTGACAAGGGTATTATGCCTTTGGAGACAAAACCAGCCATCTGAAACTACGAGTAGCTTTAAAAATTTTAGAACAATGTTCATGTGAGCAAAACCAAGCACATACAAATTACAAAATGCCGGTAGAAATTTTAGGTTGCTAACTTTCATCTAAAGCTTAGAACACAGCTCTGCATCATACAATTACATATTATTTTCTTAGCAAGAATAATGAATACTTTTCCAGACAATATTTGAGCTAAAGGTGAGTTAATATATACCAGATCTCCTGACTCATGTTCAACAGCTACCACATAGCAAGTACTGGTTACGTGTGACACACAATCATACAAAGCACTATATATTGGCACTATGACACAGTGCTTTGTAAGATCATGACAGTGTAACACATTCACATATGGGTAAAATACTAGATGGTAGACAAGTCCCTCTTCTGAAAATGTAGTTTAGATTTTCTGTATTGGTAAGTTGTCATGTATTTACAAAACATACTATGAATTCAAGTTTACTGACCTTTCTCCTGGTGATCCACACTTTATCCCAGTCACCAGAGAAAAAGCAAACTTCTCAGTCACCTCAGCAAGCAGGCTATATCCTTGTGTGTCCACACGTTTGGGGCTAGCCAGAGCACAAAGTATCTCATAGAAAAGACTTCTGCTTTTACCAGTGAGTAACAGTTTTTCACCTACACCTGTAACCTAATGAGAGGAGAAGAAATCAAACAATATTTTACACAAAGGAATCTGCTTGTAACATTTCCTCATGTTCAATTGCTAAGTGATATCTTCACTGTGATTGCAATGGTCAATCTGAAAGTTCGGAATACTTTTCCCAACTCCTGATCACTGCTCCCAAGGTATAAGACACAGTCTGTCAAAACTACATAAACATATGCTTACATGGGGATTTGATTATTAAGGAAAGGATGTGGCATTTTTCATTCTTTCACAAACCAAAGGTGGTTGAGTCTTGAGAATTTTTTACATTTATTTCTCTGTTTTCTTTGTGGCAACAATCAAAAATGAATAGGTATTGCTAAAAAGCTTTTTATCTAGGTATTTAGAAATTTTTCAGCGTCTGTGCATTATTCCAAGAGTCCAGAAGAGACAGAACACCATGAAACTAGTCCATAATTTTCATAGACCTTAGTGCAATGCTTAAGCACAAGCTACTGGAGGAAAAAAGACTGATGCTTGGTTAGGACTACAGCAGACTCCAGCTGGCCCTGGCAGGATTTGCTTGTGTGTTGACTGCAGTCTGCTGGAAAGATATGACCAGAGATTGTGCCAGGCCTAAAAGCAGCAAAGGTGTGGCCTAAGAGTCAAGAAAACATAATAAGCTCTATGAAACGACGGCACCAAAGGGAAAATTTTGCACTAGCAGAAAATCTAGAGCTCCTGGTATGTATGCAGAATTAATAATGGTTGCTCATTTCAACCTAGTTGATTTCTGATTTCTTGCCACCATCCTAACTTCTGGCAGATAAACTCCTTCCTTGATTGTGGGACTTCACAATTTCTAGTTTTACTTTTGCAGTCTGTGCTTCTGAGTCACTGCTGTGGATGTGATCTGCCATGTTACATACATACATACATACATATATATATATACATTGTTGTTATTATATTCTAATTAATGTCATTGGTCACTTAAGAAAGAACAGGAAGCATTCACCTTATCTATTATATGCACCACAGCAGTCAGTTGCTCTTCTGTAGTTTCTGTAGCCACTTTGACATTCAGATTCTGAAGGATTCTGTGTAAAATGGTGTCATCAAGAGGCTGATGCAGTTGATCAATCAGTCCCCAAACTGGCAAGGAGTCCAAATCTGAGACAATGGTGATGTTAGAAATCCCATACACATCATCTACCCTGGCACCGCCTGTGGGATTAGAAAGTACGACCTGGAAACGTTTAGGAAATGGGTTTAAAGATCCTGTTTTCGGAGTCAGGGTCACATCCAGGAATGCATTTCTCTGTCCATGTTCAAAAGTCAATAAACCTTCAGATCTGGCAAAATCTTGTCCTGCCACAGCTGGAGATATGAAGGTCCGTCCAATGGGTTCAGGTTTTTGTAGTTCCTTAAAACAAACCAAAAGAGTTTTAGGTAACATTATGACAGACATAATTATTCAAAACCACCTGCCGTAGAACGCACTTTAAATGGGTAAAAACAAAATGTGTAAAAAAGAAGTCTTCTTTCAAAAAGCAGTTATAAGTGATGAAACAATTACATTAAAAGAACTGTCTCCCTGAGTTAGTAATCCATCAAACCTAGGAGAAGACATATATATTGCCAATCGTAAACAGGGTCCCACTCTTTCTTTTCCAGAACAAAAACCGCAAAACTTTTCTGTTTGAATAAATACTACAGAAATGTTAGAACATGTGTGAATTCCAGAAGGGTTGATGTAAGACTATGACTGCAGCACAAAGTCCCTCACTTTCGAGTAGACAAAAGCATTACAAATACATAGAAAACTAAACAAAAGCCAAGAAAAGGTTTTGGAAATCTGTGTCCAAACTATTATCAATTCATAGTATTTTCTGTCCCAGAATACATACTTAAAGATGAATAATCCATTTAATACAAAGGGAAGGCAAACGCTATAGAATATATATGCAAGGCAGATAGATTAATTTATCTATTAATGCAACATGGCATTATTGCCTTGTGAAGCAACACTATTTTTACCTTCCATGAGGTTGGCAGTTATTGTTTCATTCTTCAAAGTCTTGTTCTTTTTGTCACTTGCCATAACCTTGACATTATATCTGGTAATGTAATAAACTCTCCTTAAGAGGAAACTAACTTTCTGAGCTATTTTTCAACTGTATGATTTTTCAAAAGTACCTATTCATTTAATAAGTGCAGCTTCTATACTGACTTCCAAGTAACGGCCTCCTACTGAATAAAATGAAGATTTTTATTTGTGAAATACTAGACCCCTTTTGAAAATAATTAACTTTTATTAGTAGAGTTTATTTATGGAATGAATCAGACATTTTCTGAGTTCGCTGGAAAACCTGGTAGATCAATGCAGCATGTAACTATTCAAAATTGCTCTAGACATGATCCCTTCACCTGTGAAAATTCCAGGGAGAACCTTCGTTTTGTTTATCTCTTACCACTGAGAACTAGGAAATGTAAATAAGTAGCAATAAAAGTGACAAGAACAATGTTTGAGAAACCTTTGTAGGGAAGAGATAAACATCAGTTTCCAGTTACTGCCTTCCTGTCTGCTGTGGCCTCTTATTTTAAAACTACTAAAAATACCAATACTTTAGTACTTGACCATGCACCCTCAAAACCTAAAAATGTCCAGAGAAGGTTGGTTATAAAAATTAAAAATGGATAAGAGATTGCCCCCTATATTTTAGCTTAAAATACACTGGTAACAGCTAAATTATATTGAATTCTTAGGTGGAATAAATGTGAAAATTTGTTACCACACAATCTAACCGAAACACTGGCCAACTACTATATAATAAATGCACAAAAACACCATGTAAACCCATGTGGTTAGAACAGATATGCATTTAATATAACAATAGAATGCAGAACCTTTTATTATAAAGGGTAAATATATAATAACCCACCCCCAAAATAATTATTTTAGGCATAAAATCACACATATTCAAAGTAGGTCAGGCCAAGTCCTATTCCACTGTGATGGCAAACTTGAAAGAATCTCTCTTGTAGCCTGTACCCTGATGTTTGATTCACAGATACTAAGGAAGTGGCAGGAATAATGTTTTTGCAGTCCTGCTAAAGGAGAAACTTCATCAGCTGCAAAAATAATGAATGAGGTATGCATTTAAGAGAAAGAAGTGCCAACAGTTAGAACAGTCTCATGCTATAGCTGTAAACATCTCAAAAATGAATGGGGATGAAAAAAATTACTTCAGCACTTGCTATTTTCAATCAGAAGAATGAATTTTCTTGTTTAGTATTCCAAGAACATTTTAAAATCTGATGAAATTTCTCTCTCTTTTCCTAAGTTTGTTCTGGTATTAATAAATTTGTGCCCTAACAGAGCAAGTGTCCTGCTTTCTGGATGTTGTATACATATCCATCAGGATAAAAACCTAATTTCAGATGAAAAAGCCTCAAAAATTGAAGACTCACAAGAGCCTTAGAAAGAAACAAATACATTAAATGCCTGGCTGATCACATTCTTTGAGGCCACTGGAAGATACTGCTAAAATACTCCATTCCTGACAATCCAATGAGAAAAGGTTCTTTTACTAATGGAAAACCAAAGAAGCTAGGCCCAGCAAATGTTTGACTGTTTCTTGAAAAAAAATGCTAATTACAGTCATATTTACTTTAAAGAATGATCAATTATTTAATTATAAAATGAATCATAAAATCTGTGCTTCTATGAATGGTTTGGGTTGAAAATGATCTTAAAGACCATCTAGTTCCAAAGCCCCTGCAGAGGACAGGGGCAACTTTCACCACACCAGTGTCTCAGACCTCCATCAAACCCAGCCTTGAACACCTCCAGGGATGCGGCATCCACAACTTTCTCTTGCCAATGCCTCACCACCCTCACAGTAAAGAATTTTGTCCTAATATCTATTCTAAACCTACTGTCTTTCAGTTTTAAGCCATTCCCTCTTCTCTTGTCACTACATGCCCTTGCAAAAAGTCCCTCTCCAACTTTCTGATAGACTTCCTTTAGGTACTGGAAGGCTGCAATGGGGTCAGCCCACAGCCGCCTCTTCTCCAGGCTGAACAAACCCCATTCTCTCAGCCTTTCCTCATAGCAGAGGTCCTCCCTCCCTCTGATCACTTTGGTGTCCCTCCTCTGGACTCGCTCCAACAGCTCCATGTCCTTGCTGTGCTGGGACCCCAGAGCTGGAGGCAGCACTGCAGGTGGGGTTCCATCAGAATGGAGCAGAAGGGTCTGAATCTGCTCCCTCCAAAGATGCCCACAGGGCTTTGGATGCAGCCCAGGACATGTTTGGCTTTCTGGGCTGGGAGGGCCCATGGCCAGGGCATGTCCAACCTCTCACCCACCAGCACCCCCACGTCCTTTGGGGCAGGGCAGCTCTTGACCTGTTCATCCCCCAGCCTGTACTGGGGGTTGCTCTGACCCAGGGGCAGCACCAGCACTTGGTCTTATCAAACCTCATGAGATTCCCAGGGGCCACTTCTTGAGCCTGTCTAGGTGCCTCTGGATGGCATCCCATCCTTCAGGAGTGTCAACTGCACCCCTCAGCTTGGTGTCATCTGCAAATTTGCTGAGGGTGCACCTGGTCCCTTCATGTACACCATTAATGAAGACATTAAATAACACTGGTCCCAACACAGATCCCTGAGGGATACCACTTCTCATTGACGTCCATCAGGACTCTGAGCCATTGACCACGGCCCTCTGGATGTGACCATCCAACCACTTTCTTGCCTGTCTAAAGTTCACTCACCAAACCCATCTCTCTCCACTTTAACAGAAGGATGTTTTGGGTGATGTGTCAAAGGTTTTACCAAAGTCCAGATAAATGACATCTGTAGCCCTTCCCTTGTACACTGATGTAGTCACCCCATCACAGAAACCCACTAGATTGGTCAGGCAGGGCTTGCCCTTGGTGAAGCTGTGCTGGCTCTCTCCAATCTCCTCCCTGTCCTCCATGTGCCTTAGCAGAGCTCCTAGGAGGATCTGTTCCATGATCTTCCCAGATACAAAGGGGAGGCTGACTGGTTGATAGTTCCCAGGGTCCTCCTTCCTACCTTTCCCTTTTAAAAGATGGGTACAGTAATTCCCCTTTTCCAGTCACCCGGGATTTCACCTGACTGTCAAGACTTTTCAAGTAACAAGGGAGACTGTCTTGGCAAGTACATCAGCCAATTCCCTCAGGACTCTGGGATGCATCTCCTTGGGTCCCATAGAGTTGTGTACACTGAGGTTCCTGAGGTGGTCACGAAACTAATTTTCCCTTAGAGTGGGAGGGACTTTGCTCCTCCATGCCCCATCCTGCTGTCCGTTCACTTAGGAGGTGTAGGAATAAAGGTTGCTAGTGAAGAATGGCAAGAAAGTAGTTGAATACATCAGCCTTTTGTTAATCTGTTGTTGCCAGTTTTCTAGCATTGTTTATCAGGGGGAAACATCTTCTTTGACGTTCTTTTTCTGGCTAACATACCTCTAGAAGCCTTTCCTGTTACTTTTTGTGTCCCTTGCCAGGTTCACTTCCAGCTTCAACTTGGCCTTCCTTACACATTCACTTTCTCTATACTCTTCTCAGGTCACCTGTACTTGCTTCAACTACCTGTGATTTTGCTTCTTTCTTTTTAGTTTGACCAGCAGGTTCTGACTCAGCAGTGCCAGTCTCTTGCCTTCGTTGCCTGATTCTTGCTCCTGGGGATTGCTAGCTCCTGTGTTCTAGGGAAGACTTTCTTAAAGATGTGTCAGCTCTGTTCCACTCCCTTGCCCCTGAGGGCAGTCTCCCAGGGGAACCCCCTGACTATCTCCCTGAAGAGCTAGAAGTCTGCTTTCCTAAAGATCAGAAAAAGATATAAAAATAAATAATAGTAAGTCTTACCTGCATGCTGTAGCTAACCATTGTGGTTACTGATGTACTAGAATCTCTAAGAACTTGCAGACTGATTAAAGCTGTCTTCTTATAAGCCACAGCAAATCGAGATCCCACAGCAAAATACACTAAACCATGTGGAGCATCACTTTCCAGGACAGTTATAAAAGCAAATCTGGCACTGTTGTTCAAAGCAGCTCCTGTGCTTACAGCATACAGCTCAACAAAAATATAAGTTTCAAATTCTGGTACCTGTGAGGGATGATTTTCATATCATTATAAGATCTACTAATAACTTTCAGCTATAAATAAATGTTTATATATTACTTTGTATGCACAGTGGATCATTTTAATAACACTTAACACAAGTGTGCTTCCTGAAATGTGCAATAAGTACAATAAAATATTGTACTAAAAACAGTACTGCGATGGGCACCACTCTGTGAGACACGTTAATTAAACCCCAGATTTCCATGTGGAACTTATTGCATTAAAGTTGCTATTTATATAGTGCAGGCATTCTGGCTATAAATGTGACATAAATGACAGTAAACTCTCCAAGAGTGACATATTCCAGATTATGGATTTACATAGATGTACAACTTACGAAGATTTTGCTCTTTCATTTTCTTTTTACCTTAAAAAAAGGCATGTATCTACCTACTCACTTGGAAAAACTGCACAGAATTAAGTATGCAATTTTGAAAATGCAATTAATTAACTTGCCTGTATTCAAGTACTGAACTTAGTTAAAGTTCTGAAAAACATTTTACATAGAACCTTAGCATTTAAACACTAATATCTTTATGCATATTTCTATAAGAAATTAAAATCTCAGTAATTTGCACACTTAACTGCATTTATTGAAAATCCCAGAGCTTAGAGAATACTATTTGATAAACTTTTGTGATGTTTCACATATAAAAAAATACGTCACTCTGAAAATACAGGTTACGGAACTTTGTTCCCTTATTGAAAATAAGGAAGCAGTGTTAAGTTTACAGTATGACATTCTGCCTCATCTTTGATTTTGTACCTACAACACAAATGTAATGTTTAAAAATAGACACCCAACTACTAAGACTCCAGAAATCGTTGGAATGATGTTGTTTGGACCTATTGAGTGCACTTGTCAAGTAGCAAGCTTGGGAAAAAAAAAAAAAAAATTGTTCTTTAAAAGAAAATAGCATTATAAAAAATGGTGATCATTGAAGACAATTTTTTTTTACTATTTTTTGTATTGGGTTTATATGGCCAGGTAGTGATGGAGGTTTCAGGGGTGGTTTCTGTGAGAAGCTGACAGAAGTTTTGCCCATGTCTGGCAGAGCCAATGCCAGTCACCTCCAAGATGGTCCCACCAATGGCCATGGCTGAGCCAATCAGAAATGGTGATAACACCTCTGTGATAACAGATTTAAGAAATAAAAAACCTGTTATTATGAAGATGTAATTGCAGCCAGAGAAGAGCAGGGTGGGAATACCTAAAAGGAACAACTCTGCGGATACCAAGGTCAGTGAAGAAGGAGGGAGAGAAGGAGCTCCAGGTGTCCAAGCTGCGATTCCCCTGCAGATGGACTGTGCCATGGGGAAGCAACTGTGCCCCTGCGGCCCATGGAGGTCCACAGGGATGCAGAGATCCACCTGCAGCCCATGGAGGAGCCCCACAATGGAGCAGGTGGATGCCTGAGATGAGGTTATGACCTGATGGGTGGCCCACAATTCAGCAGACTCCTGGCAGGGAACTTCAGATCCATGGAACAAGGAGCCCACACTGGAGCAGACTTCCTGGTAGGACTTGTGACCATGTGGGGGACTCACACTGCAGCAGCCTGTCCTTAAAGGACTGCACCTTATGGAAGGGTGACCATGCTGCAGCAGTTTATGGAGAACTGCTGCCTATGTGATGGACTCATGTTGAAAAACTTTCCCAATTGGAGAGTCCCCATGGTGGAGCAGGGGAAAGACTCCTCTCCCTGAGCAGTATCAGGAACAGTGTGTGATGAAATGAACATAACCCCCATTTCCCAGCTCCATTTGCTGCTGGAGGGGAAGAGGTAAAGCTGGAAGGAGAGAGGGGAGGGTGGAAGGTGTTTTAAGGTCTTAGTTTACTTCTCAGGATCTTGCTCTGATTTTGTTAGTAATAAATTCAATTAATATCTCTAATTTGAGCCTATTTTGTCCATGACAGTGTTTGGTGAATGTTCTCTCCTGGTTCTTATCTCAACTCATAAACCTTTTGTTATATTTTCTCTCCCCTATTCAGCTGCAGAGGGGAGTGATAGAGAGGCTTTGGTGCTCCCTGGCATCCAGCCAGGGTCAACCCACTACATAAAAAAAGCTTCATGCTTCAGCTCTGAATTTTTGGAAATCCTACTTTAATTCTAGGATTTTAGCTAATAAAGTCAGTACATGTGACTAAGTAAAACTTACAAAAGCTAGAATGTATCCTACAAAAATATAAAGTACTTATTTAATGTATTTATTACTTCATTTTTTAAATGTATTTACTACTAATTTATTTGCTAACTTATGAAAGAAGAACTGGAAGAAGTATTAGGAAATATTTGAAGGGCTACATAGCATATATTTTCAATTAAATTATTAAGTAATTTTCTAAATGAAATGTTCTTGACTAATAACAGGCACAATTTTACTAGAATGAATGGGGAGCTTTAGCCTTCCATTAGCACTTGCTAGAATGGCACAGACTTGTGCTTTATGTGGCACAACTGCATGTCTCTGCAGCTTCTGAACTGCTGTCATTAAATACTGATACCAGTTCTTTGGACTAAAGAGGTTCATAATCTCAGTTTACTTATCAAGGCAGCCTGTGCCCTATACACATATTCATTGGCTCTGTAATGTAAAGATAACATCTGATGATGGAGAAGGGAAATGGCCCTCTTCTTGAACTAAGGGAATGCGTGCTGTTTCCTAAATGGGAAATCCCTGTTTCCCACATACAGCATCTTGCAATATTTTCTAGAATTGTGTCAGAAAAAACCATGGAAATCTTCCCATCTAGTCCTTTTCCACTGTCCAGACCTCGGCTTTGCCACTACTCTGGGTGCTAGGATAATTTCTTAGAAAATCTAAAACTCTCCAACTTTAAAAGAATGGTAAACATTAATTCTTCCTTTCTTAAGGGATTTTTAACCACTAGGTATTCACACTAAAATATTTTTTCCTTCTCTTTTCATTAAAAATGACCAAATACTGTGCTTTGTGTAAATACAATCACGTCTGTATTTTAGAGTGCCGGCTGGGTCTCACAAGGCTCTTAGACTCAGACATATCCAACTGACAAATGCAATTTAGTAGATGATGGCTCCTAAATTCAACTTCACAAGGTGGCTGTGAAATGTGACAGATTTTTAGACACTCAAGAGTTTCTTATGCAGTTCTATGAGTTTTGACAGATCACTGTGCTAGATTTAGGAATACAAAATTACACACAAGTTAGTCTCAAAGGTTTTCTTGTGGAATGAGATATAACTTATAGAATATGTTTTCCATAAACCACTCTAACAACTGCTTTGATAGATGAAAAACTTACTGTGTGAAGGATAAGAGTGTATGAACAAACATTTCACTGAAACAACTCCATTCTTTTTTCTTACTGTTATGCAAAAATGTAAGATCCGTAATTTACTCCCCAAACGAAATACTTATCTCCTTCCCAATTTTTTACCAGCCACAATGGAGGCAGTACAAGCCTATAAATAAACATATTCCAGAGAAACTGAGTAGATATCAAGTTACTATCATCAAACTAAGTATCAGTTCCTCTGGATCAGAGGAGTTTTTTCATCTTGATAAACTGCAATTCAATGCTGTACATAAATGAGCAAGAATTACTTACATGATCAGGTTTTATTTCAATGGAGATGTTGCACATTGTTTGACCTGCCATGCAGGTCGTGGTTCCCAGCACAGATACAAGTTCATTCTCCAAGTTCACGCCATCCTTCAGAAGGACAACAGCTGTTTTATTAAAGGTCACACGCCAGAAGACCTTCACATCTTCAAAAGCCCTATAAGCACAACGGAAGAGTATGCATGTACTGAAGGAGAGCACCACTGATTTAGGAAACATAAACCACAGACATAACATACATTTTATGTTATTATTCAAAATTTATCATTTGCGAATCAACTGCTTTCCATTGAAAAAAAATAGCTCTTTTTATTTAAATTTCTTCCTCTAAAATCCATTTAGATTATAAAAAACGTAACAGAAGAAGAAAATAAAGCAATTATGGGAACCCAGATTCTTCTGAATTTTTGTTTCAGATAACATGCAATTATTTGAATAAGACATTGGTGCTTGGAAAGCAGAGATGTGCCCAAGTAGTTTCATTAATACTATACTAACCACTGGCCTGGAAAGAGAGGTAGAATTTGTCTCTCCTGTAAGTGTAAGGAACTTACCATACTTGAGCATTTTTGTTGAAAGTACACATAAATGTACAACATATACATGTACTAATTAGGAAAAAAGTGAAGACATAAGCGTACTGACACTTACATAACTTAATTGCTCCTTGTGGTATTCATAGCTACTTACATTACACAGAGAGGTGAGAACTGGAGATACACCTTTAGCAGTGTGACTAATTTACCTTAAGCAAAATCTTCAGATTGCTGACTTACAGTATAAAATGGTAAGCATTTGAAATTTTTCCTGTTTCTGCTTTATACCAATACAGTTACAGACCTACTTATATTCACAACTTAAATGCCTCTTCGCCAAAATCTGTGACACTATTAAAGGAGCTGAAAGGCAAATACTTATTATAAAACTCTTATGATGAAAATCTCTTCCAGTAACAGTAGCTCCTGTGATTCAAGATAGCATATTATAGAGTGCGGGAAGATCGCTGGAATCAGCTTTTGCCTGCACCTGTTTGGTTGCCGTGTGACAGTCAGCAGCACCTCTCTGTCTTCCGAGTCTTCATCAAGTACCAGGCCACTTTGCACTTCTGGAATGAATCCCAAAATGCCATTCTGGAGATCACTTCCTATGTAGGAAATAGTCCATGAAAGTAGTAAGCAAGAAAGTTAAGCTGAGAGTAAATTATAATTTTAATATGCACAACTGCTAAAAACCCAAACAGTCAGGTATCAAAAACATGCTGTGAATTACTATTTAGGAACACCTCAATTCTCTTAATATTTCTGTTCTTAATTTACACTCTAGAATTTCAAATATTAGCATTTCTAAATTTTATTTTAATCAGCAGAATAATAACAACTGTTTTTGAAAGTAAATTCCTTATGAGAGTCCTGGCACCATTTTTGCATGTAAGCTAGTATTTTCAGCAACATTCAACAAACTGACTGAATTCTGTGTCCCTTGACTTCAAGAGACTAGTTATTACAGTAATCTCCAGAACAATGTCAAAAGCCTTGCTTATAATGCCCTTATGAGATAATCACTCCAGCTATGTTTATCATAAATCTTAAAACATTCTGTCTGAAGAGAAATGGGCCTCAACATATGCCTAGGTGAACAGCATTGAAAAAGGAGGTAATGGGAAAAAGATGGGCTTGTGTCAATGGCACAACTTAAGCTTTCTTGTTCATCCTACCCATGAGGTTGTTGAACCCATGCATTTTCAGAGATTATTACATCAGCTTTTCTCTTGCATCTTTAATTCCATGTGTGGAACTAGTGAGCTGCAAAACACCACATTCATCTCAGGAGAATGTAAGTAACTTCAGAAAAACATTAGTGGAAGATAAAAAAATCCCAGTGTTAATGAGGGAAAATTCATGTATTTACACTGCTCAATCAAATCTTGCTTCTAAAGGATTTCTCTTTGCAGGTAGTGATGGCTTTACTCTGCAACTGAAAAGGCAATCTACTTCCACACCAGTGCTTACTAAATGTAAACATATATAATAAGATGATCAGAAACTCTGTGTTTGCTTATGTGCATGCATAAATATTTAACCTGTGGTATTTATCTATACACTTAAATGCAGGTACATGCTTTGACCCCTCTCCTTAACATGTTGTCTCATGTTCCAACTCTATGGACACATCGTACTGAGGATATAACTCCAGGGCACATTAATACGCTTCCGTGAGATTCAATACAAGCTGAAATTCCATCCTCTACCTATACACATACTTCTGCAGTTAACATGCATACCCAGGGAACTGGTTACTCCCATGAAGTAAATGGTAAATTCTAGAGAGAATGCACATGAAGGGAACGTGTTTCATATGATCTGTTTCTGTATACAGTCTTGGTTGCCTCATACACTCATCAAGCAGCACAGTTTAATCCTAGTTCTCAGTACCCACACAGATTTCTCAAGAATATCTAAATACACAAAATTCCCAGTAATGCTGGACCTTACTTTCTTGATTAGCCTAAAGCTGAGTTAGCATAAAATTCATTCCAATTCCCCACTTCTTTCTAAAACTTAATCTATATTGCGGCAAAGATTGGCTTATACGCAGTTGGTAAGCCAGACAGATAACTAAAAGCTAGGGGAAATTAGAGCTCTGACATCACTTTCTCACAGTAGCACACCAACTGAAAGAAAAGCTCTTCCTTGGTGACTAAGCATGCCCATTCCTGTCCTCCATCCACAGAAGCAGAGGATGGCTACACTGCAAGTATGAACAGCATAGTAGCAAATAATGAAAACAGAAACTGTTTTTTATACTTTGTATAAACTGCATCCATTGTAAGAGTGAAAGACATAAAAATACAAAGTATGTGAAATACATGTGACCGAATACCAACGTAATTCCAGCTAAAGAGGCCCTTTAAGTCTCTAGTCCAACACCCTTCTCAAAGATGAATCAGCTCTGAAACCAGACCAGATGACTCAGAGGTTTGTCTAGTTGGGGCTTTAAAAAATTCCAGGGATGGAGAGAGACCATGGAACCTCTCCAAGCAACCTGTGCCACTGCCTCTCTGTACTCAATAGAAAAAAATATTCAGGCTAAATCTTACTTCAGCTTATATTCACTGTCTCACATCAAGCACTGCTGCCATAATGCATTATTTAAATAATGGATTGATAATTTCGTATGTCTCTCCTCTTTTAAGTATTCTTACGGTCTCAGTTGGAACTAAGTCTTCTTGTATTCAAATGCCCCATGACGTTTTCTTTTACAAAATCATATTTCATAGACTAAGTTAGGAAAAGAGAAAACAAGGTAAAAGAAAAAGTAAAAGAAGCTTAAAAGCATTCTTGAACTCAAGAAAGCAAAGCACCTTAAGTGGCAAAATACAAATTGTCTCATCTTTAGAAACAAACCAAGCAAAATGGCAGTGATCTTTTTGTGCCATGAACTGTCAAGAAGTGGTCAGCATTTACAGTTATCATACAAAATATTTTTATTTGAATGCAGCACTACAGTACTGTGAGAAGGGATCATTTGTGCAATACTGAGAAAAACAATGGAAGTCCAGCAGTTCTATAACAGGTTCCTCTTGGACACTTTCATTTTCATACCATAGTTAATTGGTGACTCTTCTCATAGTCACAGGTCTGTATCATAACGTATTCTACTTATTCTTTGAATTTGGAAGTCATAGATCTACTGAAATGGGAACCTCATGTCCCAGGAGGAAGAGTTGGAACAAGGAAAATGGCAAAACACCAAATGAGCCTGCAATGCTACTCCAATTCCAACACAAACACTTATTCCCTTCAAAAAAGTCAAGAACAGAGGTAAATAGCACCTATAGATGTATTTTGAGTTACATTGCTAAGGGATGATAGGTGGGCTTCATGCATTAGATGCTTCCTCTGATCTGGAAAACATTAGATTTGGGAATAGAATAACCTGCTTATTATCATATATAATTCAAATTTTACATTAAAATTGCAAAAAGAACATATAGTTATTTACTGTTATTTAATTCAAAGATATTTACTCATTTCCTGGGAGAAATAATATTACCTTCAATAATTACTGTTGCAAAAGCAGCAAATCCATGTTCATCCTTTCCTTCCACAATCTGAGCTCCATGTTCTGGATTTGAGAGGAAAACATAAAACAATTCCTGTCCTTCAGGCTCATCATCATCAAAAATTTTTATGGACACCTGGCTTTCACTTTCTCCATCTAGCAAAGTCAGAGACACTGTCTGTTCTTCAAAATCTTCTCCTTCCATTGCCCATGTGAAGTTTGTTTTTCCATAAACATTTCCAAAGGGATACAAATCTACTCTGCTCTGTGCACTCACTCCCCCAAAGGTTTTAACAGTTATTTTAATATCACCAGTAAATCCCTTGGTCCTTCTGATCTGAAGCACTGCTGTGTTGGAGATATTGTTGTTTGTGTCTTCTTCAACATAAATAAACTCTGGCCCCAAACTTAGTATTCCATGAAGAATATCATTAGCCAGGATATTAACTGTTGCAACACTGAAGGCTGGATTTAAACGGGGACTCCAGTCAAGGTTCACAGGCTGAACATCCAGAATTTCCACTGATGTCAAATTTACAAAAAAAAATTCTTGTATTTCAGACACAGTGTCATCAATTATTGATATTTCTATCACCGCACTTGTCTGAAAATGTAAAAACATAAGCTCTCCATTGTAGATGGGTATAAAGTCTTCTAGTGGTTTGGCACTTCCTGGAATGGTCTGATATGTCAGTTTCGTGAGATTACTTTGAAAACCAAACAATCTTTGGACATGTAGTTTGACTGCCTGGACATCTTCTTCAACTGAAACTGATCTTGAGTTAAGGTCAAACTGGAAGATCCCCATTGGCTCAATTTCAGCTATTGTAAATCCTGATCTGAAACAGAAATTGTATCACATTGAGAGAGGAAATATGGATAATGAAAAGTAGAACAATCAAGCATAATAATTTTCAGTGAGCGATCAATGATGGCTGTAAGAAAGTGGATTAAAAATGTGCATCAGTAGAGGGAAGAAATAGCAACCATACAAAGCAAAACATAAAGAGGTTCCCTAAAAAATGCTTTTGCAATGTTTGAACAGCCCTCCACAGGCTTAATGCATCCTAAGGCAGCACAGAATACTGAATAAATGAAAAATAAAATATGGTCTTCCTGAGAAAATGGAGAAGCAAAGGAAAGTAGGTCTTCCTACTGTGGACATAATGCAGGAATATAATACAGCCACTACAAGTAATACCAGTTTTAAACACTGAACAAACCTCCTGTACCAAGGGAAGGCTGTGAAGTAGATGCTCAAAGGTCGACAGTTTTAGCCAGGAAGATAGAGAAGGATGGGAAGTTATTTTAAAATATACAGTAAGGCTTTGAAATGCTGCCTCTACAATATTACTCGAAGTACTTTTTTGCCAGATGTCAGCCTTGTTACCAATATCATTTCAGATTTACCTTGTTGATATTAAATATATCCCCTTCTTATTATAAACTATTAGACTGACTCTGCTATCTTGTGTCATCCCCTTCTCTCTAGAACTGACCCATTATTCAGTGCCAGAAGCTATCAAATGGCACAATTAGAGTGAGTGGATTTGACTAACAGATGAGACCCTTCCACCGTGAAGGAAGCCAAAAAACCTTCAAAGTGAGCTTTTCTTCTTGTGGGATGCAGTTTTAAGTCTCCTTGGAAAACTTACTTTCTGGTACACTCAAGGTATTTGACTTGCATAGTTAACATGTACTTGAGGAGTAGAGTCCATAGGATGGACAAGCCTAGGAGAAAGGGTCAGTTTGAGGAATTTAGGCATCTGGTTCACTCCTGACTTCCTTCAGATTTGCCGGTGCAATTTTAACATGGTGAAGCCAATACCTTTCTCCATACAGTGTCACTCTATGCCCATTTAATACATTTTCACCTTCAATAAGGATCAGTGAAAATAGTTTGAAGAACAGATAACGACTTAAGGGAGATAAAACACATTGAATGTAATGTTTTAAGAATAAAAAGGGGGTTTAATATAAATTAGGCATTTTTATTAGCATTTCTTATTTCGTTTGATTTGTTTTAAATAATGTTTGTCATCTAAGGTCTTCTAAATATGGATTTTTAGCGACATGGAAAACTGACAGAGTTTATTTCATCCTTCAGCTTTCTGGTTAAAACTGTTGATCTTGGTTCTTCAGTTTTCCAACTGTCTCCATCATTCTAGACACATTCTAGGCACCCCAGATCCCAACGCCAGGAAGCAGACTGGAAATAAGAAAAGCCTTAGTTCCAGTCAGATCAGATCTGCAGTACTGACGTTTGTGTCCGTGTGAGACAAGACATACAAATTTATCAAAGAAGGAACTACAATTTGCTAGCAACCTATAATTTAATCAGGGTATATAGGAGGTATATGCCTCTATACATGTCAAAATTCTTACAGCATCAGTGCAACTCAAAAGTGTAAGTAATATGCTTACCTCAGGCGAGCCCCACCAGACACATTGCTGTGCACTGCCGTTAAAGTGATGGCAAATGTTTCAGGTTTATCTAGGCTTGGAGTAGCCTGAAATGAAATCACTTTACTGTCCTCCCCAGAGGAAAATACAACAGTACCTGAAAGGAGAGTGATTGAGAAAGTCAAAATCACTAAACAGGAATTCTGTTTTTACCTGGGAATATACTGACATAGGGACTTTAGTCACAATTCCACTCCATTGAGGGTGAAGAAATCTTAATGATAAGGATTTTTCCTATATAAAGCTGTCCTTCAAGGGCATAGCATTGTGTCTATGAAGAAAAGGCGGGGGGTTTTTTTCATAAAGTAAATACATCCCTTACATAAAAAATTGGATTGCACAATTTCACTCTAATGACTCTTCATTAATAAAGGAAACATGTAGAGGCACAAATAACTAAAAGGTGGTATCATCACTTAGGCAACCATCTTAGCTCTTCTCCTTGTAGCTGTACATAGCTTGTTGTGGCAACTACTCACCAAATGGAGGAGTAATATTGCCTAGTTTAACAGAGTCAGTGACTAGGTCTGGTGAGTATCCTGAAATCCAGCTAACTATTACAGAGCCATAAACTCCTCTTCTGGTTATGACAGCATGGCCTGTCCCTGCTACAATGTTTGTAAGTCGTAATATCACAGATTCAAAGCCAACCTGTGGAAACATTGTAGATTTTATTATAAAATGGAATAAAAATGGACGATAACATACGTGAAAACATAGTACATTTTGTAAAATGGGCACCTTACAATAAGGATGCATGTATATATGTACGTATGAATATATGTATTTCCTTCATAGCTCTTTAATAATACTTGTAAATTTTAGATTTCTGAAAATTAAATTGCAGGGAAAAAGAACAAGTATGAGTGACATTTCAGTACTGAAAACAGTGAATATAGCAATCTGTGTCTTTTGTTTAGAAGAAATATAAATCAAGCCTGCCCTCAATGCTCACAGTTACGCTCATAACTGTACTACTCTCTCTCTAGATATATATATATATATAAAAAAAATACATAGGTCTAAAATAACTTATTAATTGTGTATCCAGTGAAAAGTAAGTTGTTGCCCCATGACACTGTTCACAAAATTATTCTTGTTACTGTGATCTACTTTTCTTTTTCTCTGAGCAGCAAATAGGAGTGAAGATAATTTGCATATTCCAAAGCAATGATAAATGGATATATTGTAATACATAGTATATAATAGTCTTTCTTTAAACAGTGTATACAGAAATATACAATGAAATACACTGTAAACAGTGTATATTTGAATTAAGTTCATTGCTAATTAAATGCTTCAAGATAATTAAAATCATTAAGTAAACACTTCGATAAAATTTAAGAGTTAAAACCTCACCATGCTACTGCCTTTGCCTGACATAAAAAAAGGGAACAGTAGCACATACACCATATCAAAGCAAACTACCGTTTCTCACTCAAGTACAAAATAGACAAATAAAAAATTTATCACTCAATGGTTACCAAATTTACTGATATCTGCATTAACACCCAGCGTGTAATCAATCTCTTCTTGCACATAATACTGAATACATGCTATTACCTGCTTTGGGGTTGTTGTACTTACAGAAACTACATTGTCCAAATTTACTTATTTTCCTTTAAGTCTTAGAACTCCCATTTCATGTAAATATTTACACTTCTTACATTTTATAGATGAAGAGGCCTTTTCCAACTGTATTAAAACATTTCTATAAGAACTTGTATCAGAGGAAGGAATAACATACAGAAAAAATATTTTCTGTCATATTGATTACAATGAAAACTGCACTGAGTTCTTAAAACAGGTATCTTTTGTAATGAAGCATGCCTTTCTTCCATAGTAGGAACATGTCACCTCAACCAGGCTACTGACCTGTGAATTGGCAGCTTCCTCAGGAATAAGCAGCACAGCAGACTTTGCTATTCCTAATATTTTAGGCACATCCTTGGCACTTCCTCTAACCAGGCTTACATTAGTCAGTTCCAGAGTAAAATTCAAGCCCAGTAAAACAAATGCCTTTGAGAGAGAGAATTTAATTTAAAAGGTAGAAATTTAATTACACGAAAGACATGTCATCCAACAGTTCAAATAATTAACAGAACAATCTGCAGATTTTGTTCTGCTTACATTCAAAAAAGCAGCATTTTCAAGATAGGTGTTTTGTTGACTCTGTTTCTCTAAAGAATTACAGTTAAGCCACCAATATCGTGGAAGTAATCTGCCAACAGTTTGCTGGAATGTGAGTTTGTAAAGCAACTATTGCCATTTTAAAAAGTTGTATCTGACACAGTGGGCCTTGGCTTGATTTTAATCCTTGGGATTAAAAATACCTAAAATGGTTGTAAGAACATGTAAGGGTAGATGTAAGACTGTGACAATGACAAACAACCAGGAAGCACAGAGGACTGCAGGTACATTTATGATCGGCTTCATGAGTCACAAATGACAGATCACTATTTACAATTCAAAAAGGAAACTTGAGAAAATATTTGCATACATATAATAATAAGATATTGAACTGGTAGTAACACAAAGCAACAATGTAAAGAAACATTATATATTTGAACACATGCATAGCAGTGATTTTGCAATTATTACCAGAAAATGTGATTTTCAAACCCAGTTCTACCCCATAAACAGGGAATTCATAACACCTAAACTCTATTTTCTGCTTCTTCATAGTTGATACTAGTGAGAGTTTTGTATCTGATTTGTATTCTGATGAAACAAATGGAAACAACAGTTATCATAGGAGCTAAAAGAGTAGTACACACCTGGTTGCTTATTGGCACTCTTTTTACTCCAAAGCTGGCACCATCCTTTATCGTGAGGAATCCCACCTCATCCTGGGGTTCAATTAGTGCTTCTTCATGAAGGGATATGACACGGTACTCGACCATCACTTCTCCAAATGCCCCAGCATGCCGAGTTACATTAATCTGAACATATCGATCCAGGGTTTTTTCTACCAATACTGACTGCTGATCAGAGTACAGAGCAAACACTCCATAAGGATCATCATTTGCAAACACTGTGATCTTTGAAATTCCTTTCTCATGGTCTAAATCTGCTCCACCTTCCACTGAAATCAGCTTCACCTCATAGTTTTCATCCAGTTCTGGAACATCATCAGGTAACAGGTAAATAATTATCTCAGCTGTACTCTGCTGGTCGGCAATCACAACAGATCCCTCTGTCTCAAGAAAGTCACCCACGATGTCAGATTCACTACATATTTCCCAGTAAACCTGAAATGAGTACAGAAAATGCAAAACATAAAAGAAAGAAAAATTACCTGCAATGTCATAAACTTGCATATTCAGGATTCAGTTTAGACAGGATATGGAACAGACTGCTTTTAAATGTGTAAAATAAAAATTGCTTTAGGTATGCATAGGAAGAATATCCTATCACACAGACTACCTTGTAAAAGAGTGTGTTATTCCATCAACAGTCCTATGAATATAAATATTTCCTTTGTCTAGTTTCAGAAGATTTATGTAAAACTATGTGGAATCTATGAAGATTTTTCAAAAAGCGTTTCTACTTTTAGACCAAAACACCCTTGCTGTTTTTTCTGTTTCCAATATTCCTCATGTAGGAAAGGAATGAAGAACTCTCATTAAACACAGCAAATGCTTCTATTAATTAATCAATTTATTTTAAATTAAATGAGTTCCTGTTAACACTGACTTCTAAACTGACTTTAGGTAAAAAAACAGTGTTCATGGTTCAAAAAAGTCTAATTCTGTCTAAAAAAAGTAAATTGTGAGGACCTCAAAGAAAACTCACAATGAAAGTATGGTCTCTTCTGTTCTCCCATCAAAAGCAAACAGGGAGAGGAAGAAAGTCAGAGCAGCATGGCAGTATTGTTTTTCTTTTATTTCCCCTGCCCAGGGAAGACTGAATTTTACTCTCCAAACTGCAAGTACTAGGGCTAAGCCCTTCCTAAAGTCAGTCTAAAAAGACATTTAAACATTTAAAATTAATTATTTACACATTAAACATTTTTAAAAAATTAATCTGAGAAACAAGCAATTGAAAAGCACAGAATAAGATATTTTTCCATACATTGACACTGAGGATGATTTCAGATTATACTGTTTATTAGGAAAAGAGTGAGAATACCGTTATGTTCCCCAGAACGCCTTGAATTCGTTTGACAAACAGTATAATACTTTGTGGCCCTTCGTCTCCTGAGGGTTCTGCATAATAATTCTCAGTTAATGATTCAGGAGCAAACTGTACAATTCCATTGGGATCACCAAACTTCTCTATCTGTAAAAAAGGTAAACGAACATTTAAAAAACTAGAAATGTAGTGTGAGTGTATTCTTCTTCAAACCACTGAGATTTTCACTGCTAGCTGCTACAGGGGCACATATCTGTTAGTTCTAAACACAGCAGAGAAGTTTTGAATGTCCCCTTTCCAGTTTTCAGTTACCCTGTCTGAACTGAGGAAGAAGAGAACAGAGTTTTATTTCAAATGCTGCATTTGAATATTTTGATACTGAAGCAGAAAATGCTCAGGCACCTTGAGCTAGTATACAGAAACTCCTCTATCACTATTAGTTTGCAAACTCAGCACTATGGGAAAGAGACCTCATCTACATCCATCTGTGTGAACCATTAGCTGCAACAAGAATTTGAGGTGACCTGACTTCCTGAGAGGACTGTGGAAATAAGAGCTAATTCCACCAACACTTTACACACCAGATAATAAAATAAAAACACAGTTTGTAGGAGAGATTTTTTTGAGGGTTTCTTATAGCAGCCTTATAAATATTTCCTAAGTTGCAGTATCCCTAGAGCACTAATTTCTCATTGATAACTTTCTCTACCTCCTCTCAAAAATATCTTTATTTCTCTTGCACTGTGAGGAGTCAGATTTCCTCCTTTCCTCTGAAGAAGATGTCAATAATTACTATGTCCTACTTTTCCTGCAGCTGCTGAGGGGTCGGAGTCTGGAGCTGTGTGGGTGTAACCAGATCGGTGTTATCTACCAGGCACACAGGATGGTGGTCGGTGCAGGTGTAGGCCAAGTGGTCCAGCCTGGACAATCTGTCCATCACTGTTTTTTGCTGTCTCAGGATTTGGGGAGGAGTGTGTGTGTGTGTGTGTGTGTGTGTGGATGATTTATCCATCATTGTTTTTCACTGGCTCAGGGGAAAAAGACATTTTGTCTTTGTCTTGGTGGAGCTTTGGTGGTGAGCACCTTTTTGTGTGCAAATCGCCCTCTCTATTGTATCCCTCTGTCATTAATATTGTTGCTGTTACTGTTCATTTCTCATCTCATTTGTGTTTTCAAGTAAATTTTTCTTATGTCAAGAAACGCTGCTTTTTGTTTCCCTCTCACCAGAGGGGGTGGGGGAGGGGAATCAGTTGAGTGGAGTTTAATTTCCAGCTGAGTTTAAACCACAACAGATGACAAACATATTGACATACAGAACTGTGGGCTCAATCCATGCTCTCTCCAAAGAGAACTACAGAAAACTGCAAATAACAGAGCCAGCTCAGCACTTTTATACCAATTTTTACTGATAGATTCTATGCCCTTTTTCTTTCAGATTTGAACGCAATACACCACAATAGTACAAAGGTCAAAAAAGGCAAATGACTAAGTAATCACTGTGATTCATTTTTAAAAGCTTTGCAGTATAAATACCAGTATCAACAGAAATCTCTGAAAAAAAGAGAAGCAATAATAACTTACTATTAGTGTAATGCTGTTTGCCTTAGAATCTATTTCTGTTTCGCCTTTCATAAGGCTCAGTCGAATAATGAAAGTTTCCTGAACTTCAACTTCTTCATGAGGATATATCTGCAGATTAATTGTTCTTAGACCTCCTTCTCCTTCTTCAAAATAGAACGATCCATTCACAGGGTCACCAATGTCACTATTCAGAGGAGACAAAATCTCTTCTGAATTGGGTCCCAAAATGTCCCAATTAACCTGTGGAAAAAATCATTTTCAGATTTAGAGGGGTGATGTGTTATAATAGCATCCCAATAGGAGGAATGGCAGACTAAGTACCAAAAGTACTTAGCTATGTTTAAATCTTTGCTGTTAATACAGGATACAAAATAGTCATAATTAATTCTACCAGGAAAAATATAGAAGCCTTTTGAAAAGTAAACATGCAAATTTACAAATGGGAATTTTGAAGTGTTAGTCACAACGCCAGTTTATTAAATTCTAGATGATAGAAAAGAAACTAAGATTGCTTTAGCCTATAGCAGGAATCACACAGCCAAGTATCTATTTCTCTTCCCTTTCATGACTTGTTTTGCAAAACTTTCCACATGAGTACTCATGATCAAAACCATTTCCCTTTGAAGTGTGATGTCAAGTCTGAAAATGACAAATATTTTCTATCATAAAAGTCTTTAATCCTTCAGATTATGAAGGAAATCACGAATCCTTCATATTTCTTCAGCCTGATTACCTGTAGCATTTCCAGCAATTCCCACAAATTACATTGCTTTTAAGATGGTCATATTCAGCACTTTACAATTATTATTTTGGTAATTTAATTGTTTTCCACTTTTCGCCAATGACTTCCAGAAAAAGTCAAAGACTGAGGCAATTTTTATAAGTGGAGAAAAGGAGATCATGGCTTTTAATGCAAATTTTCCAATCATTTGACAAGACTGTGAAAGGCCTGCCATGTTTTATATTTATACCTTTACTTTATAAGTGGTCTGTATTAGAGTAAAAAAATACTCTAGGATATTCATAGTAAGCAATTTCCTGAAATAAATTAAACTAGTGGTAGTACATGAAGTTAACCATCATTTTGGTGGGATTAGGAGCTAGTTCAGAACAATGTATGCAACACCATGAAGGCAAGCAGGAGGAGAAAGAGGAGTTTAAAAGGGTAACAACATTTTCTGTTATAATCAACCATATGCAATTCATGTTTAATAAAAAGCTGTAATTATCCCATTAGAAATCAGTCACTAAGAAAGCTCTCAAAGCAAAACGCAGGAGATTTTTGACACAGTCACTGGAAAACTTTCAGTCTCTGACAGGCAAGACCAACCTGTGCCTCTACCAACTGCCCAGTCCTTTCCAACACCAGGGACACTGTTGTGGTTACATTAGGGTTGGGAAGAATAATTTGGCTTTGGTTGAGAAATCGGACCATGCCCTGGGGACAGTCACTTTTCGCAATGGTGATCTTGCTCACCAGGTGGAGCCCCAGGACTGCTCCACCAGTGGCTCCTGTCAGCTGGATTTCAAATTGCTCTGCAAATTCACTGCACAGAAAAAGAAAAAGACATTCTGAGAGAAAAAAAAATTAAACCTGTACTTAGCAATTCAATCATGCATCCAACTGTATCTGTTTAAAGGACTAAAGAAATCATCTCCATAGGTGCAATGTAGAAGATTCCTTCTATTTGCATAGAATGGTGATATCTGAAACAAAAGTAATGTTCCATTTTTCACTAGTGTTAAGTTAAACAAAAATATGGAAAAATATTTTATTTTTCATAGCAGTACTATTGACACCAATATTTCTTATAATGTAATTAAAACCTGTATTTGAGTTCATATCATTTAACAGGAACTATGAGACTCTAATATAACAGCTTCTTTTTCCCTCTTTAGATGATTTTTCCCCCTAGGTGATTTTTTAGCCCTGCAGAAATTTGTTTTTCAATTCCAGCTCTATACATGCTCATGTGTAGATTTTTTAGTGCATGCTAAAAAAGACTTTATCAGAAGTAAATTGGTGAATAAATATCTGAAAATTTAATTACCTTTCTTCATCATCTGTAATAGAGATATAAATAAAAGACTGGTTCTGTCCATGATAAAAAATGACAGAATTATTATGGATGACATAGTCAACACCATCAGGAAGTGCAGAAATACTTCGAGAAAGAAAATCAGCTGTGACATTGCCGTAAGTTCCATGCTTCCTCAAAACAGGAATCATGATTAATCCAGCACCCTCTTCCACTACAAAAGTAATTGAGAAAAATTATGTTATTTCAAAATTTATGCCATAGTCTTTTCTTCTAAACCACAGTGAGAACTTCAGGTAAACTTACCCTCTAGAAGGATATACTGTGGATCAAATTCTATGACACCTTCAGCATTGTCATTTTTTCCAATAGTGACCCGTACTGTGGAGATATTTCCTATTACTGGAGGTTGATCCACCTGCAGACCATTCTCTCTTACAGTAAAATCAAATCCACTTGCAAGAACATAAAAAAAACCCCAAAACATAAAAATACATTTTAAACTTCTTGTGAAAGTATAAAGATACGTGTGTGATGATTTGTCACTTACTGCAAACATGTTTATTTTCTGACAGTTATTACTGAAGACTTTTTTGGTCACATTTTTTCATATTATTATGTTTGCAAAATAATAGTTTATTCATAGAAATTTGTATCTTTCATTTGTTCTTTCTCATTTCATCTTCTTATTGAAATTT
The DNA here is from genome assembly GCA_013398015.1 of Oreocharis arfaki. Lineage (NCBI taxonomy): Eukaryota > Metazoa > Chordata > Aves > Passeriformes > Paramythiidae > Oreocharis > Oreocharis arfaki. Next base: position 534,029 of record VZRR01010573.1, on the reverse strand, counting down.
CTTGTAACTTGAAAACTTGTATCTAATGTATGGATTTTAAGCTTTAATAAATTTTAATCAGCAACATCTCTATACTAATGTTAAAATAATTGGGTTTCTCATGCATCCATTTTCTATTATGATTACAATTATAGCTGTCTTACAAAATTTTACAGTAAAACAGATGAAATGTCTAGCAGTAACTTTATGCAGGTAGATCAGAATCCAAATATAGTTTGTTTTTCTGCTTGTAACAAATCAACTGGGAATTTTAACTTTACCTTCCTTGGAGTTCCACTTCAGTAATCATCAATGAAAAGTATTCAGGACCTTCAGGAAAGTCATCATCATGAATTTCAATCCAAATAATTTTACTTTCCTCTTCTGGTTCAAACATCATTTCCCTTACTGTGAGAGTAAAATCCATTCCTTCCTCTGCAGTCCCATTTATTATCTGAAAGCAAAGACGCACTCTGCCATAGGATCCCCTGGAACGCACAACAGTGATGTTAACCTGAGGGAAAGAGAATATTTTATTTAAAAATGGCTTTGTTTTCTGTTACAGTTGCCTTTAGGAGATGTTCTAAAGGCACTTTTTCAATGGTTCTGTCAGGTAACAATAATCTGATTTATCAAATACAGAGTACTTATAATTTAGCCTCAGTCATTTTAGAGATTGATTTCTTTTCTTTCTTAAGTTGAGCATAATTCTAGCAACAATGTTGATATCTGTCAGTAATTTTACATAAAAAAGAATTTTGATCCAGTACCCATTTCTCATCTTCTGTTGTTTGCAATAGCTCACAGGAAAATGCAAACTCTCCATATGGATAATCACTGGCGGCCATGGTAATATTTGCTGTGCTGCTAGATTCATTTATGAGTCCTCCATCACTGATTCTGGTTAGTTGAAACTGGTAGTAATGCTTCTCTTCAGGACAGTTGTCATCTACAGCCTAGGGAAAAGCACCAACAACAGCTAAAAGGATTTAAACAATTTCGAGGGAGAGAGATATAGCTAATTTCTAACCAAGATCCTAAGAAAATAAAACAAAGTATTTGAAATAGTTACTGGTATCAGATCTCTTATATACCTGTATTAGAACAACTGCTGCAGACTGCCTATCTCTCATGGTCAAGGTCCCGGATACCTCAGTAAATTCTGTCTGATGAGGAGGTGTTATATTCCAATATATTATGATCTCCCCAAAAATCCCAGGGCCACGTACCAGGCTGTAGATAAGGACAGAAACACAGATTTTATTTTTAGCTTTAGTATTTAATATCCAGTACAGAGCTAGTATATCATACTGTTGTGCATGGAAGAATGTTATCAGCACTATGAAAGTTCGAGTTTTAATGTACTTAATCACTATTAAGAAGATGAGAATTCCCTTTTCAAGCATTTTCACTTCTGAAGTTCTCTTTTATTTCTGTGTGTTGGGAGGCATCTCAAGCTGTATTTTTCCCAGGAGGCCTTTCAAGTTTCTTTCCATGTATAGCCTAAAGATGGGATCTGAAAACTGATTTCTCTTGGTTCTATTCTGCTTTTCCAGAGATAGATATGCAAAGCAGAAGGGAAATTGGACATCAGGCTAATGCCAGAAGCAATTTGGTCTATAAGGCAGAAGGATGCTAGAATACCTCTATGAAATTTTCTAAGATATGTTCTGTCTGCTACTTGTCTAAAACCCTACTAATAACATCAGGCTTGGTGAAATAACTCACAGTAAAGATTTGTCTGCACATTCTGCACATAACATGATCTAAAACTACTTCTTGCACATAGCATCATTTTGTCTTTTGGGCTTCTCTGGCCAGTACCAGAAGCTGTTCTATTGCTTATATTTGCTAGTTTACCAAAGGAAAGTGTCATAATCTTTTTTCCTAGTGCTCTTAGAAGATTCTTCTAAGAATCTAAAACTCTTCATTCTGTTTTCAGTTGACTGAATAAAACAATTCCATCTTGTTTCCACAAAAAATCCCATTCCCATATTGCTTATGCTAGAACATAGCAATTTGCTGAAATAGTATTCAGGCACAAATCTTGAATCAAATTCTGGAAAGCACAAAGCATCTTCAAATGTCACATTTCCTTACCCCTTTCCTTTGATTAAGATCCTCTTTCCTTTGGTGCATCAATGTTGTAAATAACTGAAGATAGAGAGGAATATTTGGACCTCCCTAGTAATACTGAAATGACATACACATGATATATTCTGCCCTTCTTTAAAACCAATCACCTAATTTTTAAAATAGTTCTGATGACAGAAATGATGATAAAATGCAGTACTCAATAAATTCTTGTGCAGTCTTACTGCTTTTGAATCTGGGCTGTTGTCCATTCTTTGAAAAAGTGAGAGATGTACCCACCTAATAAGAGCAGTTCCATCATAATTTCCAGAAGGTTCTCCAATCAAAACATGCTTGGATGAATGGGCAATCCCAACCACCCCAGAAGCTCCTTCATCTCCCATAATAATGATGGTTGCAACACCTAAGAAGAGAACAATGCTTCTCATGGTAAATGAAAACTAAGCAATGAGCTACCTTTGGTAAATTTTCTGACATGAATGGTTAAGCATCAGCTTCACAGAGGGCCTGTGGAACTCTCTTTGACTTCTTCAGACAAGGGACTTAGAGAAAAAGACTGACACTCAAAATCGTGATCAACTAGCTGCAAACAAAATACTTAAGCACTGCAGACTAAAATAAAATAACAGACTTAGAGTAGTTCTCATATAGAATATCTAAAACCAGAAGATACTGAATTAACTCTTTACCTTTTACAGGGGATATCTCTGCATCACCTGTAGAGACTAACTGAATGGTAAATGTTTCATTCCCCTCCAGCAGACCATCTTGTATCACATGTAAAATAATCAGCTTCTGGGAGTCAGTCTGCATCATGTAAAGACCAGAAAGACATGGATATATATAAAATGAAATTAAACAAAATACAGTATTAAAAACAATATTTTTTTTTAACATATCAAGTGTTAAGAATGCTTCACATATTCTCTAGTATTTTTTAAATATAAAATTTCTCGTCTGGCTGAAATTTTTTCTCACAGATTAATAAACAGCAAAAATTGTCTCTCAAACCTTGTGTGGCACCCTAAAAATACCCTCACTATTTTCAACTAAATAACGATTGAAATTCCTTCGAAATTTTATTCACGTAGATGTTTTCAACTTGGAGGAAACTTTCTATACAAAATCTTTTCCATCAGAAACCGCATATTCAATAGTACACACATGTTCTAAGGATTAACATATTATTAAGATTAGATGTATTAGTCAAATTTCTGCCTAATCCACATTTTTGCCAGTGAGAAGTGGCATACACATTGTATAAATTTAGAATACCATGCATGCATAGTTGTACACTTATACTTAAGCATATATAAAAGTTCAGGACAAAATGCCAAAGCCTACCAGTAAAGAAAGGATAGCAAAATTTTGCCAAATACTGATGGTCTTACCAGAAAAAAAAAAAATATTTTCCAGCTGATTCAAAATAAAACAACCAGCATGCCTATTTATTTAATGATAAACAAGCTTGTACCGAGAGAAAATAGATTACGCTTTGTTAAAATACTTTTCTTCATTACATATTTTGAGTAGACTGTAAAAGATCAATATTAACATAGTATCAGTATCCAGTATTTTGACTCTGATTTCATAGTTTTAACCTGCCACGAAATAGAATGAAATCAAATGACATTGTCCAGTTTGAAAGTTAAGGTGGTTTTTTGGTGTTTTTTTTTTTTTTAATCTGCAGATTTTGAGCATTTATTTATCTTCCTCACCCTTTCTAAATTACTTTTCTTTTTAAGATGGCAGATACTGTAGCAGAATAAGTGTTTCTGTAACCATTATTCACATTCAGTGGATTTCAATTCCTCTTTCTTAATTGTAAAAACAATAGAGATTTGAAGAGCCACCTTCCTGATGATACCATTACGCCGCATTAAAGAGCATGCCAGCTTTCCTTTACTGTTTGAAAAAAGCCTAAATACTGCTAACCCCACCAGTTCAAACAGACCTTTTTCTAGTGTATAATACTTAGTAACCCACTATGTCTATAAACATGTAACAACAACCATACAAACACCCACAAGTAGAAGAAAGTATTATCAAAAATGAGTTATTGCAATGTCTGAAATACCTCATTGAAATGAAGGGTACCATTTAGAGGGGTCAGATCATATCTGGCTGCTTCCTCGAGAATCCATAACACTTTAACTGCTCCCCGTCCTCCCTGACTTCGACTGACATTGAGCAAAACAACTCCAGCAGAGTCATCAGGTGTCTGAGGTTCCCTCACTGTTACCTGATGGAGAAAGAGAAGGAGAATGGGGTAAAGGCTGTTTGAAAAAGTCAAAAGCTATATTGATAATGTCAAAAGACATGGATGCGTATTTGAGCTAAACAACAAAAAAAGATTATCAGTGACAATGCTGAACAATAGGAGTGCAAATGAACAGGAAGGTAAGGTGTAAGGAGTGTGTTGAACTCAGCTAGCAAGGTTTAGTCACTTAAGTGATTTCTCTATGCTCTATGATTCAAAACAATTACAGATAGTGTCACCAGCAGGCTCAGCACCAGCAAAATGGAGAGAAGAAGCACTGTAAGAACTAAGATGAGATATATTTTGTATTTTCTTTCCAAATTTTACTTTCAGTAATGCAGATTATTATACAGACCACCAAAAATACTACCTAGGATGTCCTGAATTGTTAGTGTGGTGAATTAAATTAATTCAGTCATGCAGAAATCTGTATTTATGCAGCAGCACTTTCACTGTTACCACCATCCTACACGGCTAGAAGAAGACAGGCACTAATAATCTTTCAATGAAATCATGTCTTCTACTGCAGAGAAGGCTTACAAAAATCAGCTATGTGCTAGTGACACAAACTCACTATCCAACTTTAGCAGAAAAAAGTTCAACCTAAATCAAACTCACATTCTTTTCTTCAAACCCGAATACCCCAACAGGGGAATCATTTGGTGGAATAGCGACAGTTACCAGGGTGTCATTCCCAAGTCTTGCACCACCTGTTACCCTCACCAGGGCAATTTGGAATATCTCAAGGAATTCAACTTCATTGTCATCTATGATTGTAATTTCTATTTCTCCTGTAGCCTGAAGAAATGTTAAAAAGAAAAAAAAATAAAGTTTCATTTATAATATTTTGTTAATTGTTTGAAAAAAAAAATTTAAAATAGGCAAATTGTATCTAGTAATAGATAAACAGGCATTGCTCACTTGTTCATTTTTCTTCTTACATATTTATAACAAGAAGACATAATTTCAATAGTGGTTTATAGGTCCATCAGTGTAAATCTTATTTGTTAAAACCAGCAGACTGCTCTGCTTTGGTACTCAATAGAAAGTGAAGGTTGAAAATATTGTCAATATTCAATCAAAATACTGCACACTATGTACATCCTTCCTTTTGCCAAAGACCAGTTATATTCACTTAAAATCAAAATCCCCAGTGTACACGAAGTATTCTCAGGTGCAGCATGAAATTTAAAACTATGTGTAGCACACAGCTAAGAAAACACGCAAGCTTATTCTTAGAATTTATAGTTAAGATGGATTACACCATAAGTTTTCAGTGTAACAGGGTTTATTGTTAGAAGTCATGCTCTCATTTGCAAAAGTATCAAAGACACACAAGCCTATTTGGTCAATGCTTATGAATATTCAGCTTTTTCATCTTAAAGAACTGAAGCTGGGAGCATCATTCATATACGTAAGGCCATAAACAATATGTTTTCAGTGAAAATTCTGCTAGAGGAAAACACACAAAAATCTCAAGCTGGTAACCCAAAGTCAAGTAAACTTTCAGCAAGTCCATACCTGCCCATCTGCAAAGGTAAGGTTTCCAAATGATGGTGTGAAGTCCTCAAAGCTGGCAGTTGATTGAATGGCTTCCCAGTACAGAGTTGCTGACCCGAATCTCCCAGCCTGTCGAACAACTGGGAGTTTCAGTACATTCTCTGGTGGTGGTACCTCATAACCGGAAACAGCTCCAGTGATATCCTGTACATTCAAAAAGAAACTGCTGAGTGTATCAACAAAGTTGGTTTGTTTTTTTCTTTTTTTCGAGTTGACTAGAAGTTAAAAATAAATGAAGCAATACATAACTGCTAGTAAAATGGTCTGGATTTAGCATCGACCTTGCTCTGAGCAAAAATCTGGATTAGATGACATCCTGAGATACCTTTTTATGTAACTGGTTTCAGCACTGCCACCTCCCTAATAAATTTTGTGTATTATTTGTGATGAACCTCTTAAGAAAGAATTGTTTGTCTGGTATCTGGCCATTTTATACAGAACAATTTAGTATCATAAAGCCTATCAGAACACTTTCAGAAGTCATCTGAGAAATCAGACTGTCTTGCTGGAATGCCACTTTACATAGTTTTCATTCAGACTTATTTACCTTTGTAACATTAAAATTAAATATTCCTCTGGCATCGTCATTTTCTTCAATTGTTATTTCAGCTATTTCTAATCCAAGCCTCTTCACACTTGGCTGACTTCCAGAGGAAGAAGTGATCAGCTGCACATCAGTAATATTGATTATAAATCCTTCCTGCAATTCTGGAATGTTGTCCTGAAAAAAATTTTTTAAATGTCTTTTTTTTTTTTTAATGAAACATTGCAAATTTATAACACATGCAAGAACATGACTATATGAAGGTTGTTTACTGTTCAAAACTTCTCAGCATCTGTGACCATATAACCAATGCCTTGCTTCATACCATACGAAAGATGAAAAAGACTACTTTTGCTGAGATTTTGATATCGAAGCTGACAGTCAGATTCCAGATCTGAAAGAACAGTGGAAAGCAGTGTTCACCTGTTACTGCTACCTAGAAGAAAGCCAGATAGATCTCAAAAAACCAAGCCATAACTTGAAAATCAGTATCTCCATTTTAAACATACTTAAAGAACATGTGTAATTTTTTTTTCTTTTGTCATTATTATAAGAAAATTTTGGGACTGTAATAAAACAAAGAATTTGGCTCATTCTGAGTGATGAGTACTCAAGATTTTTTGGAAGAGATGGCTGCAAGAGTCCCAGCACAGCCATTTCTATAATGTTAAGTCATACTACTAGCACAAAATCAGTACCACTTCCCTTTCTTTAAAAGATATTAATAGCTAAAGAAGTTGTTAGGGTACTCACAGGCAAAATAGTGACTGTGACAGAAATTGTTGTAGCATTCTCTGCTATAATGATTGTTTTCTTTTCCAGTATATAATCCTCATTCTCTGTTGCTCGGTTGGAGGGGGGTAGTTCAAAGTTCGGTGCAGTGCTCAACTGAACTGCAAGATCCCCGACAAATCCTTGTTCTCGAACAATTTTTAGGGTAACAGTAGTTGAATTCTCCTGCCCTAGAATAAGGAGAGGAAAAAAATTCAAGACATGATTGTTTTACATCATAGAATATGCTGAGTTGGTAGAGACCAGTCAGGATCATAGGAGTCCAACTCCTGGTCCTGCACAGGATATGCCAAGAATCACACTATGAGCCTGAGAGAATTGTCCAAACACTTCTTGAACTCAGACAGCCTTGGTGCTGTGGACACTTCTCTGGGGATCCTGTTCTGGTGCTCAGCCATGCTCTGGGTAAAAAATGTTTTCCTCATATCCAACCTAAACTGCTCAAACTCAGCTTCATACAATTCACTCAAGTCCTGTCACTGTTCACCACAGACATCACTGTCTGCCCCTCCTCTTCCCCTCACAAGGAAGCTGTAGACTGCAATGAGGTCTCCCCAGTCTCCTCCTCTCCAGGCTGAACAGACCAAGTCACCTCAGCCATTCCTCATACAGCTTTACCTCAAAGCCTTCACCATCCTCATGGCCCTCCCCTGCATGCTGTCTAATAGTTTAATGTCTTCCTTACATTGCAGTGACCAAAACTGCCCCCAGGAGGCTGCCCCAGTGCAGAACAGAGCGGGACAATCCCCTCCCTTGCCCGGTTGGCCATGCTGGGCCTGATGCCCCCCAGGACACGCTCGGCCCTCCTGGCTGCCAGGGTGCTGCTGACTCATATTCAGCTTGCCACTGACCAGAACCTCCAGCTCCCTTTCCTCAGCACTGCTTTCCAGCATCTCATTCCCCCATCTGTCCACACATCCAGAGTTGCCCCAACCCAGGTGTGGAATCTGGCACTTTCCTTTGTCAAACTTCATGCCGTTGATGATTGCCCAGTCCTCTAATTTGCCAAGGTCTCTCTAATTTGTTGAGGTCTCTCTGCCCTCAAGGGAGTCAACAGCTCCTCCCAATTTAATGTTGTCAGCAAGCTTAGTATTCCTAAGAGTCCTGCATCCAAGTCATTCATGAAGATGTTCAAGAAAACTGGGACTAGGATGTCCCTTTTTAACCCTTGCCCTGCTTGATTTTCAGCTCACCTAACTACTGGAGCTGCTTGGTAGAGCCCACTTCAATTCTGCTCAGCAACACAACAGTACTTGGATAATTCCAGGGCTCTAGTAGATGAGCACACACAAGTGGTATGAACACACAAAACAGTACCTACATCTGGAGGTACTGTGCATTTAAAAACTGGATCTAGAAGAAGAAAAAAACGTGGAATATCTACAGTTTCATATGTGTGTTACACAAATTATTACTTCAACACTTTTATTTTTATTCAGTTATCCTTCAAAACTTCCATCTCAATACTTTGCCTGGCCTTTCATGCCTAGGCCATCACTATTGATTCTAACATAGAAAGTGGCATTGAGGGCAGTCATTCTGGCTGTAAACATCATATTTTCTCAACTCAAATATTGAAGAAGTTAATTAGACTAATATCAGTCAGGCTCAGCACCGTTTTGGGAAAGCAGATTTGTAATTTTATCCAATAAATGATGAAACACATAATCTGGCTAGAAGTGTTGCATTTATGACTGGAGAAATAGAAATAGATAAAATTTCAAAAGCAGGTTTGTACTTCAAAACAGTTACTGTAACTAGATACCATTTCACAGATAGCATCTTGTGTATAATTCATTAAAATACAACAGATAAGGATTGGAAAAAACCCTGTGCAACCAGGGGGAGCTAGGAACCTTCCTTGAATCCTAACTAATCCTAGTATAAATGTTTATAATGTGTGTGTTTGTGTAAGAAACCAACAGAATCCCTTTATATTACTTCCAAGTGATAAAAAAGGGCAACACCAATTCACCTGAAAATAGAACTGGTTAGAATGTTTTACCTGTGACAATATACTCTGATGGAAAAAGTATTTTTTGTATATGTATTTTTTTATTATGGACAGAATATTAAATCATTAGAAAATTCTAATCGGGCTGTTAAAGCACGACTAGCCCATCAGATAGCTGTGGGAAGAGCACCAAAGAATGCCAGCTAGCTCCCTGAGTCAGGTGAGAGAGAAGAAGCCTGAGCAAAATGGCAATTCTCCTCTGGCCAACTGCCTGGGAGATCCTTTTCAACTTGTGCCTGGAAGAAAAAACAAATCAAACATGCAGCTCTAAGCAGAAAAATACTACCTTTTTCTTGAATTGGAATTCACTCCTGCTCTGCTTCCTTCCTTCCCCTAGCCCTCTGAGCAAAAAGCTTCCCTTTCTGACCACTTCAAGAGGAAAGTCTTTCCATGTAAATTATTTTAAACAATATAGCAATCCCATTTAATGGGCAACTTCTGTTTTTTATATAAACAGAAGTATTTTATGCTTTAGTGATTTGCAACTTGCCTCTTAAACAAGAGTGGCTGGAGAATACTTACACATGCAATGTGAAATACAGCATAAAATGTGTGTAGTAAAACAGCATAGTTACATATTTCAAGGGAGATAGATAGATAGATAGATAGATAGATAGATAGATAGATAGACAGATAACCAGTGTTATAACTTCAACAATCTTGACTCTGAAAAAACATAGAGTCTTTCTTAAGAATCAAGAAACAGACTTACCTTCTGGTTCTGTGATTTTGACAAAGAGAGACTCCATATGCCACTCAATCACGCCATGTGGAGAGTCACTGGGTAAAATGCTAAGTACAGCTCTGGCCCTTTCAGGATCAATGACAGCTCCTTTTGTGGTATCTTGAACACCCACAGTGGTAACACGGGTGAGTGTGATTTCCACTGTCTCTGAAAGTTCTGCAACACTGTCTGCGAGAATTGTCAGGGTGATTGTGGACAGGGCCTGACCTTCTGAAAATGTAATCTAAAGTTTTAGATAGAAGGGGAGGGAAAAAAAGTCAAATTTCTTCTCAGTGTCTCAGTGTTAAACCTACAGTTTTATTCTATGAATTCTATCAGTTATAAAATGCATACACATACGACCATACATGTCTTACAGAATCACAGAATATGAGGTTGGAAGGGACCTCAAGGATCATCTGGCCCAATCCTTCTTGGCAGTACCACAGTCTAAACAAGAGGGCCCAGAGTCCTGTCCAGTTCAATCTTAAAACTGTCAGTTTTGGAGAGTCCACAGCTTCCCTGGGAGGGTTATTCCAATGGATGACTGTTCTCATGGTAAAAAATTTTCCCCTTATGTCCAATAAGAATCTCCCCAGGAGTAACTTGCATCCCTTACCCCTTGTCTTTTCACTGTGACACCCTCTAAAAAGTAAGTCTCCTCTTTTGTAGCCACCTTTTAAATACTGAAACGTGGTCTGAACATAAGGTCTCCCTACAACCTTCTTCTCTCAAGACTGAACAATTCTCTCAGCCTTTCCTCATATGACAGACTTCCCAGTCCTCTGACCATGCTTGTGGCCAGCTCTGGACCCTCACCAGCCTGTCCATATCTATTTTCCATACCAGGGACTAAAAGCAAACACAGAATTCCAGGTGTAGCCCAAAAAATGCCCAGTAGAGTGGGCTAATTACTGCTGTACCTCTGCTGGGGGTAGCCTTATTGATGCAAGCCAGAAATATCCTGGTGGATTGCCTCAGTGTTCATTTATATGGAGCTTATCGACCAGCAGGATACCCAGGTCCCTTTCCCCAGAGGTAATCCCCAGTCAGGATAGATCCCAGTGGGTGGTGCACTCCTGAATTATGTTTTCCATAGTGTAACATTTCTTCCTGATGAATCTTCCAGCCTACCCAGGTCATCCTGCAGTGTAGCTCTCCAAAGTGTCCACTCCCTCACTTAGTTTGGTATCATCATCAAACTTCATCAGAGTACACCTGATCTCATCACCTACATCACTTATGAAGATATTAAACACTCTTGGGCCCAATACTGATCCCTGAGGGACAACACTTGTGAAAGGTTGTCAGTTGGAAAAGGAGATATTTACCATCACTCCCTGGGGCAGCAATAACACATCAAGTTTATTTAGAAGAAGGCTACGGCAAGCTGTAGCAAAAACCTTGGAGAAATCCAAGTAGACAATGGCTTTTGCTTTTCTTATTAAATAGCCTTTATCTCAAGCTTTTTCACCTTATTTTCTCCTCATCCTCTTGAGATGGGGAAGTAAGAGAGATCTAGATGGGGGTCTGTTAGACAGCCAAGGTCAACATACCACATAATATACATATCAAAAGAAGGACGAACATTTAATTTCTGTTAAAAACACTGCTAGGTGAAGAAATGGCTACTCAACTTTTTATTTTTCTTCTTCAGATAAAATGATTGATACATGCTTTGTCTATCTACATTCTTATTTTTAAATTCAAAGGACCCACCACTTGGGTGTCTATAAACACTTAGGCTACACATACTGTGTAGGATAAACAGAAATTTCCACTGAACATTATACCTCTTCGACTCTCCTTGCTTGCAAACCTATGCAGTGAAATTCTGTAGCATCTAGCTGGAATGCTGAAGGAGTACTCTAACAATTTCAGTTTGATTGTTCTGGCATCTTTGATTTCCCACCCATTTATTTTTCTCCTTTTTTTTTTTTTTTTTTTCGGGCTCTGTGTCTGCTAGAGATGGCCACAAGGGGGAGGATCTCGACTTACAGAAAGTGGCTCCTGGTCCTAAGGCATATAAAGAGCTTGGCTGGCAGGGAACACTGGGTTTACATGGCTGGGAATCTGAAAATCTCAGAAACACAGGAAACTGGGACTTGCCATGTTCTGCTGGGCCACTTAAGTTCTCCACTGTATTGAGAAGGTCAGGACAAAGAGCAAACACCCCCAGATTCCTGCCAATGCAAATGGTTTGACACAGTAGCTGAATCTCACAGCAGAAGAAAGGAAGATGGGAACACGACACTACAGATACACATTTCCAGTGCCTGGATGGCACTGCAATATCAGGTTCTAGAAGTGTTAGAGTGATATTGCAGTATTATATGTCAGCCAGAAGTGCCAACTGCCAGAATCACAGGAAAGGACCAGGAAGCGGGAATTCACAGAGAAGCGTGGCAATCTAACATGCACTGTCCTTCTCACTCAGTACATCTGTACCTATTGGCTGACACAATACAGTCAGTGCTCCCCCAATGACAGTGATATTATTAAATACCATTCCTGAAGCTGGAAATACATCACTTATGCTCCCATTAGCGATCCATTCTACTGTGACTCGTCCATATGTTCCTATTAAACGCTCAATATTCAGGGTGATCAAGCTGTCCTGTTCCATTTCTTCAACTTGCTTAAATAAAGAACTCTGGAAAACATACAGCAGCAGAACCAAAGCATTATTCTCTTAGAAAGAAAATTTTCCTTAGAGAACAGGGTATTCAAAGGGGGCCAGAGACATTGGGCATCAATAAATTAATCTACTCTTAAGCAGCTAAATGCCAGTCTTCTGATGAAATTTATATAACTTAATATGCAGAGATAATACTCAACAGGCCCAGATTTCATAAACACAAGAATTTGAAACGTCAGACCCCTTTACCCTAAGGCAAAAAAAATCAGTGGTTTTTGTTAGCTTTTTTTAGTACAGTATTTTATGTCCAAATCATGTTAAGCAGATAACATGTAGACTTTCAAGACAGACATACTTTTACTGCTGTTACTTTACTATTATTCATCTTTCTCACACAAGTCCAGATGCAACATTTCATTTCAGTAATGATTCTTCTGTGTTTCATATTTTCAGTATGCATTTAGTGCATGTATCTGTTTAGATAACTTCTACAATATTTGATGATTTAAGAATCAACCACTCCAAATAATACCTTCAGTCTGACATTTTCTCCAAAGTTATTATTTTGTTCAGGCAGATGGACTTATCATGTGGCATAACTCAATTAGTACCTATTTTAGAGGAACAGAATCTTTACTGAATTCCCTTGATTAACCAATGTGTAGAGACTATGACGATACCATATATGCCATCTGAAAACTGAATTTTTAGATTGCTGAAAAATTAAACTGAAAAAATAATGAGTTATTCTAAATGTAAGGGGATTATAAAAATGCCACGATAGGGACAGACTGCAACTGAGTTTCTATTGCCTGTCATCTATATAACCAAGTAACAATGCTAAATGGAAATCAAAGCCCTTCTGTCTCAGGTTGATAAACGACTTTAGAGAAAGAATCCTGTAACATGCAGTTTTAGTATGTTTGTGTTCCGTTATTCAGAAATTATATACACATATTTAATGATTTGCATTATAAATTTTACCTGAGCAAATGCAATGACTCCATAGGCATTGTCATTGGAAGGAATAATTATGTTAACAAAACTATGAGCACCAATCTCTGCACCTCCTTTGGGGTTTTTCAGCCACACTTTAAAACATTCTTCCTCCTCTGGGATGATGTCATCCAGGATATTGACTGCTATCACAGCTTCCATGTCCCCAGGCTCAAATATCAATTCACCTGAACTAGCATACAAACAAACACATCAAGTAATTATAAACTGAGGATATCATTAATGACCTTGGAAAGCACTACCGAAAAATTAATGAGCATTTCTGATACTGAAATTGTTGTTTATATTCCCAAGTAAGGAGGTTTATAGTTTGTGGAGTTAGTGTTGGGGTTTTGTTTTTTTTTTTCTTAATTACAATAGAACATATAGTAACGGATGTTTCTTATCAATGTAATTTAATTTATCCTAAATAAAAACTTGAATATCAAGTCTAACTGCAAGTCCTTTTATTCCATATTTTAAAGCAAGTTGTGAGAAGTTTGACTTCAGGTTTCCTAAGGCTACCTGTGAAAAAATTCTCTTTAGTGTCAATAAACACACCACACACAGGTGTCTATAGTGGTCTCCACTGTAACAAAAACAGAATCACAGAAAAAGGAATGCAAGAACTGGGACAAACCAAAAAACCCACCTAGGTATAAAATCTGACTGGTTGGAGATAGTGGTCAGCTCATAAATCTGGGAGCTGGACTCTACAGAAAGAGCAATCAAGGTCTTGCTGGAGTTCAGAGACCTTGCAGTAGCAGAAGTGATATGATCTGCATATGGGGCTTCCAGCATCAGAGAGAACTGGTTCTCTTCTGAGTTCCAGGAGTAGAGTGCTGCTGTGTCGTTACCAGAGAGGAGGATGTGAACTGCATTGAGCAAGGAAGAGAAAAAAAGGAATATTTAGTGATCTATTTAAAAGTTCTTATAATACCAGAAATACCCTTAGCAGCACAATTGTTGAAGTACCACTTAAAATCTGATAAATATTATGAAAACAATGAATGCATATATTTCTGCAATTCCAGTACTATAAATGAAATCTTACCTAAACCTGAAGGAGGCATGAAAACATGGATGTTTCTTACAGAGGAGACTGGAAGAGACTGAAAGTGTCTGAAGGTAGACTGCCCTGTCTCCCAGATGAAAATTTCAGAATTTCCAGTTTCTACAAGGGAGAAAAATGCCCAAACCTACATTATATTGCTGCCTGTTAATTAAACCACACGCTGGTGGCCATTAAAAGGCAGAGATTTGGAGCTTTAATTACAAAGTGAGACCAGTGATTGAATCTTCCTTTTTACTTGCATAGCTCCACAATATTATATCCCATCAGACAATTTATTCAATTGTCTTCTCTGCATACATGCACATACAAGAACACTAAAAATCCCAGAAGACAACAGCCACCTGCAAAGAAACCTGTGGACTGCAATATACACTTTTAAATAGGCATAGGGATGCACACATAAAGCAATGCCTAAAGCGTCATACTTTTTATAAAAATGTACTTTGCTGGACAACGATCTTTGCATATAACAAAGCTCAGAAAAGCTAAGAAGGGGTGCAATTAGCAGCTAGACGAATAGAGTTATTATTTCCTATTGTTCTTGGGAAAATATTTCATTAGTTTCATAAATATTTAAGAACAAACACAGTATTTTCATTTTCTGAAGACAAAGCACAGATTACTTTGATTAGATGCTTATCAGCAAGTTGTCACCCTCCAGTAATATTTTAATCTCTATCTAAACCCCTTTATTCCAAATGCCTTTGCTATCAAGCAAGCCAGCACATACTCAGCAAACTCAGCGTTTGTTTTCTGCTAAATACCTTTTGCAACAATTAAATATATATCAGATCCAGAAGTCCAAGCCTCCATATGGTTTATTTCCTTTGCTGGTAACTGATGAAGACTCTTAAACTCATTATTCCACCATTGGTACAAGAGCACATTCTGGCTGGTATTTGACAAAGAAACTAATAAGTACATAATGCCTCCTCGGGGAAACAAGGCAATGTCCCGAGCTCTGTAAAGTGGAAGTTGATGATGCAGCACAAATATATCTTTATTCCACTGGAAAACCTGTAAAAATAGAAAATATTTTTTATTATATATTTATAACTAGCACTAAGAAAAAAGAAATTAAGTGTTTTGATGACATTTAGAAAAACTTGTAATTAGCTGAATTACTCATTTCTAAGGTGGATCCTACATTATGGTGGAAACATGCTGAAAGGTAACTATTAGTAAACACCTTACTGCAAGAACCTGTGCCTGTTCTTCAAAGTGAACAGGTTTATGGTCAGAAGCTATTTCTATTCTTATATCTGTTTAACACAAGAGATTTCAAAACAGAAATAACAGTAGCAGTATAATCAAACCGAGTCTAAATTACATGTTAATATACAGAGTGTTGTTACATTTAAACAAGTCTAGAATTTTATGTCTTATAAACGTGTAATAGAAATGTAAGTAATCTTTCAGGAATATAGACTTATTTTTTTTTCTATATTTCCTTCATATTTCAAACTCAAAACTAACCAAACTACCCACATCAAAGCCATGGAAGACAAGTTCATTCTAACCTGGATTGAACTGAAACTGGTGGTATCACTCACAAAAATCAAATAGTCTTCTTCATTCACAGCAAAATGTTTGACAAGTCTGGTATCCAAAATAGAGAGGGTCTGTAGCTACAATGAAAATATGACAAAAAAGGTATTTGGAAGTCAGTCCAAGTAACAAGTTTATACACATAGACACATATCTCTAAAAAACTGTAAAATTACATGAAAAAGCATCTATATAATAATGTACAAAAAATGTCATAGATGTAATTTTACAATTTTAAACATCTATGTGGGGTCATTTTACAAAATTAATATGACTTATCATACATTTTTCAGAAAATGCTCTCTGACTTCATTGCCCCACAATTTCTTGCTTCACTTCCAAGGTCATTTTACCTCACCCTCAAAATATAACTATAAAAACCAGTAGACAACACGCTGTGGTTTAGGAATGGTGTTTCCCAATTTAGTGTTCCCACTGAAACACTCCAATCCATGCTGCCTTTTCCTTTCTACCCTGCAATGGGATGGAGAGGAGAGTTGGAGGCAAAAAAGGTGAAGATCACGTGTTGAGATAGGGACAATCTACTGCAAACAGCAACATGATCAGAAAATAAACAGTAACAGCAACAATAATAGTGATGCCATGATGATTTTTTGCCTTTTCTTTTATACCCCTTTTATATACTCTTCTACATAGCTTTTATGTATTCCTAATACTTCCAGCCCACATACTTATAATTCCTTAAGTTAAATAGCCTAGCTGAGACCCACTATTTTGTTAAGCAGGGAGACCAAACATCCTGGAAGCCTCGCAGTCAGGGGTCAGAAGGCCCCAGACACCAAGGTCCTCTCCAGAACACATTCTGTAAACTAAGACAGAACCCCCCCCTTCCAGGGGGAAGGTTCCTTGAGACAGGGAGTTCACTCGAGGCTCTCATTGGGGAATCTTTGATAGATATGCTAATTTGTAAGGCCTATAACTGTGTGTGCTTTTCTGGTGCGGTGTGTGTGTGTGCATTTCGGGGGTGCATTTCCGTGCATTCCACTGGGACAAAGTGCTGCATCTAAAGATCCTTAAATAAATACCGAGGCAAAACCCTTTTCCACTTAACCCTGTTTGGTTCTTAATTTTAAGACCAGGGAAAGGCAACAATAGCAACAGAAGGTACAAGAGAGGCAAAGATTCACATGTGAAAATGCTCACTAAGCACAACCCATCAACACATGAACTGTCCCAATGCTATGCCGACCCCCGAGATGGCCCCTTTCCTCCACCCCAAGAAAACGCCACGAGGTGGTATAGAATAACCTCTGGGTCCCAGCCATGCTGCCTCCTGGCTACTGCAAAAATTAACCCTGTCCTGGCCTAAACCAGTACAGTAACTTACATCACTGACTCATGCAGAGTGTTCATGCCAAACTAGCTGAGAACAGAGTGCTTTTTCCCAAAACATGGCTGGACAGAGGGGCCTCACAAAGTCCTTCTAACCTCATTATTTAATGATTTTGTAAGTTACACAGATTTACCTTCAATAGTTTGCGTCCAGGCATGAATGCATACACACTGCTGTTAGAAGCTCCCTGCCTGGTTCCTCCATGAGTAATCACAAGGTAGGGAGAGGCATGGATTTGGAAAGACACACAGCTTTTAGGATCCCACATACTGAAATTCTGAGAGAGGAACAAAAAAGTGGAACTGAGACTTCAAGGTTTTATTAAGCAACATGGTTGGTGTCTGTACACAAGCATTTACCTCGACGACAACAAAAACTCCTTTCCACTGGTAGAGAGTAGAAAACACAGCTGGAGGTGAACGCAACAGCACACCATACAGGATTTCTCCCGACAGAAAGAAACACCAGCTTGCTGCTGACTCTTCCACAAAGCTTTGCAAGACAGACAGGACACTGATACCACCCCCTGCAATACAGCATAAAAAAACCCTGTTTATCTTTCAGGTCTTGTACAACACCATTTTCATTATTTATTTGCCAAAATCAAATTGAATATCAGAAATTACAGAATATTCTCAGCTGAAAGGGTCCCATAAGGATCATCAAGTCCAGCTCTTAAGTAAGTGACTCGTACAATGGTAAAACCCACAGTCTTGGCATTCATGCTCTAAACTCCTAAACTCTATTCTGAGTTGCCTCTAAATAGTTGGTGTAAGTGCATGTAAATGCATGTAAATGGTATATTTACTGATATATATATACATATACATACATATATTTACACTGAGGTTGTACTGAGAGTTAAACAATAAATACATTTCTCATGTATTACAATTACATATGGAAGATGCATAGGCAATTTGAGCACGATTCAGGGTGACTCACACAGTTTGGAATTTAGGTAATGAGAAAATTAACTAGATAGGAAGAAATAAAAAGTGACAAAGAAACTAAAAATATGTTTATCTTGATTATAAATCAATGGTCTAGTGAAAGTAACAAGAAGAACAATACAGATTGTTGAAACTCTGGCAGCAGTGACTAATGACAAGCTGACTCTTAAGCAGCTAAAATCTTTTATCTAATGAATTTTGATATCACAGGAACATTGTAAGTGAATTTTCATTCCAAAGTTATATCTCCTGTATGTTTGGTTACTCTGCGGCTGTCTCCACTCCGAAAATAGCAACAGATGCTCTTGATGAAGTGAACGTACTGATGCCAAACGCAGTATCCGACAATGTCTCCCACTCAACACTCACAGTCACGTTGAGCCCATTACTCCGTGAAACTTTCAAATAAACTGTAGTGTTTGCTTCTTCAACTGTGAAGATATTTGTCCTAAATTTGAGAATTGTGAAAATAAATTTTAGCAAGTATTATTTTTACAGTATAAGATTCTTACAGCACATTTTCAGCACAGAATATACAATAAAAAGAAGATACTGGATTTTCTCTGTGATAGACTAATACCAATTAAGGTTGCCCAATGTTTCTTCACATAAGACAAAATCATGCAATATTCAACAAAATCTTAAACCAGCCTGAAATTTAACACACCAACTGTATGGGTAAAGCTGAATGATATCTGAAAGCATCATTCCATATCATAGACTCATAGAATGGTTTGGGTTTCAAGGGACCTTAAAGATCATCTTGTTCCAACCCTCCTGCCATGAGCAGGGAGACCCTCCACTAGACAAGGTTACTCAGAGCTCCATCAAACCCAGCCTTGAACACCTGCAGAGATGCGGCATCCACAACTTCTGTGGGCAACCTGTTCCAGTGCCTCACCACCCTCACAGTAAAGAATTTTGTCCTAATATCTATTCTAAACCTACTGTCTTTCAGTTTTAAGCCATTCTCTCTTCTCTTGTCACTACACGCCCTTGCAAAAAGTCCCTCTCCAACTTTCTGATAGACTTCCTTTAGGTACTGGAAGGCTGCAACGGGGTCAGCCCACAGCCGCCTCTTCTCCAGGCTGAACAAACCCCATTCTCTCAGCCTTTCCTCATAGCAGAGGTCCTCCCTCCCTCTGATCACTTTGGTGTCCCTCCTCTGGACTCGCTCCAACAGCTCCATGTCCTTGCTGTGCTGAGACCCCAGAGCTGGAGGCAGCACTGCAGGTGGGGTTCCATCAGAATGGAGCAGAAGGGTCTGAATCTGCTCCCTCCAAAGATGCCCACAGGGCTTTGGATGCAGCCCAGGACATGTTTGGCTTTCTGGGCTGGGAGGGCCCATGGCCAGGGCATGTCCAGCCTCTCCCCCACCAGCACCCCCACGTCCTTTGGGGCAGGGCAGCTCTCGACCTGTTCATCCCTCAGCCTGTACTAAGGGGTGCTCGGACCCAGGGGCAGCACCAGCACTTAGTCCATAAGATTCCCAGGGGCCACTTCTTGAGCTTGTCCAAGCAAGCTGGCCCATTTGGTTCTGAGATACACACAACCCTGAGTGAGGGTGTATCTTACATAGTCTTAAATAAATAATTAAATGACAAAATTCCTGATTCCCTGGGCACTGATCTAAGATTTGGAGCTCTTAATATGGATTCCTACTAGTGAAATGTTTGAGGACAAATGAAGTACGGTTTCAAGGAAAAATTCATAGATAAATCAACACTTCCAATGGTGAATAGTCCATTTTAAGTGTTTTTCTGTTCTTCTGTATAGCAGTATTTGACAGATAGTGTACTCTTTAAAATTATAAGTTTTACAATTGGATTGGTAATTTTTTTTTTGAAGGGAAGCCATCTCTATGGAATATATAAAAAAAACCCTTTTAATTGAATCAGGGTTTAGTACCTATCTGTAACTGGGTAGATGCTGAAAAGCCCCAGTGGAGCCTGGTTCTGTAGTATTGTAATCATAGTTTGCGTTCTGGTGCCTAGTCTGGCTCCTCCAGTTGGATTGAACAGGGTAACAATAAAGTGCTCATCCATTTCTGGTTCTTCATCCAGGATTGCAGAAATATGCAGTGTCTGACAAGAAACAAGCATGGAAAGCTGGTGAGACTTGACAGCTAATAATGGCAATGCTATTCAGACCATGCTGCTGTTTCTGTTCATTCTCTGAACAGCTCTGGACAGCAGGGCAGCACAATAGCAGCTCTTGAAACTGTAGAAGGCAGGACTAAGCCACGGACAGTTCAGGCTGGGGTTCTAAAGTAATCCCTCTGACGACCTCCATTAGTGCAACACTAATGTGAGCACACCCACCTTATTTTAATTTTTACCTTCCTCTCTTTCCTCTTATCCTAAGATTCTCTGAAATGTAACAGGTTTTGATCCTTGTCTCATACTTCTGTTTTGTACTTATTCCTCACATTCCTTGGTAATTCACAGTCCCCATTCAGCTACCTGATCCCCTAACGCAGCTCAGTCAAGTTGTTAACTGAACTAGCTCATGGGAAACAGGTTAGTTACACTTCTGGCACTGGAAGCAAAGAAGAAAAAAAAGGCAATAGAGGAATATTCGAAATACTCTCTTCTTGACCTTTTTTTCCCTCTACTGCACCACAGTCGATAAGAATAGGATCGTCTCAAGGTGGTCTCAAATCAGCAGAGAACTGTCTAGAAAGAAGTAAGTGTTTTCACTGCCATCCTCCCTATTACCCAAAGAAGTGAAAGCTACAGTGGTACATGTAGCTTTGCCATAGAAAAATTATTTAGTAATGACAGATCTGGAACTGAAATAGAGCTTACAATCTTTTTGACCTCTATTTACTTCTGCAATAAACTATAGTTAAAGACTATATTGAGAAATCTTTTACTCCATACTTCTCACAGGTCTACTAAACTGGCCATTACTGATGTTCCAAATGCATTTTAGGTTCAGAAACTGAAAACCAGTGTTTCCAGAAAGGTTTGCTTCAGATTCTACTCCACTAACCATAATATACTAACCTGTTATTGACACACTTAAGCGAGCTCATTTTCTGGCTGACATTCTTGTGGGGGCAGTACAGAAGCAGTGGGCTTAATACTGCCAGAAAAATAAGTAATTTTCAATTTCTGAAACTCTGAAAGCTGTTCATCTTCTGCCTTTGCTGCAGCATACTCTGTTCAGTTCAGACCATATAAAACAATGGTACTTTTAAGTCCACTGTAATTATTTACAGTAGTAAATTACGACTTCATGTCAAAGTCTTTCAGCTACATAATAAACATATATGAATAAATGGTCCTATGCACACATCATATTATGTACTTATTATACTGTTTTCAGTTTACCTGAGTTATTACAAAGAGACAAATATCTACAGAAAAGCACATTCAATTTTTATGTACTCCTAAAACTCGGTTTATTCTGAGAATTAAGGAAAACATAAGAAAAAACTAATACATGAGAAAACAAAAACATTTCTGAAATCTTCCACACAATTTCCACACAATAAGCTTTCTTCACTTTTTGGGTTATAACTATCATATTACCTTAAATCTGACTCCCTCTTCCAGCACAATGTATCCTTGAGAAGGGGTCAAATCCACTGATGGCTCTGAAGAATTAATTTCACTTACAAGATACTGAACAGACACCATTCCAAATATTCCCTGAGGAGGTTCTCTAATAATATTTAATACTGCAACACTTTCCATCAGATGGAGAGCTGTTTGCTCTCTCAGGAAGAAGTGATCACTGTTATTGAACGACAAAACTCCATGTCCGTCATCATTGGCAAATATAGTAATTGTGGCTTTTGAGAAATAAACAATAGAAACATGCTTTAATTAACACAGTAAAACAGAATTGTATACATACAAAAATAAATAAATATATGCATAAATCCATTCTTTCTTTAATATATGTGTATTGCTTTTACTTCCCTGATACTACTGAAGAGAATATGTAAGTATTCTGCTTTATCTAGGAAGGTTTCTAAAAAGGAAGACTCTAGACTCTCTTATTAATCCAGCTTTTGCATTTTCTGATTCCTTATTTTACATATTATTTTGTTAGTTGTACATTTTTCACAGGGATGTTTAGAAACTTTCCAAATGAGTTTAATGATTTAGCATAGGAGAGCACTGGTGTTTTCTAAAATATGATTATTCAGAAGAATGAAATTAAAGTGACTGAGATACAATTCTGAAGAACAAGAACATCAAAACTAAGTTTTACCTGTTGTGTTCTCCCCTAGTTCCAGGCCAAATGAGGGATTTGTTAGAATTAACTGGAATTTCTCAACACCTTCAGGAATATCATCATCACAAATCACAACAACAACAGATTTATTCCTTTCTCCGTCAGCAAAGAAAAGAGTCTAGCATTGAAACACAGAAAGTATTGAAACACAGAAAGCATTGAATACTGAACAGCTAATAATGCACACAGCAATTTTAAACAAAGGTAAAGCAGAATTGCTTTAAATAGGGAGGAAAGAGGAGGCAAGAAGAGCTGTCATTTCTATGTCCCTTATAAGTTGATTGAAACAGAAGTAAAACAGTTAAATAGCTCAGCACATTACAGAGTGAGGACAAGCAAGAGCAATTCACTTTGAAAATTCTGTTGTATAAAACATTAAAATCCAAATATCTAAATCCAAATCTTATATGCTCCTGCCTAAGCAAAATTGTATTTGAAATATATATTTGAAAGTTTACGTGTCTTGTACTTAAAATGCTTCAGTACTAAAAAAGAAAGAAAGACTAAACTGAGATGACTAAATCTATCTCATTCTATTCAGATGATCAGAGCAACTGAAACAAGTTGAGAAATCTAGCTGTTCTAGTGATCATTCTGCAGAATAAATAAGAAGATGCTCTTTTGAGGAAGTTGAAGGAATGGAAGCTACTAGACTTAAAATTTGTTTCTTACCTTTGAGATCACATTAAAATCCAAACCCAGCTGTGCCTCCAAATTTTGGGCATAAAAAAATACTGACACATTGCCATAAGATCCTTTGTTTCGGATTACCATTATTGTCAGATTCCCATGAGATTCATTAACTTCAAAACTAAAACAAAAAAAACCAAGACAAATTCTCAATGCCCACTGAGCATGTTCTTTTAATAAGATGGCAGATAATTGTTGTATTTTCACCTAAAATCATCCCCTTTACTTCATAAGAAAAAGGCACCATTACAGTAAGCCATCATTACCACTGTCTACTGCAACAATTATACCTTTGTTTCTCATCAAAATGGAATTGAGCTATAGTATGTTATCCTTTTCCCCTACTTTCTAGTGGCAGATTAAGCCTGTCTGTGAGCACGGATGCCTTCTTCCTAGCTCCTGGAAATCAGAGAAAAAGACCTGGGAGATGCCAATGTGCATGCTTACATGGGTGCAGCGGCACTGGGTGAGGGCTGGGGAAGTGATGGAAGTCCACAATACCAAAGGACAATAGTGAAAATAAGTACGTGGTAGGATAAGATTTCTGAATAAACATACTGTAAATGTTGGTTGCTAGTATGGAAATTATCTTTCCAGTTCCACTGAAATGAATGATGTGTTGTCATCTCGAAGATGTGATCCTATTGTTAATAGGAATTTTACTGTTAACTGAAAATGAAAATAGTTGGACAACACTAATCATTAACTCACATAGGGAGCTTTTCAAGGAGACAGGACTTACTTGGTACTTTCCCATTCAACTACTCCACCTACTCCGTCATTAGCATCAATAATAATTTGAGAAGCTAAACCTTCCACATCTAAAATGGAAAACAGAAGGACAAATACGTAAGAACAATAGGTTCATTTTTATTATTTTCAAGAATAAGAGAAGCATTTCTTTATATCTTTACTAATTATTTAGAAGAAATACATAATTTTCCATTTCCAAAATGTGGAGGACAAAATGAAGTGGGCAAGATACTTGGAAAGCCTTAAAGAAAATCTGTCCTTACTAGCTTACTATTAGAACTGCAATATAGTGCCTTGAACTACCACTGTTACATTTAATGTATTGGAAAAAAAAAAAAGGACAAAAAAAAAGACAATAAAATTTAGAAAAAGAAACATGGCACAGAAAAAGTAGAAAATGCAAAAAGCAAGATCTGTCATCAAGTCTTAATTCATCTTTATTGTGTGTTTGTATTATGATGATATTTAATGTTTTGGAGACTGTGCCATTCTGAGTATGGGAGGGAAAATGAGTAAGAAAGAATAAATGATCCAGTACATAATTTCACATTCATGTTTCAGTGCCTGGTAATAAACCTTAATGGCAGAAATCTCAGATTCTTCTATAAAAACAGAATTATTAATTTCCTTTTAAGTACTTTATGTACTGTAAAGCATATGTATCTTCACAATAGCTCTGAAAGATTATTTCATGTATTGCCCTCTGAAAATACTGAATAATAGATTAATGCCAGCAATGTCCTCTAATTTCAGGGACCAGAACTTGACAGTCAGAACTTGATTCTTCTGAGAAAACAATGCCTTAATTTGTTCAAACAGCATCACATGACTACCTTAATTTATGCCAATTTACTTTTAATAAAAATTAAAAAGAAATGAAGACTGGCAATTTCTACAAAACAAATTGACTCCAGTAAATCTGTAGTAAATATACTATTTTTAGGTCCATCAGAAAGATTTCTATCAAATCAGATAAAACTGAATAAAAGATCACCGCCATGAATCCAAATCTGACACTATGAGATAGTGATGAACATGAGCAGAAGCTGCAATACCTCTAACACAGACAGCAGAAAGGTTTAGAAATCCATAGGGATTACAGCGAATATAGACCCTTCAGCTTCCTAAGTGGTGTTTTCCCTTGTACCATAGTCTGATCAACTCACTCAAGATCTACACTACTTCACTTTCTACATCAGACCTCTCATCTCATATTTGGCATCCTTCCTCTCCCCTGATGCCCTCCTGCCATTTTACCCCATCTTAAGCCTGTCTATCCATAAGTTTATTCATTTTTCTTTCCTCATTCTCAAGTATCGAGATTTTCTTAATTCCTTGCACTTTTGCATTAGTGTTGGGCCTTTTCTTCCACCTTTTCTAAAGGATGGGATGAAGCAAAAGCAGCATGAAGAAAACAGAGCTGTCCGTATGTTTGCTGTTTCTGCTCCATATCCATAAAGTCTCAAATCAGAAATAAAGGCCACTTAAGTTCCACATGTTTAACTGTATGTCACGGATATCCCAGATCTACACCACAAACTGCACGCACATGGCTACAACAGGGACAGCATTTATGATATATTCCAGATGTGTAGGATTAACTGCACATCCATATGTGCAGAACACCCATCACTTTTGATATTAGACACCTAGAATTATATTAAAGATTTTCTATGGGATATGGGATTGCTAAATCCTAAACAAATGCACTGCACCAACAAGGATTTGAATCCTCAGTCATAACAAATAAAATACACAAAAATGGAAAACAAGATTAGAAAATAGTCTGATAACAGAATTAATTCTGACTTTTTATAGTGAGGAAGAACTTTTGCCTCATGGATTAAAGCTATTATCTGATCATCCTAAGTATATCAGAGTCAAATGGTCATGACTCAGACTGCTAATCCCTTATGGCAGAAGGTAAGACTATACCCCACTCCAAACAATTTAACTCATTAAATCCTTCATATTTTAATGTTACTCTTTTTATGTTTTAAATTTCAGACTCAAGTAATCATAGCTCAGTGCCTGCACATCAGCAATCAGTCTTGCAAGTTACCTTTCAGTCTGTAACGAATTAACTCTGTCACTTCAATATGCATGCAAAGAAAAGGAAAAAGAGTCATAGAAGATGTTAGAAATAATCACCATAATTAGTCACTGGTGCCATAGGATAACCCAGCTGTCTCTAAAGACAATGGCAGCTATGCTACTGAGTTCAGAAGCAGAATGAGGACCTAAGTAAGCAAACAATAAATGAAGTTCTGTGGAAGAGCAGGAATACAGTAGACCATGACTCCTAAAAGTAAATCCGATAAAAAATAATAAAAAGATACTTTTGAAAGAGTGAGCAAAGGAACTACTCGAAGGAATTCTTTGTACATACTTGTTTCCATCACGTACTTGGAAATAAAATCACACTAACACACATTACCAATGCAACTTTTGAGATAACAACTGCTCATTACTAAATAACTCCTCTACGAAAATTGTCTTCTAATTTTTACAGGGCTTTAAAAAGTAATAAGCCAGTGTAATAATGACTATGTTTGATGTTCTACAATGTTGCAGAATGCCCTAGTTGGGAAGTGGCAAATGGAATAATGATACGCCAGAGTAAAATAATATGCATTCTATTGATATAAAAATAAAATTAAACATAATTGTTTGTAAGTTGTTTTACCCAGCCTAGGTAGAGAGGAAGTTGAATGGTTCATGATAAGCTCCACTGAAGTTAAATTAACCAAGAAGAATTCTTGTACTTCAGGTACATCATCCTACAAAACACAAATCCAGTACATCCTCTTTTCATTTTCTTTAAGAAACAGTCACAGAATTTGCCAAAAAGCAACACTCTAGAAGCCTCTAAACTTATAGCAACATGAGAATTAATTTATGTTTCCATTTTCCTGAACACTTTTATAAAAAATGTTTTATCTTGAATGAATTACAAAGCAAGACATTATATTTAATGGAAAAGACTGTGGTGACACAGAACTAGATGTGTATAAATTTCTGCTCAATTTTAACGGCACAAATAGCAACCAGTAACAAAGTAAACGCCTGTAGCAAGCCATGATTTACACTGGTCTGAATATCAGAAAATGAAGTCTTAATGAGAGAGTTAAATTTCATTTAGCTGTAAGTAGCACTGTTTTCTGTTATTATTTGTCCTTCTGTGTTTTTTCCATTAAAGACAGAAACAGTCTCTCTAAATAACAATAAAATGGATAGCTTCAAGTAATATAGCTTGCAAGCTTCAGGTCCACCAATATTCCTTTTCAGCCATCACACAGATAAGTATAGAGTGAAAGGATACAGAGTTTACCTCTAGAATAGTAATGTTTATGGCAGCTGATGTTTCTCCTTCTTCCAAAATCACTGAGTCAGAAACAGCTACATAATCAGATCCTGGTTCAGCCAAGGTCCCCTCTGTCTGATTACTTAAGGATACCAATCCTTGAACTGTGGCATATGTAATATTGATAGCACCTGTTTAAAATGTGACAAAAAATCCACTTTTTTCGATTCTTATGTAATGCTGACTGGAATAGACAAAGAAAAGAGATCAAATGCTCATTGACAAAATGAATAACATAACTGAAAAGCAGAAAGATTAATGCATTAATCTGGACTTGTTATTAATGGGACTTGTTTCTTTCAGTCCAGCCTTTAATGGTTTGTCCAACATCACAGGACTCAGAAAGCACTAGGAATGAATGCATTCATAAATTTGAGGTGCTGTGGAGTGCAAATATTACATTACATTCCAGGGACATCTAATATATTATTAATACTAGGTTCGGTGTCAAGGAAGGTAGAGTGTTTCAGGAACGACTGATGTCTACGAAAGGCTCTAAGGACAGGGCCAAATCTAATTTCCTTTCCAGAAAGACTGACATAGATGTTGATAGAGACTAAAACTTAGGGGACGCACTGATAAATTTTACTAAAGGAAAAATCAGACTTTTTTTTTTTTTAATAATAAATCCACAACTCACTAATCTGCCAGTGTAAGTCAGGTTGCAAATTAAAAGACAGTAACCCTGGAGATAAAACGACAAATGAAATTCAAAGCTAGTCTGTATGAAATAAAACACAAGGTATAAAAGAATCTTAGTTTTAATAAGTAATGATGGAGTTCCATAGAGAGATTTTACACTTACAATGGATACTTAGAATAAATTATTTCCTAAGTAGAGTTCAAAAAGTAATTTAAATACTGATTGACATTAAAAAAGAAATAGGAAACACAGAAATGTCATTAAAATTCCTCTTCAAATCTGTAGTGTGTCCAGATCTTGAATGTTTATTTCAACTGATCACTTCACCTCAAAATAGATAAAAGAAACTAAGAGAGATTACCACTGAGGTCTAAATAGAGTCTAAAATATAAATAGAAATTGATTATGAATCTTATCTCTTAATGAAAGTCAAAATACTCAGGAAATAAACACAAGAAAATATTTTGGTACACACCATATTACTGAAGTCAGTACCACTTAATTTGATTTTAAAAGAAATTGAACCAAAAAGAAAGAAAGAATTCTTAGGGGAGACATAAACTGAATTCAGAGGCACCTTTTCCCATGGGATATTCCTAAACTGCCAGATTCTGGAAGTTTGTAGAGGAGAAGCTGTGGGAATGATAATTCCATGCAAGCTCCTTTTCTCATGTTTTTTATTTCTTCTGGACAGACTAATACTTCAAGACAGATTTATCAGACATAAAAGTACAACCGTAACAGCCAACTAACTTTGTCATGGCTCCCAGGCCCCTTGCTATGAAATTGAATGCTATAGCTTCAGTTTTAACTAAAACTCAGTTTCCAAGCCTGCATTAAGGGGCCTAGAAGTTCTGAAAATATCAATTGTATCCAAGATTTTCCAGAATTTCCAGCCTCCCTGTCATGGCTTTCATCTGTCTAATGATTTTGAAAACAAAATTTAATCTCTCTTAGAGATGTTATACAAACCTAGAGATCCAAATTCTCTGTTAATAAAAAGCTGAACTGTTTTGTTTTCCTCTGGAAGTAGAACTACCCTGGATGGAGAAGCAAAACTCAGTACTCCATGTGGTTCATCACTAGCTTCTACTGTCAGAACAGCTTCATATCCTTGACTATCCAAAACAGCAGCACCAGAAGGAGAAACACCTGCGAAAGAATCAATGGACTACAGTTAATAAAGTGTTAGGTAAATAATGTTTTGTCATACATTACTGCTATTATTATGTACAAAGGACAGCCAGTAACACTGCAAATTAGATCAAACCAAACACATGATATGCTCACTGAAGTTTGGAATGTATACGTAATTGCATTCTATAACAAACACAGGAACATTCAATCACAGCAAAATTGTACGCATAATATGTGTAGAGTTCAAGACTGTATCAAGAAATGAGAAAACCGAAAGAGACTGTGCTAAATGTTAACTTTCTTAAAATACTTCTATTGTAAAAGGAAAGAGAAAGTTTTTCTAGGAATTCATTACAAAAGTTAAAAGTATATTCAACTTCTCAAACATTCCATTAAGAATTTATTTAAGAAATTACTACAAGTGTTGCCTTGATGAATAACTGTATTAATTTATATATATCCTGAAGGATTACAAGACTAAACAAATTATTAGTGCAAGTTGGCAAGGCACCTATCAGCAACACGACCCATGTCAAGTTAGTTTGGTGTTTAGACACTAATTCCAGTTTAACAAAGGCTATTTCAGAAGAGATGGGGTTTCATGCTTCTTTTCTCATTATAACTTCAATAAAAGAGCAAAATATTCTGACCTCCTCTAATTCAAAGACCAATCAGAAAGACATCTTGATAGACAAGATTGTTTGCAAAGATAAAAATACCAATTTATTTTATTACACCTGTATCTTATATATACTTACATACACAGAAGTATCAAGCCTGTTCCAGTAAAATGTGAACAAATTTTGCATAATTTGCAACATTTTCAATATTCTTAGTCCTACATTTCCAAAACGGATTAATACAAACAAAAATATGACACCACGAAATGGCAATTTTAGATATAGCAGATATAGCAGGCTGCAGTTCTGCATTACCTTCTGTTTTGACATTGTATAGGATGATCCGGTATTCTTCTTTTTCTTCCGGAATATAGTCATCCAGCAAGTGAATATACAATGTTGTATTTAATATCCCCTATAAATTTTATTGATAAACTGATTAGTCATTAGTGTATAGAGTACAAGTACTACCACTCTGTCATATGTATTTTGAGCAATACTTTTAAGAAATGTCAAGTTAAAATATTGAAAACTATAAACTCCCTGCGCCTTAATCATATCAAGAGAAAGAAGACTGCTATAAAAGCATACTTATTTCCTCAGCTCGCTTCAAATCACAGTATTCCCTAGTAGCCATTAGATTTGCTTAGGGACTTACCTCAGGAAAAAAGAGTATTCCAGAATAGTACTCAAAATTTTGTTGTACGTTATATCCAACTATCTTCCACTCAACAGTAACGTTTCCCAATCCTGGGGCTGTTCTTACAATATGAAATTGCAGTTGTTCTCCTAGAAAAAAAAGACAAAATGCAATATTTTGGGGTTTCCTCTTCTACAATTCAACTATTAAAATGAAAAGCCAAAAATAGGAATCACAGTTGAAGTATTTTTTCTGGAAAACCTTAATATTTTTAATAGTGAGCTTCCCAGTAGTTATGTAACACCTTCATTTTTAATATTGAAGAAAAACCCCCACAAATCTAAATTTTTTCCTCCTGGGTTTTTCTGAATTTAGTTCATTCTTGGAAAGAACTATTAAAATATAAAGCAACCTTGTACATATGCATAACTGCTATCAAAACATGCACAAAAAGAAGAGCAGTATCTGTTTGTGAACTTCACACAGAATAAATCCTGTCTACATAGCTTAACACAGAGTTTTCTACAGCAGCTAACTGGCAAGGAATATACACGTTCCCAACATCTGCACTGTCTTGTGACTTTACATAGTGCATGCAGAAAAATGCTTGTAGTCACCTGCAAGTCCCATTTACGTGACTTTGAACTCACGAATGTTATCAGTGTTAGAAAATATCCAGAAAGAGAGTAACAATTCATAATTTTAAAAGGACAGTATTTAGAAGCAAAACATCAATGTTTCATAATCTAAAATTAATTTTTAATAATTCATTATAATTTCAGAGATAATAAGTATCAAATGACAGACAATATGCATCTATAAGAAGTAATTACAGTATTTTTCCATATTTATAATATTTAACCAAATGGTCACTTAAAGAGTAAACTCTTTAGAAAGCTTCAAAAAATTAAGAAAGTTTATATAGCTATGAAGTATTAAATACCTATACACATTTATAAAAAATAAATATTTGATATAACATTAAATATTTTAAATACGTGCATGTAAAATTAACATATTATATTAATATGAAATAGGTCCGCAGGTAACATTAGTAAAATTACGCAATACATTCACATTAGAGGACAGATGTTTATTTATAATTGTATTACACCTGTATGTCAACAGCATTTTTCCAGTTCACAGAATGGAAGTTTGTTAGCATATAAAGCATGGAATTAGTTTTCAAGAACATGAAATATGCAGAAATTTATAATCTTGAGGTGCTTGGAAATAATCATGTAAACTTAGGTCCATCCTCAACTGACTGAAAATGACTTTCTTAGTACTGCTATAAATTGACTTGAATTTTTTTTGCTGTTGTGAAACTGGGAATAATTCCATCTTTTAATTTGTGTCACATACACACTTAAAAGCCACCCTACTGAGAAACACTGAGATACATCTGTGAAAGGGAAAGAACAGATGCAGTGTTAGGTTGTTATGCTCTTAGTCCATGGCAAACAGAATTGAGCAGCACAGCTACTCTCACTGACTGTGTAACTTCAAGAACACCAAATCAGGATGCTTACCTAGTTATTCTAGCATATTATATTGCAGGACAGTATTGTATATCTAAAACCGGTAGAAAACAATTGATCATTTTCTGGATGTGTTTCCTGCTTGGTAAGGAAATATTTGAGAGATGCCAATATATTAGCTACCAATGACAGAGATATGAACAAACTTCAAAAGACCCTAATATAATAAACTGAAAAATAAAATTGCAAAGAAGTAATACAAAAATTGTATACACCAACTTTCCAATAGGTAGAATTAGTATGTTATCAGTCTCATCACTTCAAACTTCAGTTAAGCCTTGTTTTAAGCTGTCCTACACTAGTTATAAGAGAACAAAGGAATTCAAAATTTATTGACATCACAAGATGATGCAGATTCTGCTTCTACAGTCAGATATCTGAGGACAGACTGACAGTTTACATGTTCCCCTAAGACTAATTTGTCATATCATTTAACACTGCCCTGAAATCTGTTCTTTCTCATTTGAGAATTTTGCACATCCATTGCAAACAAACAAATATTGGACAGAAAAATAACTACTTTAGTATCATCACAGAACACACTATTTAGACAAGGTTATTTCAATGCAACGTTATGTAATAGAACTTAACTAAATTTTCACTGAAGACTGGAAAATACTTCGTGATGCAGAACCCTGCTATATTGTAATTCAAGCACCAAGAAGAAACCTGAAGTACAATTCACACAATTAAAGATCCTCCAGTAGTCAATTACTGACCCACGTAAAGCTCAGCCAGCTTTCCTAAAATCTTTGTTATTCTTATCCAGTAAGAAATACTAACACGAATACAAATTGAGTTCTGAAGATTGAAAGTATTATTAGGTTAATTTCACTATTTTGGGGGGGTTTTTTTAATATTTTACAATTTAAAATCTTTCTTTGTATTTCTGCTTTTATCAAGGAGAAGAAGGGGACCTCATCCATGCTCCTCTTGTTCCTTATTTCAAGCTGTTTCAGTGTGTTTTCATCTGATTCAGCCATAGCCATACAACTGTTGCGTATTCTGCCTGTACTTAAATGCTGCCCTTGCCCTCAATATGGTGATTTTGTGAACTGAATATGCAGGTAACACAAAGACAGCCATGATCTACAGCTTAAGTATGAAGAAAAGATTTATTCCATTATTTAACTCTTAAAACAGAGACACATACACTGCTAAGCTTATTCCATATTAGGAGGGCAAAAACTGCCCAGGCCTGAGCACCGTGTTACATACCAAAAGGCCTGGATCATGCACAAATCCTTCACCAGGCTGTCTTTCACCAACCTTCTTAACTCTCTTCCCCCTTACAAAGAGGTCCAAGTCTATGGGAAAGGTTTTTATGTCTTTGAAAACATCCCGTTATCTTCTGTGAGAAAATCTCATTTCTCTTTGGTTGACGGCCAACAATCCAGAGCAAACACAAATACCTGAATTTTCTAACACTCAGTATCTTCTAACATCTCCCAGCTGCAGGGTTGGTCTTTAAGCAAAAACAATTCTAAAACGTTCTCTTTCCTCACCAATCTTCAGTTTTTCAACTCTTTCCTCTCCACAGGCATAAATAATATGCATAGCTTGAAAATAATACTGAGTTGCTTAACAGAAACTGTTCAATAGCATAATAAATAGAGAAGGTAACACTATTTGGATTCATGTCTGATAATGCTGGCTTTCATAACAAAAAACTTGATACTGAAAGTGAAATAAAACCACTGAAATCATATGAAGGCCTTAGCTCATTCTCCTTTTTTTATTCAAGTGAACTAGTTTGGCTGTTTCTTCTTGCTATAATGCAACACACTATTTTTCACAAGCTAAAGGAATTGGAATCAGTTATAGCACTATACGTGTACTATATATAGCAGAGTACTTCAGATCCAAACAAAAGCTTTCAGCTTCAGCATGCTATGAATAATATTCAACCAGCGGAAAGTATACAAGGTCTTCGTAACCCTGGGGAATGAGATGGTTTTGTATTAATTCCTTGGGCTCATTAACAGCTCTTCTTAGACTGCCAGACTGCAGCTGGCCTGTCAAGCAGATCAGAACTGCTAATGTGGAGTAATAAAGGATGGAAACTGGGCACACTAGAATTAACACAAACTATCTAAATAAAACCCAAAAGCTTATGGTGTCCTTTCATCATGGGAAATAAAACAGACCATGTTCTTTTGAGATAGACTTTTTCCTCCAACAGAAAATTCAGTGCACGTATCGCTGAACAGCAAATTTCTGTTTTGTTAGTTTTCTCTACCCATCAGTTTAAACATCAGTAAAATGTGAGACTGCAATACACTGAGATGCCAGCAAAGGCTAACTAAAGCAGTCACCATCTGTATTGTTACTGTCCTATGCAGAACTGTATCAAACCCTAGGTAAAACATGCAACATGCTCTCTTAAAACACCAGTAGACACTAGATATCAAACTAGTATCGCTCTCAAAAGTCATGACAGAGTGATGACATCAAGACTGTCAAACTCCTAAAATAAGCTACCATAAAAAATATAAAGAGAAGCTTTAGAAATATGGAAGATTTTTTTCCTATTTTTTTTCTGTGGGAATATTTTCTAGATTATTTGAAATTAACTTTAAATCAATGATAGATAATATTTGCTTAAGATTAGTAATTGGTGTGGATGATGGGCTTCATACACAGTTCTGGAATATGCTATAAATAAATGAGAAATGCTAAAAGAAGCTTAGAAATGCAATACCAATAGAAGCAAGGCACAACCTTCAGATAACGGAAGAAAAAGAACAGATGGTGAAATATTAGAATGGTTTTGGAAATGGTCTATTCATCTTTTCCACAGATTTCATTTAAATGCTATGTTTGCAAGAATTAAAAATACAATGAATATGGGCTAAGTATGTGGTTATTCTGTTTGCTGGCATTCTCTGAACAGTGATACAGTCACTGAATCACTACAAACAGAAAGCACAGAGATGAAAGCTCATGTTAAACAGAGTGTGGTCAACACACAGAACCCACCTTCACGACCAATAACAGACCTTCCAGACGTCTGGAAGCTAATGATTCCTGCCACATTGTCATTCGCCAGGATAATCACTGTGACAGTGTCGAAACTGGGCAGAATCCTACTCCCCCCTTCGGAATGCACCAGGCTGATTATGATGCTTTCATTATCCTCTGGCTCTGGATCATCTAAAATGGTCAGCGTGACCAACTTTTTTGTTTCACCTGCAAGTAGAAGAACATAGAGATACTTACATGTTCACATGAAAATCACCTTTTAAAAAGATGTAATCATCTATTCTAGTAGTAAATACTTAACTAATATAAAAAGGACATGAAGAATCTTTAGTTATTTATCTGTCTAGAAGTTATTGAATGTCATCATGAAAATGTATTCAATTACTAATGAAAAGTTATATTAGGCAATGTAATTAACATATTATTAAATAAACTACGTAGAAATTAACAATGTTGGCATAATTCTGAATGCCTAGAATTCTTATCTGCTTTATAGGTTCTCCAGCTTTCAAATTTTAATTAGAAAAGGGGAATATAATTCTTGTAAAAAGAATTACCAAGTGAATACATTTTCTGATGAACCATATACAGACATAAGTACATGAAATCTGACTATATATTTACTGGATCAGGAAATGCATTAAAGTGGGCTGTCATTGTATTAGTTACCTGTCTTCTGAAATATCAGAGAATAATGATGTAAGCAGCAAACACAATCAGTTACCAGTCTCTATTACACATTACAATTTGCAACACAATCCTATTGGTCAATGCATGTGCATAACCTATACTCAAACTGTATCAGTTTACCAGATACACATATGTGGCACTGTACCCCCTCTTACTGATCACTTCCAGCCCTCTCCATGGGGTCTCCCTCCTTCCCCTGCCCCTAGTCCTGGCCACTCCTCGAGTTCTCCCTATTGGTTCCTGTATCCCAACTCCGCCCATGTACCACCCCTGTGCCCTGAAACCATTTGCCCAGTCCCATCTGGGGTGCCAAGGGGGAAGGGAAGAGCACAAGAAAAAATACACACGTATTTTTTGTTATACTGCCTTTCAAAGTATTTTGAAAATAAATTTTGTAAACTTACAAACAATTTTGAAAATAAATTTTGTAAACTTACAAACACTAATATAATTACATGTCAGATTCCGAATCACTCCTGGAAACCATTTGAGTTCATATGATTTAGTGAGCCAAATGAACACTAGAATCTTTACTAAACTCCCATAAATTGTTTTCAAAACAACTGTTCAATTATCTCAGACTTTGAAAATATAAAATAAATTTGTCATGTTGCACAGTGCTTAAGGAATGCCTGCCATAGACTTTTCTTCTTTGACTTTTTAAAAATATCCTTTTCTGTTACAAAATCAATACAACCTCAGAATCTAAAAAGATGTATCATCAAAAATTAGTACTGTACTGAATGAAGATTTACAGAAGACCGCTTAGGCCTGATTCTCATTTTCATTATCTTTGATACCACAACTACTTCAGGAATATTATTCCTTATTTATTTAGTAAAAATGTTATCTTTATAATGCACACTGCAATATTTCTTAAAAAATACTTCAATATTTACACTTTTCATCCTTTTTTTTTTTTTTTCAGTCTCTGTGTGTGTGTTTGTTTTGTATTTTCTTTAGTTTTGGACAAGACAAGCTAGTGCAAAACCTTGCCTCACCTTCAGCAAACACCAGAATCTCACCAACACCCACAAAATCCAAGTTTGGGGTAGCAGTTCCACCAACAACACGCCATTCCACTGCCACCTGTCCCAGGCTGCCTTCTGTCCTATGTATCATTAGCTGCACGTTGGCCTGAGGGCGTTCTTCTACTTCAATATACAGACCATTCTCTGTTGCATTGGGACTTACACTGTAGATCTTAAATACTCCAAAAGCATCCCCATTCATCATTATGATAACTGTGGAAGTATTTGGCTGTCCAATAGTTGGTTGATTTTTTAAGCTGGCTGAGATATTCATGAGTTCAACTTTCAACAGGGATATAGTGAATTTTTCATCCAGCTCTGGCAGGCTGTCAGGGAGTATGGTAACTGTGAGATTTGCAAACTCTTCCCCTTCCTGCATGATGGCCCACTGTCTTGTGATAGATTCATAATCACTTCCAGCAATGGCTTGTGTGCTAAACAGAGTGGATGTACTGCTGATGTTTTTCTTGTAGGTCCATAATCCCGATATATTAGTTAAGGGGCTGATCTCTGTTGTCAGCCAAAGGCAGAGAGGAATCTCAGAGGCACTGGAAAATGTAAAGGCTGAACATGCTTGTTCTTTTAGGCACTGAGTTGCACAGGCATACAGTGGGTCACTTGCTGCTGACACGTTCACTCTGTTCTTGGATGGCTCATCAGGAATTCCTTGTACAGGAGACTCATAATAGGCCAGTATATCCTCACCTTGCTCAACGGCAAGAGCTACAATGTCAGTCTCAGAAGTGCCGTAAAATATTTGCAGCTGACCAAACTTTCCCCCACTAAAAGACATTAAAATAAAAATGTTATGTTAGCTGGTGAAGCATGTCTAATGTTCTGTATGTTACTGGGTTAAGAATAAAAATGAACAAAAGTAACTAACCCCTTCTGAATTGCTGAAAAGTTACAAATAGCTGATTAAAGTGACTTCCCTTTGAAGCTAGTACTGGAATAACTGAGTAATTGGTTTTTTTGGAGAGCAAGTTTGAATGTTTATAGCTTGGGTAGCAGTCTGTTAAGTGTGCATGTTTGCAAACATTTGTTTCTAGGAATAAGTCTTCCTAGGACTGTCAAGGAAGAAAAAGCCTGTACTGTCTAGCATTGTCATCATTCCTCCAAGGTGTTCTCAGGTTACCATATTTCATGTGGAAAACCCATTCTCCTCTTTGTTTTGTCTTACATCAAGCAACATTTGATAAATTTTGTCCTCCAGTGTACACCACAGGAGCAGGCTGGTTTGTAGCTTTAAATGGCTTGACAATTTTACAGGCAAAATAAAACTTCAAGTACACTGTGTACACTGGGTTTACACTACAAATGTATACTACATTTAAGTATTTTATGTACATTTCTAACAAGCAGACATCTAGTTCAAAATCAATATACATGAAAAAAAAAAAGAGCTGGCAGATCAAGAAATTGATGCAAATACTTATACAAGGGCATGAAACTTAAAATTATAGCCAAAATAAAACCTCAACAAAATACAAAACAAACCAAAACAACAACAACAAAAAAAGAGATTCAAAATCCGTCAATATTATACAGACCTTCTCCTGACTGATATATTTGCAAGTAAATTTCTTTCTAGTGGCTCCTGAATTCGATATGAGGATTGATGAAAGAAAACTGTGCCATAAGGATTATCATTGGCAGGTATAACAATATTTGCCACGCGATCTAACCCGATAGCACCACCGTTGGAGGCCTGAGTTAATTCTACATGAACAATCTCAAAAAGAAAAAAAAAAAAAAGAAAAACAAATAATGTAGCTAAACAATTTTTGCCATTTCTAAAAATAATCACAAGCAAAATAAAATCTGAACTTCTCACAGCTTCCTGCCATAATATTCCTTGTTTTGATCTGCACACATTTCTTATACAAGTTAAAACTCTAATACTATTCAAGGGAGGCATAACTAATCCACTTACTTCTTCTACTTCTGGAATATCATCAGCCAGGATTTCCAACAGCAACATCTGAATGGTTTCCCCAGGGGCAAAAGTAATATTACCCATGGCAACTTGCAAGTCATCAGCAGCAGGATGCCCATTGATGGTAGCTGCCCACTGAACAGTAACATTACCCAGTGTCCCAGCATTGCGGATGATTGGCAGATTTATGGTTACTGATCCAAATTCAGGCTCCTCCACAGTGAATTCGGTATTCTGAAAAACTGACATATGCCATAGGGACATGTAGTGCATTAACAATGAAATTGAAAGTAAATATATCAGTTCCTGAAGTACAGAGTATTATTTTACTTGTTTGCATTTACTTGCACAGGTAAATACCTTTAAATCAGGTTCAAACCTAAAAGCAAAGTTTCAATACTCATATTTTCATCTGCAGAGAAAATTAGCACAAAAATTAAGCCCTCATACAAAAAGTCTATTCCCCATTGTTTGAGGTTAACCATTAATTGTTTCTAAGGTCTTAGAAGATATTTTCATAATTATTCTCAGCAAAGAAACTCTTTACCAGATTTCATATCCCTTACTGAAGAAATAAATCAAAACTATTTAACATGGAACATGATAAGTAGAAATCACAGAATCACAGAATGGGTCAGGTTGGAAGAGACCACTGTAGATCATGGGGTTCAAGCTCCCTGCTCAAGTAGGGTCACCCAAGAGCACATGGCACAGGAGTGTGTCCAGACAGTTCTTGGACATTTTCACTGAAGGAGACTCCACAATCTCTCTGGGCAACCTGTTCCAGTGCACCATCACTTGCATGGTAAAGAAGGCCTTCCTCACGTTCAGGTGAACTTGCTGGGGATCAGTTTCTGCCTGTTTCCTCTTGTTCTACTGCTTGGTGCCACCAATCAGAGCCTCCAAGAGGCTCAATTGTTTGGTTATGTTAAAGCCCCATTACTCCTTTATTACATGTTTTAATTCAGTTTATCTCATCTTTTCCTTTATGCTCTACACCCACACTTCCACTTCTAAATGTTTTTATTCAGTTCCCAAGTAGCAGCTGCCCCACAAATCCCCAGAAAAGATGTTAGCAGAAGAAAGAAAATATGTACTCCTTTACCAAAGGATCCATAGGGGTCATCAGAAGCCTCAATAGTTATGATTGCCCTGGTCAATGATCCAAGCAAGGCTCCTCCCGTTGTTTGGTTCAGCAGCTGAACATAAAATGACTCCTCAACTTCAGGATTGATATCATTAATTATGTAAATTGGCACAGCTTTACTTGTTTCCCCTTCTAGTAAGACAACATCTGACGAAGCTACACTGTAGTCCTCACCTAGATTTGTAGATAAAAAAACCCAAAACAATAAAAACCAGATAACATCAATGATTTATGGTTCAGTGTGGTGAACATTATCAGCAATACCCATCTTGTCTTTGCTTATACGCCCATTGCTGATTTTATGTGGTCCTTTTTTTTTTTTTTTTTTTTTTTACTTCCCATTGCCTTTTAGATGTCTGGATGGATCAAAACAAAACTTGGTTTGACCAAAACAGAGTTTGCACTGTTAGATCAAGAGGTAGTTACAAAAGATCCATTATTGTCTGCTGTTTACAAGGTCTCACTACCAAGATGTTTCTGGTTTTGATTTATAATTGCTGTCTGGCTTTCCA
Organism: Oreocharis arfaki; assembly: GCA_013398015.1. NCBI lineage: Eukaryota > Metazoa > Chordata > Aves > Passeriformes > Paramythiidae > Oreocharis > Oreocharis arfaki. Next base: position 493,564 of record VZRR01010573.1, on the reverse strand, counting down.
ATAGATAAAAGTGAACAGAAGCACCTTGTCAATGTAGATTTCAGTAAAGGGCACATTTTGTGTGTCAACCTCATTCTAGGCAAACTTGTCTCAACTGTCTAGAGGAACATCTGTGATACATTAGATCACAGCTCTGCTTCAGAAACTAATTGAAAGCATAGCCTGATATAAATCTAGCTACACATTTAATTTATAACAATCTGTTACATAAAAATGAAATTAGAAGTTCTCGGAGCATGTACCACCCACCTATTCAATTTAGACATAGCTAAAATACAGTGTGCTTATAACAGTCTAAGTGGTTTTGATCCTGCAGACTTCATAATTTTTCTGCTTTCTTTATGTACCTTCTCTACAGCAGGGACCAATTGGTGAAGTTTACATTCCATATTCAGAAGTACACATCTCCTTGGGTTTTGATTGATTTTTCCCTATTTGTTTTACAGCTGAGTCCCCAGCTCTCACTTCCTCCCAATAAGCTCAACTAAGCAATACATGATGGGTTTAAATATGTACATGGGACTAAATCATTATTACATATACTATCATAGTATTTGGGGGGATGGGGGGTGGGAAGGAGTGTTTAAGTGGTGGTGTGCTGCTAAGTAAACAAACATCCCAATTCCTTCCCTCATTTCACTTTTAGATTCTCCAGTGATGATGCATAAACTTTCCCCTAGGTCTTGGATTCATATTTGCTAAGCACGGTCAATGCCTTACTACTTTATATTTCATACTTGTTATATAATAGAGCATTCAATACACACTTGTTTGTTTCAGCTTTAACACAGACTGCATACTTCTGCTATTCTCCTTTCTTACCAGCTGTTGCAGTTATTGGCATAGCTTTAAATTTCACAGAAACATCTGAAAATATTCCCCCAGTTCTGGTCACGTTAATGATTGGTCCAACATAATTTTCAGCAACACGCACAGCTGAAGCTGAAAGCTGAAGTGTTCCAAAAGCATCATCATTGGCATTGATAATCACATGAGCTATTGTCTCACCCACTAAGCCAAGTCGAGGAGAATTTATAACTGAAATAAAAAGAAAACTTAGTGAGGGGTGCCTGAAATGCTTAGTATTCATGGCTGTAAAGTTCACAGACATACATGTGAGCTTAGCAGTCTCTAGTTCTCATGAAAATTATCTTTTTTTTTAATTGGACAAAGCATAACTACAAACCACATCAAAATGAATGTGTTTGAATCACATTCTGGCAGAAAATCCAAATTTTTAGTAACATTATTCCACCATGCTGTGGAGCATACAAGGCATATTTTTTTTTGAAAAAACGAGGTACTGTGAATTTATTTATTTACCTATTTATTTAACCATAAGGCTAATAGTAAGATCAATGCAGTTCAGAATAATTTCAGTTTTACTCTTGATATGATGAAATATAAGTTAGGTTTCAACTCCAAGTGGAATTATATTTGAAGTTGCCCCTTAACCTGGGGGAAAGGGCAGCAATTAAACATGCCAAGAATCTTTGAAGCACAAATCAGGCTGTAATGACCTGAATTTATCTGAATGAGAAATGAAGTAAAAATTGTCAACACTATGCAGCATGTCACTAATTCTACATCAATTTTTTAATAAGACTTTTTTGTATTTTAATATGAGAAACTAGCTTAGTTATTTCCTACTACTGAATTTTCAGAAAAAATGCTAAATGAGCAAGTATTAGTGCACAAATACTGTAACATATTTGGCCTGAAAGACCTTGGATAAGACAATGCAAAAGAGATAAAGAAATACACATGCATTTCCAATAAAATACTGTGCCAAATGAAATAAATGCCAACAGGCACAAGTCAGGTAACTCAGAAATATCTTAACTATATAGAGTTTGGCAGAGGTAAAGAGTTCTTAATTTATTATGCTGCATTTTCTCCATATTGCATTTTCTCCAAATATTGACCTTTATAGTTAAATTATAGGTTTTATGTAAGACACTTACTTGGCCGATCCTGAACTTTCTTGATCAAAGCAACACTGCTTAGCTCAACAAAAACAGATTCTGACCTCTCAGGATCATCATCATCCAAAACAGGCAAGGATATTGTGGCCTCACTTTCATTGGTTGCGAAGATCACATAACCTGTAATGGGTATATAGTCTTTTCCCTCTACTGCTCTGACAACATCAGGTGGAAGAAAGGGTGACTTTTCCTCATCACCAATAGATCTGTATTTCACCATTACTGTACCAAGGAGACCACCACGTCTTATAACTGTCAGAGAGACATTTTTTGTTTCTTCCTCAACTTTTATTGGTCTGTTTTGCTCAGAAAAGATGAAGACTCCATACGGATCATCATTTGCTAAAATAGTTAACGTTGCATTAGTGTGATATCCAAGACGACCACGGGAGACATTGATGATCAAAACTGAAAACATCTTATCCAATTCAGGAACATCATCAGGAGAAACCTGTATTGTAATATTTGCTCTCACTTGGCCAACATCAAATGTTACATTCCCATCTGTAGAGATCAGGTCATTGGTAAAATCGCAGATTATGATCCAATGCAATGTCACCTGAGATAAGGCCCCGTGAGTTCTCACAACCTAAACAAAACATATAAAGATGTGCATATTTCTGTTCTATGAGAAAGAAAAACATAGAAGTGTGAAATGCAATTAAGCAAAGACAAAAACATGATGAGTTAAAGATGTGTCTGTGTCTTAAAAATGTGCAATTTTTATTATCTTAGCTCTGCTGAACTTGTATTATCAACACTTATTTTAAGACAGTAGTCCCTTGATTCTAAACAAGTAGAAGATTTTAAGTTTTTTGATATTATTGGTATTTTAGTTTCAAGCTGGATAATATACATTAGCAACACTGCATGACTGGAAAAACAAAAGTTCATGACAAAGTTGTTATAAACCCCATAGACTAATGACAAAAGCATCACAGAACACTAGTAAAAACAGATAGAAGAGTAAAACGCAGCAATATGAGACTCAAAGCTTTCTAACCTGCAGCACAACATTGCTATCTCCGTCTTCAGGCTCAGTTCCATTCACCAAGAGGGACTCAGCACTAAACTCAAACACACCGTGAGCATCATCAGAAGCCTCAATAGTAACAAGGATGTGGGATGCAATTCCCAAGCTAGCTGTTAAATGCAAGTTCCACAAAGGGTTATTTCTATCTAGCATATTTTCTCACATGAAAGAAAACAGCTTAAGAAATACGCGACAAAAATACAAAAGAGAGTATAACTGAAGTATCCATGCTGTTTGTCTTTGTTTTTTTTTCTTTTTTTAAATGACTGGAAACTCTCTGTATGGAAAAGGAACTGACTTTCAGTAAGCTAGTCCTGTCAGTCCTTCTACGGAACTATGCAACAAAAAAACCCAGTATTTTAAGGGCGGAACCAAAATAAAATTACAGGTTCAATGAATGAAAATGGAGCAGCATTTAGGACAGTGAGAAGTTATATGGTAAACCACAGTGTAAGCAGAAAGGCGAGATGAATGCAGGTCTCATCCTAACATAAGCTGGAATGAAAGACAAAAAAAACCAAAAAAACCCCCAAAAATCCCCATCAAGTCAAGTACATCCTACTTCTAAAGAGATTGTCTTGGGTGACATAACTTGCTGCTCAGAGAGAAAAAGAGCCTGGCATTTAAAAAACACATTTCTGGAAACAAGTAAAAGCAAAACAGAACGTCAAAGTAAACAAAGACAAATACAAACAAACAAACAAAATTACTATATTGGCATAATGGGTGCTCATATAACATTTTTACATCTGTAGGTTTAATTTGAAGTGCTATATGCATAGGGTTTTCACACATATTCTATGTTATTTCTACATTTGATTTTTTTTCAGTATTAAATTATCACTATTTTCTGCATGTCATGACAGAAATAGAGATTTGAAGAAGTGAAAGAGGAAAAATGAAAAACAATCAAACTATTTCTAAAAATAAATGTGTTAAAAATCTAACGCAACTTACTTTCCTTTTAGAGTATTTTTGCCATGAAGGGATCAAAATTATACGTAGAATGTATCAAAGCATACAATCAGGTAGTTTTAAAATTACCCTCACTTTAAAAAGTCCCTTTGCTTTTTCTCCCAGGAAAATTTGACAATGTTCAGACAAAGATAAATTTGTAAACTTTAATTCTGCAATTACTATGTTGTGTTCTACAACAATATAGTTTTGATGATATAAGAACCTGTTGTTCTCTGCTTTACACTAAACACTGGCTGCTAGTAAAATTACACCTAAATGAAAATGGAAAAGAATGTTTTTGACAAAACTCTATGTTAAATCTAAATTACTAAGCTCTAACTACATGTAAAGAAACATTATGACAAGTTGTATCAAGCATAGTAATTATGACAGCTATTGCAATTATAAATAAAATACAGGATTAATCAAAAAAGCTTACCATGTTGAGGGACAGTTGAAAAGAAGAAATCGATGTTTCCATCACCACTACCACTTCCATCATTTCTAAAGACCTCAGCAACTTTAAGATGACAGACATACAGATATATACACATATATACATTTACAAATAAAGGGAAAGCAGAAAGTAATTTAATCATTTCTGGACAACACAAAAAGAGAGAGAAGTATTCTAGGAAAGCATCAGTTTTTAAAAACTATATGGAATTTCTAATAAAAGCCAGAAAAAAATATTGAATTGGCCACCTCTTGTTTAATTTATTGCATTGGAAACAGCAAAAGGGAGTCAGAAGGAAAAAAAATTGACACAAATTTCTTTTATCTATTTTTTTTCCTTTCCCTCTGTGCTCCCTCTTTCTCAGTCCTAATGGAGAAATTAGAAATGGGGCAGGGGGGAGAGGGAAGCATTATCTAGACCTGTCAAACTCTCTTATTCTAGTTTTTCCTCACAAATCGAAAACTTGTGTAAGAAAATTGAAAAAAATTGGCAGCTTAACTGATGGAGCCTTTACCCTAAGTTTTGTGCTTGCAATGGTGTTGGAAAGCTCAAAAAGATTATGTTCAGAGGGTATCTGCCTGTAGTAAATCACTAAAGTTAGCTCTAAGTTTTCTAACCCAAAAAATTCAAACAGAAAAGTTCATTTAACTAAAACAACTACTTGACTAAAAATTCCACATGCATGAAAGCTCTGAAATTTTAATCAAAAGAATCCTAGCATAGCATCATAGTGCCATATTGCAGCACAGACATTCAAGTTAGTAAGATCTAACTTTCCAGAAGGCATCACACTTACAATTCTGAATTGCTTAGAAAAATAATATCAGTTTAAAAGGCACTTTACGGCTCTCAATATTTTGAATTACTTCTTTTCCCCAACCAACTTTTTAATCTCCCTTAAAAATATTTTGCAATGGAAATAAATGCTGTAAGGCAAAAGTGATTTTACGTGTCAGGAGCACTGATGCTTGCCAACAGCTGTAAGACTAACATCTCACAGCAGGATTTACACTAGCTTCTAGCTAGCTCTCTGACTCAGCTCCTGGAGAGCTGAACTCTCCAGGCATCTCCAAACCCACAAATTTTGGTTTGGTTTTTTATTTTTTTGCTATAATCCGGTTGAATCCGTTATGAGCCAGTTTATTGCAATGTCTCCAATTTCACTCAAGTGGCAGACAAAAAGCACACCTTTGGTTGTTAAACCTTAAATATTGGCAACTTTAAAGAAAAAAAAAAGAATTTTTTTTTTTTACATTACTTTAATTCTCCCTACCAACTATGGAATTGTGTACTTTAATCCTTTGAATGACCTAATGTATGGTAGTAATATACTTTCTTTGAGATCTGGTGGTGTACAGCAGTGATTAACAAAACATCTGAATGACAGTTCTTTTGTAAAAAGAATTGCTGCTGTCTGGAGGTTGTGTCTTTAGAAATAACACGGATATAGTTCACAAGGTTAGATTTTAAGGGACGAGAAGAGATCACGAAAATACAACCAGTGGATTGATGTATGTGTCTTACCTCCTCCCTCTGGGTTCAACAGCTCCACTTTAAAAGTTTTTTCTAGTTCAGGAATAGAATTGTCAGTGATGTTAACAGTAATGTACTTGTATCTTTCTCCGGGCTGAAATTCCATAGAGCCCCAAACAGCCTGAAATATGACAGGTCTTCACATTTTTGTTCAAGTTTAGTGTTTTCATCCAAATGAAAAAAGAAATACAACCTCAATTCTTTTTGTCTTTCTCAAAACATCTACTTTCCTGCACTTCAGCTTTAAAAATATCTGCTGAGCCTTTGTAATAACAAATAGCAATCTAAATTCACTGAATTATGAGCATCCTCATTTATTGACATTCTCCTCCATAAATAGCAGTTAAACAAGCAAACACAGCTACATATAAGCTATGTTGTTGAATATGTACAAATCCTAATGCATACAAATATAATCTTCACCTGAACATGTACCTGTGTGCTTATATAAAGTCTGAAATACTTCCATTCTTGCTGCACTGACAATTTCCTTAAGGATATCAAAATCAAAATCAGAGGCTTTTCCTAGGAAACATAACATGCTGAACTGAAAGGAGGCAAAAGGCACACAGTAATTTTTATTTTATAGTGAGTACTATGCATTTATCTATCACAACACCGTATAAAACAAACAGGTGAAAAGAATCACAGCTGATCTAAAATATTCAAACTATGGCTATTTCCAGGACAAATAGCTCTAATTAAATTCTAAAATAATTACACACCTTGGCAATGGCCATACCTGATAATCTTTAGGACTGAAAGCTGTAAGTGGCACTGTCCTGTATTCCACAAGAACTGTTCCAAGAAGCCCTTGTGCACGAACTACCAATAATCTGATGTGTCCAACTTCTTCTTTAACAGTGATATGGGGCACAGAAGAGGCTGGCAGAATCATTTCATCACTAGGCTGAGGAGGTGGCCCCAGCGAAAACTGCAGTAGACCTGAAAGACAAAAATTACCTTTCACATGGCTTCTCATACCAAATTCAATTTATAATCAAAAATTGAAACAAAAATATTTAAAATATCTATGTTTGATGCTTAAGAAATTTTTTAAAATATTAGTATGCCTTTAGGAATCAATCATGCTATTTCCAGGAATGTGCTGTGTACCATTCCCTGTCTTACTGATATTCATGCCAGTATTAAAAAAAAAAAAATCACAAGAACGAATTCAACTCTTCCTAAAAAAACCCGAATATGTCATAATACTGAGTACTTAGTGGTATAATAATAAGCATGCTTAAATGTCCCTCTCCATTAGGAGCTCTCATTCCACAAAATCTGGCATAAAATCAACAACATGCAATTTTGTTTGCTTGTAAAAGGTGATGATCTCATCTTTGATCCAGGCCGTTTTAATGCCTTATTTGTAGTATTCTCAGAGTAAGTAATTTGGCTTTCAATCTTGTGTAAAAATTATAAATTAATCTCAAAGTGTAATATTTGGCATTGCTTCCTCATCTACCTAAGCTAGACAAATTTTTACCTCTTGAGCTAGAAGCATACATAAATCTGCAATAAGACTGTATCATCTTCAACATTGTTACCATATGGGTGGTCACTGGCTTTAATGCTGATATCAGTAGTTTCCTTTTCTGGATCTATACTTGCTCCACTGGTAGGAGTTGAACCTAGTTTTCCGTCTCCAGACACTGCAGAGACTAATGTCACACGGAAATATTCATTTAGCTCCGGAATGTCATCATCAATAACATGCAAATTTAAGACCTAGAGAAGGACCAAATCATGGAGAAATCAAACTGTGCAACATACATGCCTTAAGAGTTTTATGACCCTTTAAACAATTAATTTTTCAGTCAATCAGCTGTATCTGCTGTGAATTCAGAAAATAATGTAGAGAACATTTTTGCTCTCCATGTAATTTAACCTAACTTCTATGATAATAAGTTTAGAATAATCATTCCAAAAACATCTTTACCAAGCTGCCAGAGACATTACAGTGATTAACCTAATTTAGAGAGCAAGTGAAGTGAGCTTTTTATGCCACCTGACACTTGAGATTACAAATCATACTATCATGTAGCATAATCTGCTCTGCATAGGCTAATATATTAATCTCAGACAATTCCAACTTTCTACATATTATGATAAGATCTGACAAACATATGAGAGAAAACACTTAGGTACCTGATCGTATTTAGAGCCATGGGAATGAGTAGTTTACAAACATCAGTGGAAATTCTGTTAAGATTTTTCACCTGATGAGCAACTGCTCCCAGTCTGTTTCTCAGGGCCACAATCATTAAGTCTTCTGCTTGCAGACTGTATATTGGACCCCACAGCAATGGAGCAAGAGAGTACACCAGGTCTTTTCTGCCATTATGTAAAGTAAGTCAGGTCTCATTCATGCTGCCAGACTGGAAAAGCTTGGCAAATTTTACTTTAAATGACTATAGGTAATGCAGTAATACTTTTCAATAGAGAAATAAAGCTGAATAAACTGTCAAGAGCATACTGGTTTCCAAAATCACTCATTTTTGCCAAGCTGTAATCAATTACATTGTTTAACTGGGAGCATATCCACAGTTCTAGTGAGGTCACTGGAATCTTTTGAAATTACATCAGTAGGTTTCACTCAATCCCTACTGACTTCAGCCAAATGACAGAAGTGAAATTAAACCCAGTATTTTCTATTATCAATCCACCCTTTCTATTTAACAAAAACTGATAGAAAGCACATATGAACTTCCTACAGTATTGTGGTCCCACACCTCTTCTCCAAATAAACATGAAATTCATGTGCTGTGGGTTGGGGTCAAATTCAGAGAAACAGATTAATCAAAAGAGACAGAATGTGGCGAACAGTTGCAAGACATTTGACTACCACAGTGAAGTTGACTGCTGTCTATTTAATTGTCATGGAGATAAAACTGAGCTCCAAAACTCAGACCAAAACCTGATCATATTCCAATTTCAAAAGTCACTGGATCCACTATTCAAGCTCAAGACTACCTATACTTGTAGTGTACACATATATATATATATATACAGATTTAATATATACTTATATGTAAACATATCTTATGCATTATGTGCATTTAAGCATTCCTGCATGCACAGTAACGCCTGAAGTGAGATGCATACAGATATATATGGACATTTATCTTATCACTTGTTAGATGTCAAAGATGAAAAAGCCCCTGCAAAATATAATAAACGCCATGTGAAGGAAGGAGTTTTTTAGTATGAAAACCAGTCAAGCATCCTCAGAAGGTGTTTTCCAGCAGGTTTGCAAAGCACAGGATGAGCAGTTAATAGGAAGGTAGGGTTTACCTTGGATCTCTGCCAAGGGAGGAATGTGATAGTGCCACTGCTGTTAGAAAAATCGCTAACAGAGTAATTAATGCCACTGGAATCAACCTGTGAGATAACGTAACTTATATACACATAGTCTAGGGCTCCCCTTGTACGCTCCACGACACAGGATATAGTGGAACCCTCATCAGCAGCCTGGAAAAAAGCAAGAATTCACATATTTGTTAGGATCAAAGTAAATCAAAGGAATAAATGTAAAAGATTTAATTCTCTAATGCTAGTCAAATGTTCAGAAATTTTTTACTGCTTTCATGTTCCTCAGCACTTTCAGACTAATAAGAAGCTGAATGGGAACTATGTTGGAACAATCTTAATGGAAATTGCAATAGCTTCTCCCTGAGGTCAGCCAGTAACTGTACCCTGCTGTTTCTTTTGGAGACACAAAACCAGAATCTATACGTTTGAAATGTGTATGTTGAAAGCAGATGACTCTACTGTTTTATATAAATGTCAATTATTTCAATTTTAAGAAAGATTTGTATTCCTCCTTTCCCTGACTAAAGGAAACAAAATAGATACATTTAAATTAAACTATACTATCATCATTCAGGAAAAACAGAAAAACTTTTTGTGCTACAGTACTCTTTGCAATTCTGTCTTCACAAAGAACGTGCCTTCAGAAGCAACGATTTGACATATTTTGAACAAATCAGGTATTTATACTGGCCAAGTATATTAAAAAATCATGATCATCAAACTAAAATAGAAAATAATTTTATTTGAAAATTATCAGAAAGGGTAAAGCTATCTTAAGCATTAGATAAATTTCAGAGCTGCTGTATAACACAGTGCAGATACCGAATGTGTCTTCAGCTGCCTAAGAGACAGATAAGGACACAAGGAAATTAAACTACTGATAAAATGATACTATAAGATAAAGGTGAAACAATTAACATGCCATATAAATTTTTAATTTTGCTTCATGGTTGGTTGCTGATCTGTGTCATCACAGAATTATCAGTGGCATTTGAAACTGGAATCTACTATGATACCAGATGGTAGGCACCTGGAAAGCAAACTGAACCGAACTGAAAACTAGCACCCCTCAGGCAAGATGGTTGCCTTCAAACACATCACACTTCAAACACAAGTACTTTGATTACAAGTACTTAAGAGGTCAAAAGAGCTCCCAAATTGGAAAGCAGTATGCAATTTGTTTTCCAAAATAATCTAGTAATAGTAGAAACAGGTATCATACCTTTCTCCCTCATAATGGTTAAAAATATAAAAATTAATTATGTTTATTTCAATCCTCTCAAAAGAAGATTCAAGTTTACATATTGCACATATGGTGGACACCACCATAGAAAATTTAATGTTTCAAAGCAGCAACTTCCAGCCAGTATCAAGTGAATTCATATCAAATATGATGATGATAATGATGATGATTTAATTATAAGGGAGGGAGAGACTGTAATAGAACCCATGAGAAACAAGTGCTGCACAGCACATATGCTCACCACTTGCTGGCCAATACCCAGACCATTTCCAAACAATGACCAACTCCCTTCCAGGTAACTCCCCCAGTTTATATACTGGACATGACACTCTGTGGTATGAAATGTTTCTTTGGTCAGTTCAGGTCAGCTGTCCTGGACATGATCCTTCCCAGCTTTTTGAGCAGCTCCTCACTAGCAGAGCATGAGACATAGAAAAGTCTTTGACTCAGGGGAAGCCCTAGCTAGCAACAGCCAAACCATCCTTATGTTATCAACATTATTCTCAACCTGAACCCGAAACACAGAAATGTACCAGGTACTAAGAAGAAAATGAACTCTCTCCAAGACGAATCAGGTTATAGTCTCAGAAGTTACAGAAGTACAGGAAAATATTTGTTCTAGGAAAATTTAGGCCTTAGTCTTCAGTTTATGTAATAAAATAAATGTTCTTAGAAAAATAATTCGGGGTATTTTAAAAGAAGTGATATTGCAAATGCCAGTGTAACTGAGGCTGTATTAACAGAACTTACACAATTCCAAATTCTAGAAAACTTTGCTTAAAAAACTTACAAAACCTAACAATGTGGAATCAAGGTCCTTCAAAGGTTAGTTAGTATTGCCATAAGTTTGGTCGTGTCTAAAATTTCTCCTGTAGTTTTCCTTATGAATATCTTACCTCAGGAATACATGCTCCAGTGAAGCCAAATAAACCATTAGCATTATCACTTTTCTGTATTCTTAATCTTGCTGTTGTGTTTTCTTGTGAAATTCGAGCTCCACCACACACAGAAATGAGCTTTAGGATGAATAACTCCTCTCCTTCTTCCTCTTCGTCATCCTTTGCAGACACAATGAATGATTTATTGGTTTCTCCTTGCCGATACTCCAAATACCCAGAGACAGGGTGTACGTCACTCTTTGCAGGAGCTGCATGGAGTTCGTAAATCTCTGCTTGTGTCAATTTTCTCTCATAAAGCCTTACATCCTGCATTAGACCCGTGTACCTGCTGTTGCCATTGATTCCTGCTCCAATTCTCACTATTCCTGGACCTGAGAAGAAAAGTAAAATTTTTCTCATGTTATTGTTTTATTTTTTTCTTTTTTCCAATATAGCTAACATATGTAATTATTTAAAAATCTGTGGTAAATTGTTTACTGTCCCTGGATTAGTAATCATATTGATCTTGAAATGCAGATTGAGAGGTTCCTCAAGCCTCATTTCAGTGTTATAGGTAGATCATCACAAGTCAAATAATTCCTTTCTAGACAGTCTACGTTTTTCATCCTACTAATTCTATCTGCACATTGTCATCACCCCTTATCTTAATGAATCTCGGAAACTTCTTTCTTTCAATTAAAAATTTGCAGAGCCCAGCTGCAGCCCCTGTCATTTTTGTTTTGCCAAACACTTTGCCCATTTTTTATCCCTTGGCTGGGACAGTGAATCCATTCTGATGATCAGAGTATTAGCCACACTGGACATGCTTGTACCCTAATGCACTGGAAGAGGGGCTTCAGAAATGTACATCAAATCCCAAGCACTTTTTACAACTGCTTTAACATTGCTTTCTCTCCAAACAATTATCCTACTCAGCAAGTCAGAGGATGACAGTTCCCTTTTTCACAAACATACTAAGCTGGTAGCTCATATTCATTCCTGTCACTCAAAAATGTATCAAACATACCTCTTCAGCTGTTTTCTGATTTTGGAAGGAAACGTGCCACTGAGTGTCATTTCTAGAAACAAAAAACCACAGCAACTGCTAGTGGTCCCAAGACATAAGGCAGAGGACGGTGAGAAAAGCCAGGCTAGTGTACTCACCATAGTATCCAACATTAAAGAGAGAGATTAAATCCTTAGCTTATACTTGTAGCACATCCAGAAAGAGCACACATCATCTCTATTAATATGGAAAATTTGAAATGATTTAGATATATCCTTCTAGCAACAAAAGCCTTACTGCATTTCACACATCTTCAATTTAGAAACTGAGGGGGGAAAAATCCTTTCTCAGCTACAGTACTGCACATCTGATAGCAGTTATTAGTTGCAGTGGCACTACCTTGTTGCAGAGGAACTAATTAAAGAGGCTAAACTTCTTAGACTTCAACTACCAGGAAATTAAAGGGAGAAATAAAATCCTACACTCCAGATATAATGAAGTCTCCTCTTTATGCTCACTTTATGTTTGTGCACATACATGCATGTTGATGTATATGCATTTAACATCACTCTATGTTTTTTTAACTTTCCTTCTTTGGTTACAGAGGAGATTGAATTCAAGAATTTGATAATCATTCACTGCCTAACCCCATGAAGAAAACCTGTGAAACTGATGAGGAGAGAAAGAAAGGAAAAGGACAGAGATTACCACTAGGAAATAAAAAAACATATGGAAGAGTGAGGAATTACAAAAGAAAGAGTAAATGTAAATGTATTTCCACCACACAATACCTGATTTTATAAAGGAATTATTGTGATGTTCACTGCTATGCTAGTTGAATGCAAAAGTCCATAATGATTATACATGACTAAAACCACATCCAGGAATATCAAGTTAGAAGAACTGAAGTATACATGCTAATGTTATGTGGAACATCATTAAACATATGGGTGAAATTTTCATATACCATGTAAATACATGCTTAAGTAAATGTAAACCCTGAAAAATTCTCTTGCTTATAAAATATCGGCTTAGCTGTAATATAATAAACAACTAGAATGAAAAACATTATTGTATTGTTTCAGAAATCAAGAGGAAAAATATTCTTTCTTAGCCAGAGAACTGTAAATCTAATGATAATTATTAATTATAAATACCTATAACTATGTGTATACATGATAAGCATACATATAGAAATATAATTATTAATTATTATTTTCAAATCATTGCAATCCAAGCGCTCTTACAGCTCTGATGCTTTTTGAAAACTTCCCAGCTCTTATTCTCATATACAAGATTTTTGAAAATCCCTAGAATTTTCTATGCATTTCCTTTAACTAACCAATCAGATATAATAATTGCAGAATCTTGCATATATCTTTCAAGGAGCTAGACTCTTTATATTTTGCAGAACTTTACATATGAAGAAAAATAATACAACCTATTGGCTCACCATCAGCAATTGCTTCTCCTTTAAGGCTCTTAATTCCTCCTAGAACTGGAATTCCATCCATGTAAAATTCAATTATACTTTCATCCAGAGTAATCAGAACGTGAACCCAAGTACTTTTATCCAGATATTTCAGAACTGCTGCTTTGGCTATGTATGTCGTATTGGATCCTAATGCTGTATAACGAAGCACTACAGAAACGTGAGAATCATTTGTTTGGATTTTCACACCATAATATAAGGTCCCATTACCATCATCCTTTTCAACTATATAGCCATCAGTATTGACATTAGGAATTAACCATGCTGAAAATGTAAAATTATTTACTGCAGTATTTCCATTGTATGGGTATTCCAGACCAATAATTCCAAATGCATCCTCTTTTCCACTGAAATACAAAGCATCTGTTCCACTGTGATGGCGTCTCATGTGGGGCTGAGATTGTACTGAACTTGGAAATGATCCCAGCAACAAAAAGTCTACCATTGATGGCAGTCCAGATTGAAACGTACTGGACAGTATTTCCCAACCTAAACGGACAACCCCAAAAGTGCCTTGTTGCCTCCAGATGGTGAAGTCTGTAATATAGGAAAGATCATCTTCAGAAAGAACATCTTCTACTATCTCTCTGTCCTGACTCTCTGGATCTAAAACGAAGACTCCAAAAGGATCATCATTGAAAGGAATCATCACAGTTACAGCAAGGCTTGTTTCAGACAACTGCCCACCAGGACCAGGAGACCCACCTATATAATGGAAGTTAAGAGTAAAAGTTACTGTTCTGAAAAACATCACTAACTATTTTGAAATGCCTAAACAAAATACCTTTTTAAATAGGCCTAAATCTTCTTTAAAGAGTCTCTGAACTATTAAAAATTTCTCCAATTTAGGATTAACATAATTTAACCGTATTGGTTTTAAAACACTATAGAGAATGTTTTCACAGAAAACAAGTCATATTGTTTTTGAACTGCAAAATATAATTGTCCTTCAGCTAAAACAAGATTAGCTCCAGATTTTCTGATTAGTGATGAGATAGGTTGCTTTTTTTTCATTTGAAAAATATGGGGTCAAATTCAGTTGTCATTTTACTCCAAGATAAATATGAACACAAATATGAAATGGCAACATGTGGTTCATTGCCTCTAAATAAGCAGAGATTACCCTGCCAAATCAGTAACCAGCTGTGTGTTAAAACTGCTCCTAAGTCCTGCAATTAGTCACCTACTTCTCCACAGTAAGAATTAATGATATGAACACCATGGTGTGAATGTAGAGCCTTCATGCACCACTAAGTAGGAAATCTTCTGTACATGCATATGGATTTCACTTACGGAAATGTCAACATATTTTCAGTTGTATCTCGGCACAGAAGACTATAAATAGCACTGAGGTGGAAGGAGTCCAGGAGATTTGGAACTCTACTCAGTAGCAGGCCTGTAGCAGTTGTAATTTAAGTGATACGAAGTAGTAACTATTTGTATTTTACAGAAATTTCTAGAAAAAAGCAAACAAGCCAGCCAATATCCATTATGGTAGATATGCAAAACCTTTAATACCTACATTTGGCAGCTCTATACAAAGCTCTACATCTCTGAAATCAATAAAAGGCATCCTTTTTAAAGGCCAGATTCCAAAACTGTGTTCATATACCTAAATTAAAGAATAAATGAAAAATAAAACCTAAAATCTCACCAGAAAAGTATAGGATGACATGATTCAAGACAAAGCCCTTCTGGTATTGTTTTCTTTTTGACTGATTAAATGTAATAATTATTTTCTACCAGATAGGAAGGGAATGGTTATATGGAAGACAATACCTGAGACGTTCACCAACTTTAAAATGTAAAATTCATTGAATTCAGGAATTTTATCTGAAATAGCATGGAGCACTATCGGCTTTGATCCTTCACCATCCATGAAGTACACAGTCCCATAAGTTTCATAGAACTCTTCTCCTGGCTTCAGTGTAGAGCCATTATGAAATAGCTGCCAGGTTAATGAGACATTCCCAAAGTGTCCTCTATGTCTCAAAATCCTGTTCACAGATACAGAGAGAGTGAATGCCCTAGCAGGTATGCATCAGCATTCTCCATAAACAATGGAAAACATGGACTAATCATCCTTACTATTGGAAATAATACACATTGTTCCAAATAACCACAAATAACAAATAGAACCATGAACAATAATACAATCCTCTTAGAGGGCCTGCAATTTCACAAGATAATTCTACACCCAAGTATACCACAGATACCTTAGGAAGAAGGTAATCAATGAAGGTACATGCAAAATAGTACTGTTAAGATGAACAGCTGTTTGTCTTGCACTTCTATTTTTTAAATAAAATGAATGTATAGTTTTGCAAATTAACATTAAAAATGGAGATAGCTGGCAACTCTTAGAGAAGAAAGAGAATGCATTTAATTGCAAACAGTTTTTCCTTTAACTATCAAGGCTCCTTAAAATTTTTTATATTGGTTTTTAATTTGGGTTATATACAAGGCCCTTCACAAATCTGTAATTATTCTATATTAAGGCTGTGATAAATAAAAAAAAGCTTTTATTTGTTTGCATAGCTATCTGGTAACATAGTTTCACCAATTTCCAAAAGGCATTATAAATAAAAAATGAAGAACATCATTCCTTTATTAACATAATACAAAATGTTTACATACAAAAAGAGTACTTATGTTTGCATAGCAAAAAGAAAAAAGTGTTCAAAGCATTATTATACAACTCTGAAAAATTAATTCAGTAAGGCAGTCTAGGCACAGAAAAACAATTATGTTTTTCCTGCTTCCAAAGGTTTCCTTTTGTTGTTATTAAGCAGGGCACTCTATTCCAGCTGTGTAGCACTGTTGCAGTAACTCCAGTTAATCTCTTTAAAGATCAGTGCTGCCATAGGTGTTCTCGCTGGTTAGTTTATAAAATAGTCTGACCCTTTCCTTATGTACTAAACAAAAGCCAAATCATTTTGAGTGTATGGAAGAGACAGTTTCCTGGTAAATAAACTTTATCAATACGGACTAAGCAAGGTCCTCAGATTTTGGTGACCTTGGTATCATGTGCTTCCATAAAGCACCTGTATATAAACGTGTTTGGTTCAAATCATCACTCTCCACACCATCAATTAAAAAAAACCAAAAAACCTGCAAATAAGATTACAAAGACCAAAAAACCCCCCAAAGGGCAGTATAACAAAAAAACCCCACAGAATATATATTTAATATACTCTTTTAACAAGGATTTTTATTTTTTAGATGTGCAACACAAGCATAAAGATCTAACTCACAGTCATAGGCCTCTGTTTCAAGGCCTTAAAACAAATAGTCAAATCAAATAAAAATACATAAAAGATAATTAAACAATTGTGAAAAAAGCCTCTTCTCTAACTGTTCACACTGTCGAATTTATTGTGAACATATGTCTCTTTATACTCTGTCTAGAATTTTCTTATTGAAAATCAGCATTTTTGTCAATTTATAACCACATTCTGACTTTAGGAACAGAAAAAGGTCAGATGCCATGAAAATTAATTTCTTAACCCTTCCCCTTCCTGAATACATCCCAGCAGCTACAGGTCAGACTACGGAAAAATATATTCAGTCTCGAAGAAAGTCACATCCGGACTTTGAGGATAGGCTTCCATCTGTAACTCACAGGTAAAAGAAAAACAAACTAAAAGAAAGAATACAGTAATATAGGTTGTTTGTAAGGTGAAACTTCAAAGTAGGGTGCAAAAAAAAATGAACAACCACATAGTTGTACTTAGCTGTACTTCGAAAAGATTTTCTACTTCCCTTTATAACAAAAACCCCTATGCTGTAATCTTGTTTATATGTTAATGGGAATTCTGTACACATTTTAATATGCACAGTCTACTTGATAACGTAAGAGTTGATGTCCTCAATATGTTTGCAAATTTTTTAACCCAAAATTTGATAGAGGTATTTTTTAATAAATTTCAGCAATGCAAAAAATGGGATTAGATCAAAGCACTATCCATAAAGTAATACATACATCAATACATATATACATGTGTTAAAAAAGGGGCAATAATATTATGTAAAAGTTACTTACAAAAAAATATTACTTTTTCCTTCTTCCACTGGCTTCTCTAGAGGTTCTAGGGAGAAAATTCCATTAGGATCATCATTTGCTTCAATAATAACTGTTGCCACTCCAGCATGAAAGATAACAGTATCCCCTAAAAAGAGAGTAATTAATTTTATCAAAAATGGAATCAGAAATGGAGGTAACTCTGAAACCAAATGTGTCTCTTTCCCACACCAACATCTTTCATGCAAGGAAAGAAACAAGCAATGATAAAACAATCAGTGAAAACCAGTATTTGAGATATTCAGTAACAGACAAATCAGAGTAAAAATATGTAAGTAGCATCTAAGGCAGAGAGCAAGAAGGTAGATTTGACGAAAAAAATGTGGCATGACCAGAGAAGATGCAATTCTGAGAAGAAGGGATTGTATGAGAGGTAGTGCTCCATGTTTGATCAATTGGTCAAGTCAGAAGAAAAAGATACATATTCAGACATCCCAGCTCTCCTTTAGACCTACAACAGAAATATTGCACTTTATCTAAATACAAGGCAACAAGAATCTCTAAAAGATTAGTCATACTCATATCACAGCCTATCTAAAAGGAAAAAATATGAGATACCTGTGAAGTAAGGTAGCAGCTAGCAGGATTTCTGTGTGAATATTAGCACTGTAGGGACATTTAACACATCTTTATGTCCACAGAGATACATTATGTTTCCATCCCCATCCTAGTTTACACCCTTTTCAAGAGCACTAGACTTGTTTTTATTCCAAAATGAACAATATGTTTATGGTTTTAACTTTATATACCTCTATTTGTATTTTCTCAGAGGTACAACAGTCCAACATAATTTTCAAAAGGGATGTAACAATCAAGGCCAGTATATGCAACACAACAAATAATGAAAAATAATAAATACTTTTTTTATTTGTGCTTTCAGGACTGCATCTAGAAATATTCTGTATTTTCCCCATTCTGGTAGGAATGTGTGCCAGGAGGAAAGACATCACATGTTTCCAATAGAATGGTAAAAGAAAATACCAGCAGATCCTGAACAAAGTTAGTAAAGTAGAAAGAGATCACTGAAGAGGAAATTTTAGAAGGGAGAAGAATGGCTTTGTCCAATGATTTCCATGAAGCTGATGTTCTAAAAGAGAGCTCAGTATCAGAGTGAATTCTATCTGGCCTCGGGAAACACATGAACTACCTTATACTCAGATAACTGATAAAAATTACCTATTTCTTATATTTAGCTTTTCTTTTCTTATTGATGAGTAGAAAGCCCATCTAATTTGGAGTATTTGGAAAGAGATTTTAACTCCAGTTATTTTTGCAGGACAGTTCCAGCTTTATAAATTAACTTTTGTTCCCAATTAAACAATTCAAGATCAAAATCCAAACACACTGTACAGAAATTCTACAGAAATGTTGAAGTAAACCTTATCCATATAACGCCTGGTATTGATATACTGCTTTATAAGAGCAAGCTGGTGAAAAATAGAGAAAAAAACAAAAAGAGAGTTACTAAATATACATTAAATCATTACTTTTACCTGTTGAATTCAAAAGGAAGATATAAAATGTTTCATCAGTTTCAGGGGTATCATCATCATTAATATACACAGATAAGTTCTGCTCTCTTTCTCCAACACCAAACAGAATTACATTGTTCTTTCCACTGGGAACAAAGTCTCCCTCTTCAGCTGTTGCATCTCCATTGACAGTAACATACTGAACAGCAACAACAGCATCAGCAGATCCATTCCTTAGGACTGTAAAGTTTGCTACGCTCCCTTCTGTAACGCTCACTGTCAGAGGTTCTGAAAAGACACAAGCAATAAACTCAAGTTCAAGCCTGAGCTTTTTGCATGCGGCCTATTCACTTAATCCTCCACAAGAGGATCCTTCGCCTCAGGGAAAGAGAAGGCACATGTAGTAAAAGCAGGGAAATACTTGCAGGTAGAAGAGAATATTGCTGTCCACCTAACCAATCCTAGAGTCATCAACAAGAATAACGACAAAAAATTAAAGAAAATTTTGAAGTAAAAAAAAAGAGCAAATTCAATACAACCAAAAAGAAGTACATCTTAAAACACTAGCTCAACTAGGATTAAAATTTTTCAATAACCTGCTCTGTCAATAAAATCTTTCTTGGGTAGAATATGAATTCAAAATTTAAAACCAGTAATATCTAACCTGCAAAATAAATGGGATCATCATTCCTTGTAATTTGTAAAAATGCACTGGTTATATTGCCCAGTCTGGCTCCACCAGTGGCATTGAATAACCTGATTTTGAATACCTCCATCTCTTCAGGTACCTGAATGACAAAGTATTGAGAAATTAATTTCTTGCATACAAAACAATGGAGAAATTAAAATGAACAGCTGAGGAGGTTAACAAACCAGAGTTTCTGCATGTTGTCATTTATTTATTGATTCATAAGTGTGTCAAGAGGGATGACAAATGACAGTTCATATACTTACACAAAAATCATCAGCCAAAAATCCTTACAAATAAATCCCCTTACCTTTACTATTGTACAGATGATCCAAAAGTTATTGTGCAGTTTCCTGATGCTGATACATCTTGTTGATACAACTTATTTTTACAGCTATATTTATTATTTATTACTAATTATTCTCATTCTTTCTTCTCTTACTTCAAATATATCAGCATCAAAAATACAAAATGAAGATTCTTGCTTTCAAAACAAGTGGTTTACTTAGTATTATATTTTAACCACCCTTAACTACAGAGAGATTCTCACTTTTTTTGTTTATAGATATGTAAAGTGTCTCAAATTCTTTTATTATTTACTTAAGTAAGCTCACTTTTACGCAAGTATTTTGATTTTTCTCACAAAAAAATATCATTTTAAAAAGCAGAGCTTCTTAAACTGCTATGTTTCAGCACTTACTCTTTGTTCCACATATTTACAGAAAAACACTGTAAAAATGATTACCTCATCTGGTAGAGAGTAAATGGTGATATTTTTTGAAAACTCCAGATTATCAAAGAAAATAGTCCCTTGTTCTGGATAAACATCATTGGTACATGCTGGGTCAACAATCCAGGACACACTAACATTGCCATAGTTTCCTTGGTTTCTTACAACTCTGTAAGAGGCTACAAAATGCAAACATGTACAGTCAGTGGGCATCTCCAGAAAAACACAAGTCAAAACCAGAAAGGTCAACAAAGCTGAAACAAAGATAAATAAAAGGAAAAAGCAAGTAAACCCACTTCTTGCAAAACTAATATGTGAGAGCCCTAACCAAAAGGCCATACAATGATAGACCATTACAGCAATTAAAACTTGTATCAACTCTGTTCATACAATAGAGATAGATAAATTGAAGCCACACGTATGAAAATTCAGCTCATTCTTCTCTCACATAGCACCTGATTCCTCATGCTCGCCAGGCAGAACCACGACCATCAGGCCGTACCTCGCGCATAAATCAATTCTGTGTCCCTCCTGTCTGGTATATTCCCTAGCTGTATTTTTACTGGATTGATCCCTATGGCTTTCAAGGCCTATCCTCCTCCGCGTTAATCTCCACTGCTCATCATTCTGGTATTGTACCCCCCTGGAAACTCCTCAGCCTTGCAGGAGCAGACAGCAGGGAAAGCAGTAACTAAAATAAAAAGAATTACCAGTGTAGATGGTTTCTCCTTTACTTTCCTTTATTGTTACTGATAATTCATCAGGTAGAAACTGAATGATACCATGTGGATCATCATTTTTCACAATGGTTATATTGACCCTTGTGGCATTCCCCAGCTTGCCTGACATTTCACTGTAGCCACTGAGTACAACAGCATATGCCTCATCCAGCTGGAAGAGGGAAACGCAGTCAGAATAGAAACACTTGTTCAGCAGAAAGAGAGGAAAATTTCAACAGAAGAAAACTACACACACTTTCTACATGTACATGGTTTAGTACATCTTTGTCATCTGTAGCAGTGAAAGCAAAGATCTTAAAACCACTGACATTAAGCTAATTTAAAAATAATGTCTCAGCTTGCATTTTTAATCTAATGTGACCTTGTAGTTCATATATTTCTTGAAAAAAACACTCACAGGAGATGCATCATGGAACACGTATTGCATCTTTACATCTATACAGCAAAGTGTAGACTGGGGAACACTGAGTTCAATTAGCAGGTATTTACCAAAAAAGAAGCAAGAAGAAAGTGGTTGTTCATACAAAGCTCACTGAAACAGTAGTATTCTACACTACAGAATGTCATGTATGCCAAAAATTCATATGGATGCAAAAATAAGTTTCAATTTACAAAAAATAAAAATCCACTGAGGCCTATTAAAGCGAAAGATACCTTCTAGTTATCCAGGCACCCCTGGTTTGGAGACTGGGAATACATTCCATAGAAAAGCACTGCATGCTTGTTCTCCTCCTAATTATTTTCCTATATTTTAGTAAGTGACAAACTGTTATGCTGTGAACACAATTTGAAGAGTGGAAAATTTTCATTTCTACCTCTGGAATCCCATCCATCCTTGCCAAAAGAGTAATTACAATCTTTCTTTCCCCAGGCTTAAATTCCAGAATTCCTGTGCTTCCATAAAACTCATTATTGTCCCTTGGTTCTACAGTGTATCGCAGAAACTGTGTCACAAGCGCCCCTCTGCTGCGGACGATCTGCAGTTCGACAGAATCCCCTTCCTGTAAAAAAAGAAAACCCAGCATTTTGCTTGCACTCTGCTAAGATTTATTTGTCCATAATGATTAAGAAAAGTTATCCAGACAGCTACCTTGATGCTGTAGGGACCTCTCGAAGAGGGAGAAAATTCAAACACTCCTCCAGGATCGTCATTTTCCAAAATAGTAATCTCACAAGTAGTAAACCCATATTTCAGTATTTGATTTTCCACACTGACCCTGGGAAAGGAAAACAGGGGTTTTTTGAGTGATGGTTCTTTTCAGTAAGTAAATACATATCTCTGTGAAGGACATCAGAATCCTGATGAATGTTATGTTACATGTTATATGTTACAATTACCTACAAAGATTATAATAAATTTGGAAAAACACATCAGTGTGTTCCATTCGTTTGCAAAAATAACCCCAACCTTTTTTTCTGAAGTAACTGTTTTCTGACTATTTTTTATAGTTGATAGTTCTGGGGTTTTTCAGTCATACATGCACACAACACAAAGGAAAAGAAATAGAAATGTACACTAAAAATTTAGAGTCACATTCAGTACTACTTTTGTTTTTTGATCAAAACATAAGGGATGATCCAAAATCACTTAAACAAAGAGAGATTATATTTCTTGCATTCATTTCCTCAGATGTTAATTTTCAATTACATTGTTTGAAGTTCATTCCATTAAAAATGCAAGAAAAACTACTACTAAAAGATGCATAAAGAATGCACCTTCAGACTGATGCTTTTGATATAGCTTATTAAATGTTGGGTTATTAATTCAGATTCCTGTACATCTTCCATGTTTTCTGGCAGAAATTTTCAACGAACAGGAAATATCTATTTAAAAGGGTAATATGTCATGTTAATTGCATATTAAAAAAAACACGCCAGCAGACACAATAACTTGTGTTAACATAAACTAAAGATATGTCACTCATAAAAAAGACAACTGCTCATCTTTGACCACAGAAAACCTCTCTACAGTTCTAGTCAGTTCAGGCATTTAGGTGGGACAAACTACTTCTGGCAGTTTAAGATAACTGATCCGTTACTGCAATCAAGTGCAGGAATATCAAACACTGAGTCATGCATTAATGACTTTCATCATTCACAAATCGTAAGCAAGCCTTCAAGCCAGAAACCCATGCCACCAAATCAAAAACCAAAAGGCAAGCAAGCATTGTCTGAAGGGAAGCAGAAGAGATGATTCCTGAGAGGAAAAGATATTATTGACAGATTCTGTCCAAACTAATCACTCATAAAACAAAGCATCAATTCACTGAAGATAAACCACAGTTCATTGCACTTACCCAAAGTACACAACAAACCTTTCTGTCTCTACCCTGTTAACACAGAAAGAAGGAAAGAAGAAAAGAAGGAAAAAAAAGGGGTGGGGGAAGGAATGAAAATGCCACTTCCTGGAATTTCAATAGTACCAGTCTTAGATAATAATAACAGCACTACAAAGTTTTCTTTTCCCTTCCCAAACACAGAATGTTCATTTTATGGGAACCTCCTTGCTTGGCATTTTCCTGTTGACAAATGCTAGCAAGTGGGCAGTCCCCACTGGGTAGAAATGACCCCATGACCAATTCAGGATGTCAAGGCCCATTCAGGGTATACCCTACCCAGTCCTCCTCCAGGAGCTATGTCACTGCCAGCCTCTGTGTCTGCTCATAACTGCACCAGCAGCCCACATTTATAAGTAGCATTTCGCTCAAAAAAGATACAATCAACACGCCTGCACCACTATGTGTTATTTCATCAATCTGACATAGTAATGATAAAAACAGATAAGTACATTGGGAGTTATAACACATACATATCAAAAACTATTTTTGCACAAAATCACATCAAACTTTATTTTTGACAATTTTTCAGTTAATCAGATTACCAGAATAAAATACCAACAAAAAGAAAACAAACTCCACCCCAAAAAACCAAGAAAATAAAATAGAAACAGGAAAATAAGCACATATAACAAAACTATCACATCAAGTCAGATGAAAGGATATTATTCTGCAATAATAAGTATGTCATTTCATTAAAGTATGCATAGACTATTTTCTTAATCTAAAGTAAGTATATATTTAATATAAAACCTGTATCTACTATTAAAATTGTATAACAGATTAACAAAGCATTTATAAAATGAAATTTTTAATTCAAAAAGAATTCAGATTCAGAATTTAATAGATAAAAGAGTTCACTCAAGAGTTTGAGGTAATAAAGCAAATACACTTGCAGCTATATTCTTTCAAATAGCAGATCTGATTTAACAAATTTCTCAGTGATTTCCAATAAGGTTTCATTCTAAATACTATATACAAAGACAATCTCCCTTCCTTCAGAAATATATGCAAGTTTTCCAAAATCATCAAGCATTAATACAATTTTAAAAGTCAAGGTGAAAATTCCAGAGCTAAAATTTATGCTAAATTTTCATTATATTGCTCTTAATGCCAAAATTAAATTGTATCACTAAGCTGTTAGTAATATATTTCACAGCAGAGAATACAAACGAACCATTATATCAAGTGGGTTTTCGGTATGGAGGTACAAGCTAAAGTGGTTGAGACACAATCATCAAAGAATGAAAGGACATGCCAGATATAGCAGCTCTTTCATGTTCACAAATCACACTGCGTGAGTCCAAAGAGAGCTCAGACAAAAAAAGGCCTGTTAACTGAGGAGTAGTGCTAGAATCTAGTATCATGTTGTAATGCACAAGGGCAGCTCTTCAGAAATCCAAGGGGTAGCAGAAATTACACAGTCCCAAGGTACCATGAGGAGGTACTTTGAGGATCTCCAGGTATACTTTGAAAGGACTGACAACACTGGCAATACTTACTACCTTTTAACAGTCACAGTGTAAATCAGATGAGAATCTCGAGAACTTGGAAGTTAGAAAGCAGCTAGTCAGATTCAGACTGTCCACTGCTAAAATCCCCGTTATTTCATATTCTTCTCCAGCCAAGTTCCATTTTCAAAACTAGGGTCACTTGATTGACTGACCGAGTGATGGACCTGACCATGTTTTCCCTGCATGACTGGCCAGGTTGCTACCAGTGCTCTGACATACTAAATGTTGGTTACTATTCAAAAACAGCAGACAGTGGTTGGGCACTGAACAGGCTCCCCAGAGCAGTGGTCACAGCACCAAGCCTGACAGAATTCAAGAAGTCTTTGGACAAAGCTCTCAGGCCCCTGGGGTGATGCTTGGGATGTCCTATGCAGGCCCAGGAGTTGGACCTGATTATCCTAATGTGTTCCTTCCAATTTTTCTTATTCTGTGATTCCACGGCAAAACAGCCTATGCAAAATGGAATAGAAACCATGAGGCACAGGCTTCCAACTCAGATCTGCCACTATATGAGCAATGAACACAACAGGATCCCTTGAGCCCACATTCTGAGGTACACATATACAAATTTTCATATTAACTCTGGACCAGGATCCATCAAGTGACTTCCTGACTCAACCTTGGTTTTTCTTGTTCCTGTGGACCTGCATGGCAATCACTGAGCTGTGCCTAATCCTGATGACCATCATTTAAACCTGACATATTCCTGGCTTAACCTGCCCCACCACCACAGCCCTGCCTTATGGACTGAAGTCTGCCCTCACCTCCTGTATGTCAAATCTCATCTGAAAAGGCTAGGCATTACAGAAGTTCTTTTTAAAACATACCCTTATTATTACACGGCAAGAACTACAGATTAATTAGGACAACTAAGAGAAGCTTCAAAACGTTTCCTCGCTTATTTAAATGCATAGTACTATAACATAACAGAAAGAAGAATTTTGACTGAGTTTAAAATAACATTGCAATTATGAAATAAGTACTACTGCAAATAAAATAATAATTGTTAAGAGATTTGTTTGAATTTGATAACTATGAATCAAGAACTCGAATTCTGAAGAAAGTGAAAGTTTTGAAAAGCCCTTGATTAAATGAATTGAAGCTGTGAATTTGTATTAATGTTACTCTTAAAAACATACTCATCTAAAATCTTTCTCTTCTATCAGGTATCTCAGAAAACGTGCATTCAAACTTCTGTGGAATGTTACTCAATTTGCTTACTAGATTTGTGCTCACTACTTCTTCAATTTTTTCAGGATTATCTACTGACTTTATTAGTGACCTAGCTTTAAAGAATAGTATTTAAGGAGGATTAACCACATTATAAATACCACAGTGTTTCTCATCAGAGGGAACACCTTCTCTCCATGTTTAATCCACAATTGATTTGATTTTGGAGGCCATTTTAACTTATTTTACTAACAGCAGAAGAGATATGGTGTTACTACTTTGAAAAGTAATGAAAGCTAGCAGTAGGTGTCCAGTAACACTCATATAGACATTCTACTACCAGTTTCAAAAAACTTTTTCCGTATCAAAACAAGATCTGACCAAGGCCTTGAAGTAAAAGCCAACACTTTACACTGAAAGACTTAATTCTTACAGGATCACATCTATTTCTTCATGGAAAATTTAGTCAAGAAGAATAAATATCATTTTCAAATAGGCACTAACCACAGGAAATCCCCAAGTTAGAAAAATATTGCAAACTCCATTCAAACAGTTTTACTTACACCCTGAATTAAGGCATATAGAGAGTATGCAGTGCTTTAAATGGGTTTTCCATTATTTGCAAACTTTTTTATCATTAAGTAATCTCCTAAACACAAAAAAGCCTTGTGTAAATTTAGAAAATAATTTTTTTAACAGTGTAAATGCAAAATGTTTGGCTTGAGTGCTGTGTTCAGTTTTGCACCCTACAATTCAGGAACTGTGAATTTACCCTATTGTTACTCTTAAAAACATACTTATCTAAAAGACTTTCTTCTATCAGGTATCTCAGAAAAGGTGTCCTCTTCCACTGGTCCACTTTCCAGCCACTCTTTCCCAGTCTGTAGCTCTGCATGGGGTTGTTGTGACCCAAGCAGAGGATCTGGCACTTGGTCTTGTTGAACCTCATGCCACTGGTGTCAGTCCATCAACCCAGCCTGTTCAGGTCCCTCTGTAGAGTCCTCCTACTCTCCAGGAGATCAACATTCCTGTACAACTTGGTGTCATTCACAAATTTACTAAGGGTAAATCCCCTCATCCAGATCATCAATGAAGATATTAAACAGGACTGGCCCCAGCACTGACCCCTGGGGGACACCACAAGTGTCTGGCCGCCAACTGGATATGGAACCATTCACCACCACGCTCTCGGCCCAGCCATCCAGACAGCTCTTAACCCAGCAAAGAGTGCACCCATCCAAGCTGTGAGCTGACAGCTTTCCCAGGAGTATGCTGCAGGAGACAGTGTCAAAGGCTTTGCTGAAGTTCAGGCAGACCACACCCACAGCCTTCCCCCAATCCCTCAAGCAGATGACCTGATCTTAAAAGGACATCAGGTTGGTCAGGCAGGACCTGCCCCTCCTAAATCCGTGCTGGCTGGGTCTGATCCCCCAGCCATCCTGTTGGTGCCATGTGACTTCACTCAAGATTATCTGTTCCATAACCTTGCCAGGCACCAAGGTCAGGCTGAGAGCCTGTAGTTCCCCAAAGCCTCCTTGCAGCCCTTCTCAGGTATGGGCATCATATAGGCCAACCTCCAGTTGTCTGGGACCTCCCCAGTTAGCCAGGACTGATGATAAATGACAGAGAACAGCTTAGAAAGCTCTCACAACACCTCCCTCATTACCCTAGGATGTATCCTATCTCGTCCCATAGACTTGTGACCATCTAAATAGCTCTTCCAGGCACTAATTACTTCTTCCTGGATTTCAGGGGGTCTGTTCTGCTCTCTGACCTTGTCTACCAGTTCAGGGGATCAGTTGCCCTGAGAATAAGTGGTCTTACTGTTGAAGACTGATACAAAGAAGGTGTTAAGTACCTCAGCCTGCATCCCATCACAGAAATCACTACAACTATAAAAATCTCCACATTACATTGCATCAGTTTTGCTTCATTGAACATATGTCATATATATAAATTAGATACATACATATGTACATGGATCTGTTCGTGTCTCACATAATCTTAATTTATGTGAGACACAACCAAAAGATTCTGAGCATAAAGACTATTTAAACACTGAACTGTTCCTGGATTTTAATTTTCCCAAAATAAAAATAAATTCATTTGTGTATTGCTGTTTCCAGAACCTAAAGTCCAGAGAACTTCACTCTCAGCACCATTCATTTAAGAGAACAAACACAACCCATGTGCCATAAGGATCCTGGCCCTTCAGCTGTGGCAATTGCCATATTTATAGCTGTGTACCTGCACCAGAGGGATGATAACTGCCAATAGCAGAGCTTCTTGTGCAAAAGTTAAAAACAACAATCAGATTTCACTACAGAGCTCTGGCTTTTTTTATGTTTAGTCTCAATTCAGGCCTATTCAGACATGGGCAGACATTCAAACTGAAGCTGGTCCTAAAAAAAGGAAACAAGAAGAAGCTTCAGCAGGTACAGGATTATTTTGCTTCTTCATGGCTCATCGGTCTTCTGTGTAAGAATATTCTTCATGATATACATTGGCCTCCATTTTGCGGACAGCATTCATAATTATTTTTAATATCCAGGGCCTACAGATGGTGGCCATAGAGCAAGGAAGGAAAACAATACTTTTTAATGGCTTGGAAGGTTTCTTTTGTAATTATGAGTACAATCAAAGCTCATTTAAAACATAAATTGCCTTAACAACATCACTGAATTGTAAATAATACATGCCTGTTAGATCTAATTATCGTATTATTTTGCCCATGCTATTGATAATTGCAATAAATAGAATGCCTGTGAACATATTTCTATGTCTATAGTTTCATTAAAGTCTGTACACACTCTATTTTTCTACCGACTTATGTTACAGTTTATCGAACAGTGCAAGCACATCCACAGGACAGTGCATCATTGTGTTCATGGTAATTCACTACTGCTGTGAAGTGCTGGCTGCCAGCCTTGGAAACTGAAATCTTCTGTTCACCCAGAAAACACAGACTATGGAGAAGGCAATACCAAAAGCTTACACACGCCACCCTGCCAGTATCATTCACCCCTGCTTTGGAAGAGTCATCTCCAGTATTGAAAGGATGATTTTTGCAGTCATTTTATTCTTGGCTTCTGCTCACATTAAATTTGCCAAATTCCACTCATAGCCTTGAGGGACACTATACAGGTCTAGAGAAAAGTTCCGATTTTATCTCCTCCTTATTTACTTCTTTTTCCTGGCCAAACCACCGGTTCCTTACTTCACTTTCTGACCTTGCCAAATGTGGGAAAGCTGCTTACTGCTGGCACAATTTTTACCAGCCACTTCATGATCAATAGAACCTGCTACTCCCACCATACATAGCAAAAGCAGAACAGTGGTTGTGTTTGTTCAGCTGCCAGTTCAATCCCCTTTTAGACATAATTTTCAAGGCATGGCGATATTACTCAGAGTATGTGGTAGAAAGCTTTAGACACACATACTGTAAAGCTGTCCAATATTAAAAAGTTAATCTTTTATGCTGCCCACTTCCTCTGTGTACTTACTTGTCTCCTATCCTTCCACTTCAGCATTTTGGCCACCTTACAAAACTTCTTCACAACTTCAATCACTATTTCTAATCTTAGTTTCTTTGTTTGCATCACAGACTCTAATAAACCTTCAGGCAAACCAGTTTCATCCGCAGGAAGGAAAATAGAGAACTGCTTGCAATAGTCTCCATTTGTTTTTGTCTTGAACAGGACCATCTTTTCAATACAGTGAGTATCCAAAAAAGAATGAAATAATTCATTCTGTACTAGATGCATCCACCAGCCAGCTTCTACAGAAGCAGACCAATCCTGCATGGAACAGCATCTTTCCTGTGTGATAGAAGGATGCTCAAAAAACAGGATCAGCAGCAGCTTCAGGAGTAGGTTTCTGGTTTGCTAGTATGTAATCTACACGAGTATCTGGTGTTAAAGCTCCCAAGAGCTAGTCTGCACTCCTTATATATGACAAGAATACTTCTGCATAAGGTAAGGGCTGTGTAAGTAGGCAGATGTTCAATGCAGATATTGCAACTGGCAGACCTCTCTTAGCATGTTTCCAGAAAAATCAATGCGAAAAATATACCTTAGATTATTAGGAGGTATTAGCAGAAGTGGTAGTATTTCTAAACGATACATACATCTGAGTTTTTGGAAGCAGGACTGAAGAAACAGCCAAGATTCTCTTGCTAATAAAACAAAAAGACTCCTGGATATGAAATAATTCAAGTATTCTGAGTAGTGCTCACATGCAGATAATATCTCCTGAGGCCTCTTATTGCCTTAATTATTTTGCAACCCTGATGTCACATAGAAAGGCGACCACAACACTGTGCTTCAGAAACACCACTGCTCCCTTTGTAGCTCAGACATAGCCTATTTTGGAAGCCAGTAGTTGTGATGGAAGTATCTAGTTCTGCAACAACATCCTGACTATAAACCTCTTCTGAGAAAAACACAGTTCTGTACTGCTTTCATTACTCTTCAGTATAGTTTTCCCCACTATCTCACTAAATATTATTTTTCTGAAAATGTAAGTGTTGCAATCAAGAGCTATAATTGAAGATCAAAGTTAAATGAACTTTTTAAGTAGCATACATTATTTTAATCAAAATATAAACAACACTAAGTCATTAGATAATAAGCATAACATGGTTTCTTGTGTTGGTCACAAGTCAAAGTCACAGTCTGAATCAAGGCCCCAATATGCCCCCAGGCACTTATTAACAAAATGGAGGCAATACCTCGTAATTAATAGTGTGCCAATTTGTTATATACAGATTGAGTATCACAAGTGATACATATGAATAAAGATAAGGGTACAATACCTGTCCAAAGTTAATAACACGGTTTCATTCATTTCAGGAATATCATCAGCTTTAATAGTAATGTTGATTGTAGTATCACTTTGTCCAGATAAGAAAACAACAGAGCCATTAAAAGGACTTATATCATCCTGTGTTACTGCCTTGTGATTAGGACCAGAGGGTTTCAAACTCCAAAACACTGTTGCTTGGCCATCAGTCCCATCCCGATGCAATGCAATGGAAACCTGTAAAACATGTAAGTCTGCTGTGACTTGCAAAACTAGACGCAAAAACAATTAACCCTTTGCAAATTACCGTTTGAAAATGAGCCTCAAAATGTTCACCTTGGGTTTTTTAATTATACCTATGTATAAGATATGAAATCAAAGATGGTACATCAGTGAAAATATATACTGAATCTTATCTTTTTAATCATCTATCCATAATATACTTGGACATATATATTGGTATATACTTAGTGGGGGTAGCAGACTATTAATATGACAAATTGCTTAGCACCCATAAACACAAAAAACCTTGTATGACTGATTTAACCACTGCCCACCTCATCAAGACAACCCAGGTTTCAAATGTAACAACCATTATTTACTCTGGCTCTTTTAGTACAGTTCCAGCCTGTACTCTGCTTAAGGAAACCAGCAGTTTTATTCTGAGGATGAAAAGCAAGTGCTCTGATTCAGGATTTGAGGGAAGATTTCAGTTAAGACAAGTAGGGGAAAAAAGGGAAAATGTAAGAAAAGATATTTTATAAAGGGTTTCTCTTGCTGGGATTACAGCACTCAGATGAAAACGCTTTTGAAAACGCTTTGTTGGGTACTGAGAAACAAAAAAAGCATATTTATTAGAAAACAGACCCAGCAAGCCAACTCATATATTCACAGGTAAGTCAGCTATATACAGATGCTTCCATGAAATTTGGGAACAATATCAGTCCTACTCTACATGAGTGTCTTTGCAGCTGGTGAAAGAAATTAAACTGTCTGTAGCATCTTTTGCTCCATGTGAGCATCAAGACCTGACCAGTTCTAGATGCTTACAGGGAAAAGAAAGTTCAACCACACTTTTCTGACGACTAACGCATTAATCTTGCCGGCAATTTTTTGCCTTTTTGTTTTTTTAAAATGGGAGAATATTTGGGATAAGATAGAACTTGGAGGAAGGATTTTTCTCACATTAACTTTCAAATGTTACAGTGGATCTAGCAAACTGCTTTCGCCAAATAACTTTTCCATATTAAGGGACAATATAAAAATGTTTACTTACCACTGTATCAGGTGATTCTTCTGGCTCAGAAAGAACAATTGGAAGATTGCTGGTAAAGCCTATTTCTCCATTTGCAATATCTGGAGTAATCCTTAAAGAAATATTTCGAATCTCACCTAACCTAGGACTCACAGGTGGGACAAGAGGAATTCTATTCAGCAGCTCAACTTTTTCCAACTGTGAGAGAAAGTAAGAAAAACTTGAGAAATAAGAAGCCTTAGTATCAAGCAAGAACTACTCTGACTTTTTAGAATAAGTGTCATATGCAAGGAGCAAAACATCTCCAGAATGAATTTCTCCTACCAGCAACATTACTATTACAAAAACGTGTAAGTAGCTGTGTAAGAAATGGACAGTATTAAGCTTTCTCAGCAGAATAGTATACCTCTCAGACAAATAATGTGCACAACTAAATGTATGTAGAGGGAGAATGAACCTTCTAAATTGGGCAATTCATTACTAGATTTATGAATTTATCTGCCAAGCACCCAAGATGTTGTTCTAACTTCATTTTTTTGCCATGCATTGATAAAAATCTGCTGAAGTCACTGGAAACAATAATTTACAGCCGCTCATGAAGCCAAAGAATGATTCAATCTTCTTTCCTCTCTCAAAAAAAATGTAAGAACTCCTCTGTTTACAATAACTAACATGTTAGAATTACACTCAGAATTGAAAATCAGCACAAGATTTCAAAACTGTAGTCTTCTTTTATATTACCATACTTCTGATGGTTTATTTATACCAAGAAGGAAGAGAAAAATGTTTATTTTTTCTTTGAATGGAAAATATCATTCACTTATCTCATCAGCAGCATTGACATGACAAGGAAAGCAGGACTTTCCTTGTTTTACTTGTTTTAATATTCCTTTCAGATATAATTTATACCACTATAAGATTCTGTCTACATGGATCATAATAACAAATGTTTCCATGACTGATTCGTATAGACTTCAGCAAACATTTCCCTGGTGCATGGATCACCAATGACAACCACCTTTTAACTCCCAGTAGGGTGTTTTTGCTTGGAGTTGTTGGATGCTACCATAAACGTTTTAGCGGAAAAGGGCAAAACAGCCTTATCTAAATCCAAACAGTTATCATGAATCATCCTTTCAACTGATGAGTTTTAAATCCCTTTGATCCTCAAAACCAATTTATACAAAAATACTTGGACTGTATCATATTTTGTTCTACTGTTGGTCAAGTAACACTCAAAAATATTAATGCAAAATTTACTTGATGGTAGCTGGGATTTGTTTTATAAATACTGTAATTGGAAATAGATTCTCGACCACACAAGCTAGTTATTGAGAGTCTGAGGAACAGAAGGTGGGACTGTTTGTTTCCTTGGTTTCTAAGATTTCTTCTTGAGTAGGTGCTAATTCTCCAATTAACACCATGCAAGTAGACTACCCATGTGGTTGTTAGCTCAGCAGAAGTTCTGACATAGGGAACAGAGCTGAAAGAATTCCCTTTGTTACTATCCTGGACAGTAACTTTGAGATTAAGGTAATAATTAATGAAATATTAAGATTCTTTTTTAAATTCAGTGTTTCCTCTTAAAGCAAATCAGCTCATGATGAAAAAAAAGAATGCATTTTGAATTGGATAATGCCAAGCAGTTTATTAAATTAGTTAATCTTCCTGTCCATAGCAAAAGTAGTATGCACATCAAACAACAGGTTATTTAATTCAAGATGTCACTGAAGAATGTTAACCTCACATAACAGTTCCTCTATCCATTCTCTTGCTCTGTTTAAGCTTCATTTTCTTCCTCCACCCCGCCTTCCCCAATTCCTGAGTTGATCCTCTACAGGCCCTAGTACAAACTTTGTAATCTCATTCTAAACACATCTGCTGAGGCTATTCACAATGTAGAAGAATTGTCATAGTGATAAATAGGGATATTTTTCTTTGTTTTCTAAATGAGTTGTTTTTGTTGGCAGTTGCCTCCGGTTTTGTGTATTCAAATTAAAAGATTTTTATAGTCCATGGAGAAAGTACAGAACATACACCCCTCAACTCCCTAGAATCTGCAGTTTGATAAACCAGGACAAGTGCCTGCATTCTGAAGTACTTGTCATACATGTCTTGTCCATAATCCACACTGCAATTTTGTTTGCAATCTATTACCCGAGAGGAGCTTGGAATTAGATATTTCAATTCGTCTGTTGATCTTTCAGATCTCATGAAGATGGAAAAACACACTAACCTATTCTAATATTTCAGAATGAAATTCTCTACCTAAGTGTGAACGTAAAAGAAGTGTGTACTAATAAAATGATAACATGATTCTGGCAATATTTTTTTGATCTTTTTCTTTTTTTTTTAATACAATGTAGGGAGAAGGAGATGGAGGGAAGAAATATTCAAAAATGACCAAATTTTACGTTTATGATTCCACATCAACATCTCCATTTGAAAGTTTTGAAGACATCTGACTTAAAATGAAAAGACTGAAAAGAACTAAGAAATTACTTTGAGATTTGTGCTTTGGATGCACCAAATGACCCCTTTGTGTATCAAGATTGCTCCCTGGGCTCATGATCCCACACAGTGGCAATAGTTAATCAGAGGAAGTAGAGATTATGCGGTAGTCTTAACAGCAGATAGGAAAATAATTATAACAATCACTGATTACAATGTCCAGGACCTCCCACAGCAGCATATCTGAACAATAATTTGCTACCATGTATGCAAACCTGGTTTTCTCCAGTGAAAAACGGAAAAAAAAAAAAAAAAGAAATCATTGGAAAATATGAAATCTTTCTTTAAATAATTTTTGGAAAACCAGTTTTCTTCCAAAAACATAATTTTTGCAAACTTTTCCAGCCAATCTTATGATCAATGACACAATCTCCCTTACAATTCAGATAGAGAAAAAAAAAGACAAAAAAATCCCAAAAGGGAACATATAGGGAACACCAGAAGAACTTTTCAAGTTCTCTGGTCAAAGTTGCACATAAATTAAACATATGTTTGACAATTTTTAATTTATATTTCCTTGCTTGTAATTTCTAAAATCTGTCATAAGTCTGTGATTTAGGAGCCTTAATTTGGTTAAATCGAAAGCCAAGTGGTAGGCAGAATAACATACCTGAAAAGGCAAATAACCTCTGCAACACTGACACAATTTTATTAAATTTCATGACTAATAATTGAATCCTATTACAACAGAGTATTTATTTTTAATTGCATAATTAGTAAATAATGATTAGGAATAAAGCTCTTTATAGCATATTTGTGGAAGCTGTACCTAAATAAAAAAATTTTCTTGGCTACAGAACTAATCATTTCTTTCCCTTTTTATTTTTTTAATCAGGTAGAATCATTTTAATTAAATTAAAAGGGAAGGAGCCACTACTATTTTATATCCTTCATATTACACGGGCTAAAAAACCACCCCAAAACACAGCTGAGATACCTGTATGACAAAATGAGCTCCATTTTGAAGAAATGCATCATTTCGTATTGGTACATTTACAGTAGCTTGTGCTTTTCCTTCTGGAAAGACGAGAGTACTTCTAGATATATTTAGAATGCCACCTTTTGCTCTCTCAGGATCCAGAGCTCCAGCTGGAATATACAGTGCGGTATAAACCAACTGCACATCTCCAACTGTTCCTCTTTCCCTTGCAAAACTCAAGGATAAAAAGCGTCCCATTGGATTACTTTCAATCTTCTGATTCTCCAAAGGATGAAATTTTATTAGGCCATAAACATCATCACTGTCCTGAATGTAAAACAGAAGCTGCAAAGCAGAAAACAGCATGCTGCATTACTCTATTACCACAGTTTCACACCTTCACAAAAGGATCTCCTGACTGTCACCATACATTTTTCTCCTTAGTGAACTGGCATCAGGAAAGAAATCAGATTGACAGCCCCAAAGCATTCTTTACAGACAAGAAGTATTGCACTGACAGTGGCAACTTTCCCACTATGCATCATCACATGTGCCAGAATGAGCTCTGAATAACTGATTTTTTGGTTCAGCAGGCAAAGTGAATAATTTAAAAATGTTTCAGATTGTAAAGAACCTAATTTTATTCACCAAGCTCATTCCAACAATTTTTGAGAAAGACAAAGCAGGGACTCGAGTCACAGTGTGTCAGCGATGCTAGCCACCCTTTGTTTAATAGTTCAGCGGTTACAGTCTTAATCACCAAACCCTCCCTTGAAGTTGTTACTCTGTAAAACATTGCAGAAATCATTAAGACAGCAAATGAGCAAGTGAAAATAACTTTCCTGTCTTCTGTTAGAAAGCAGTCACTCAAGACAGCATTTATTCAATGCTGTCTATGCACACTGGGAATGATGTGAACTGAATCCTACCACAGTAAAAAGGTCTGGCATCGTATACTATACCCGGACAAATGCTCTAGATATAGCTCTATACACAAAGATTATATTAAGGATTAGTTTGCTTGATTTTTACCCAAGACCAAACCCTTTCACCTGTTCAGCCCATCAATCAATCAATCAACCAATGTTATTAAAACTGGTAAAGTGTTTATTACTCATTAGTATCGCCTCCAAAACAATTCTAAGCACAAACTTACCTCAGATGGCTCACTGACTTCTGCACCTCCCTGTATTGTATGAGCTAGGAGTTTCAGAAGATAAGGCTCTGCCTCTTCTGGTATATCATCATCAATAATGTTCAGATGAAGTGTCACCAGCATCTGTCCTTGATGAAAACTTATCTCCCCTGCCTCTGGAAAGAGGTCTGCAGTCACAGGTGAGGGATCACTGCTATTTCGGATTATAACCCAGGAAACAGAAACATTTCCATGTGTTCCACCATTTCTTACAATTGTGATCCCTTCAAACCTATGGTTTTGAATGAAGACAAAAACCCACAAATCATAATTACTATCAGCATGCATGGTTACTAATTCCCTAAAATATTTACACTGACCCAAGTATACAAATTGTGAATATAAAAAAGTGGTATAAATTTTAACTGCTTGCAACTGACATTTGACATAAGTCTTACAGTTTGTGAAATCATCGCACGTATGTAAGACTTGTTTACTCATGAGCTCTCTGTAATATTTCTGAAGATGCATGTTAGAGCTCACTTTGTTTACAGCAAGAAAGATACTGAGAAGTGAGTGGAGTCTTGGCATGTTTTATGTTTGTCTTGAGAAATACAAATCAAATTTCAGAAAACTTTTTGCCTATTCTACATCATGAACAGTTGTGAGGCATGAACATTGAAATAATGCTTTTAAATGAACTGTTTATCTCTGTCCTGAAAATATATTCAGTTACTGATATTTATGATACTGGAAACGTCATGTTGCCTGAATCTGGCAAGTGAATGACTACAACAAAAAGCCTGGAAATCATGACTTACAAACATTTATAAAGCAGGATTTATTTCTTTACTGGGTATAAAAAAGAAAGATGAATACTCAAGTGCTGGGCTCTACATATGATAAAATATTATTTCAAAATTTCTCGTAGTGTAATAGTTCGAGGCATTATTTGTTTCTTTGGGGATATACTACCATCAGTAATTAGCACTGGAAATTTTTATTGAGATTGTCAATATTGTATATCAGTCTGCCTATAAAATTTTTACAGAGCTTTGATTTTAATCTCTCTGTAAAATTACAAACATTTAAATTGTTTTTGAGTTTAAGGTAACTATTTCATGGGAGACACTCAACGCTTTTTTTTTTCTTTAGTCAGAGACTGGTTTTATAGATAGTAAATAAAAACGTATACCAAGAGTGGAAGACAGAAATCTATTTCTCACTGAACTGGTATGTAGCAGTATCACAACTTCATTGATCCTACCTTTAGATTAAGGAGTTTCCACTCTTCTGATAATGTAATTGAATAGTTATGGCTTCTTTACATACAGTTTATCGATATTAAAATACTTTCTGCAAAATTAGACATTCCCACTTCCTTGAAATCTTTGTAGATATAGTTGATAATAACAACACACTAAGTAATTACTACATTATATTTTAGCAGTGATTTTATAATTACTTTTAATGATATCCTAAGGATGCTTAAAAATTACAAACAAGTCTCTTAAACTAGATACTAGTTTTGAGATCTGTAGTACCTTGAAATTTGGTCTTCATCAATGATAACAGTGTGAGCTAACAGAACACTGTGGATTGACAGCACTCCATAGGGTTTATCATTCGGCTGGATAGTGACATGGACAACAGATGGATAAATCAAAACAGCATCTCCCTGCAAAGTTTCTTTAAGAAGCATAATCTGAAAGGTTTCAGCAATTTCTGGTATGGCATCATCAAGTATCTTAAATTTCAAATAGGTTTCATGAACTAGAGGTGGGAAAACAAGAGTTGTATTTGGCTGTAGATCTAGGAAGTCTACGTTAAGCTGTGCATGTGCAGCTGAATCCCCAGTTATGATGGCGTAACTGACAGAGACTTCGTCTTCATCAGGTCCAATTAATTTTCCACTGACATCCTTGCCACGAACCACTTGGATTGTTACCACTTCATCTTCCTCAGGCACCATATAAGCACTCTGAACAAAACGCACGGGACTGTCATTTTTCTTAATATTAATCCAAACACAATTTTTTGTGTTGTTGATTTCAGCCCCTCCCTCCACACTCTTCAGACAAACAACAAAGATTTCATCATTTTCCGGTACCTGGAAAAATAGTATTAGCAACTAGGTGTAAGTCACATTTCAAATATATGCAGAACATTTATACGGAGAAACATGGTTTATGTATTCTGCAGAAGAGTGAAATGATACAAACTTGAAAGATCATTTCATATCAAAACAAACAGGAGAAAAGCCTTGCTTTTAACTTTTGCTAAAAATCCCTTTTCAAAATTCAATGTCTCCATTTCCCAAAACATACTTCTGAAAGAGGGCAGAAAGTCGAACAAACACCAAATAAAAATCAGCGAAGAATCAGGAAAATCTTCATCTTTACAGCTTGAGTGTATGGGGAGACCAATTACCATTTCCGGAAACCACCTCTACTTGGAAAGAAGTGTTCCTCTCCATTACTTAGATTTAAATTTTCTTTTTTCTGATGTTGATTCTGATCTACCTCTGTATGTGCCTGAAAAAGTACTACAATAACTTCTGGACAGAACCTACCTTGGCTCATCCAGCCCTATACAATTGGAACTCAACGCCCTCATTTGTTCAGAAACACCCACAATCCCAGGCAAATTTTCCATCACAGATCTGAGAAAGTCTTTTCTTGCTCTTAGCAACAATTTAGATTTTGGTATTTCTACATAACAACTGTTTAAAACTACATTTTAATTCTAGCTATTTCTTTTCCAATATCAGATGGAGTAGACAATAAAGAACGGCTTATAAACAACAAATTACAGAATTAAGCATGAGATTCCTGCTTTATATTACTATATAAATATATATATATGGAGGCACATGGTGTGTTGCGATTCCTGCGTATCCTGTGCAGAGCCAGGAGATGGACTTGATGATCCTAATGGGCTCCTTCCAACTCCACATTTTATATGATTCTATGGTTCTACATTTTATTCCCCCAACCTTGATTAGCTACAGCTATGGAACTGAAAAAATATGATTAATACATATAAATAAAAATTAAATATTTAAAAATTATTTATGACCTTTGCATCTTACTATGGACTACTGGAAACCAGTAGTACTTGCTCTCGAGAGAAATTCCAGGACAAAATTACAATTTCTGAAAACTCTGCTGTCCAATATTTCTTTCTCTTTCACATTCATTTGTTTATTGGCCACCCTCAGATCCTCTTCTAGGGCTAGAAGAGTGGGCATGATAGCTTATGCCAGTTCCTTTGGCTTCTGGCACTGAAACTTGCATAATGCTGTTGACTGACACAAGGGTTTGTTGTCAGTGTGAGATCTGGAAGATCTCAGCCAGCTTCCTCCTATGCTGAAGTGCAACACGGTTGGTCTACCTCATTAGAAAAAATGCTAACTTATGTTTCATTTCGTTGACTAACTAATATTCCATCTGGCATCATGTAAAAATATACATTTAAGAGAGTCAAAATGTATCCACAACTTTAGCTGTAGTTTACATCTTAATATGTCATATAAGTGGGATATTTTGGAATACTTAATGGCATCATGATTGACCAATGAGAAACCCAGTCAGACTTCAAAGTCAGCAATATAAAAGATTTTCAGTGCTGACTTGCCTCTTTCATTTTCTGTTACAAAGTTTCCATTACTCCTCACTAAAAAAGGAAATGTACACAATAAAATTACTATAAATGTAGTACTGTAGAGATCAGTTCTGCAATCCCCTAATTTCTGAAAGAAAAAGGGTTTGCAACTCAGAACAATAGCTGTTCCACAGTTTTTAACTTCAGATCCCAACAGCCCAAATTAAATTATGAGAGTAACACCAAACACTTGTGCCTTCCATCATCATTATCAGGAAAGGATTTTTAGACAAAATTAACCTTTGGAAGCCCATGGAAGACTTTTAGTGAGTGGATCACCACAGCTGTATAAATCAAACTTTGAGTGAAACAGCATTAAGAGCACCTCTAGGAGGAAAAATAAATCACATCATCCCCACAAACCTAATTAATTCTTTTTGTGTATAAGTTACAGAAATATTACATCTAATCTGAAAGAGATATTTCTACACAGCAGTTTGGCACAGTCTCTTAATACTAGTATCAGTATAGACATGGGAGACTATTTTCCATAATTAACACAAATATGCAAAAAAATGCGTTAAAGTTTCCCACTTCTGACACAGACACTTTTTTTTCCCTACATAATTTTTTTGTGAATTTCCTTATCAAGTTGTTTTGTATCATGTTCACACAGAAAAGTTAAATATAGAAAGGTCAGTCCAATGGATGAACCTGCATCTAGTAAAGGAACATCATCCTTCACAGTACAACAACCTCAGTATTCCATCTGAATAAAAATATCATGCTTTCTTGTTTATTTATACATTTACTGTATAGCACCTAACAGATCTAGTCAGAGCAGTCAGGATATGTTAAGAAACTAAAAATATTAATTGATTAGAAATACAGAGGCAGCATTAAAAAGATGAAACAACAGTCCACAGAGACACAACTGCACTTTATGAACCAGAAGAACTTGTAGCCCTTTTTAAACCAATAATTTTTGTAACATAATACACGAAGTCCCTCCAGAACAGCAAGCAGTTAATCTATATATCCAAGCCAAAAATAAAGCCAGCTTGGTTTTACCTGATCATCAAGCACTGTTAAGTTATAAATCAACACTGATCTCCCAGGGGTAAATGTAATATTTCCTCTGGCTGGAATTAAGTCTTCTTCAGCTGAGTTTGGTCCATCTTCTATCTGCAAATAATTTATTTTTTTTATAAAAAATATATAGAGCATGCATAAAAATCTAGTACAATGGCCAATATACAGTGTGTGAAATGCATAAAAAATTACTATTTATTCAGTCACCTCCCAATCATATGCACACACATCCAGTTGTGAAAATCTACTCTTTTTTGGCAGATGGAGTAAATCAGGGTAGGCACTCTAAAGAAATTATGTGTTCCCAGAGAAAGGGGAAGAAAACTACTTCCATACAGGCCTTTGAGAACACTGACGCATAACAGATTCTTTTAAATAACAGAAAGGATAGTCTTTCTCTTTTAATTTAACTAACATTCCCTAATCAGTTCCAAGACAAAATAATAGCAATTACTGGTCTGGTGACCTTTCTATCTTGGCTTGTGATACTAAGGAAATTACAATTAATACTAAAACCTAAAAAAATAGTAAGACTCGTAGAGAAAATCTTGTAAATTTTAGAAATTTTAGAAAATCTCGTAAATTTTTTTCAACATATGTATATAAACTACATTCTGAGATGAACCTGATAAACTGTGCAGATAGCAAAATTTATTGGATTTTAAAACGAACATATCTGCAATAAATAACATAAAGAATCTCATGCTGTACATTATCTATACATGCTGTATTTAGCATGCAATAACATCCAGTACAAATCTTTTGAGATTTTGACACATCTAGATTAAATCTTTGATGACAACTGATAAAAGAATTTTGATATAAAAAATAATTACCTGTAATTTTAAAGAATGTAATAGAATTAGAACTGGAAAAGGAAAAAAATCCCCCCTCTCATAATAAACGCAGTAAGTATATCCCATTCAAACGAAATATGTGAAAAATTACCTAAATGTTCAAGTAATGATTTTGAAAGGTTGAAATGTCTGGGAATTCACACTACAGTCCTAACAGATACAGAATTTCACTAAATATTGAGCTCTACACTTACATGTTTGAAGGTGGTACAAGCATT
The DNA here is from genome assembly GCA_013398015.1 of Oreocharis arfaki. Taxonomy (NCBI): domain Eukaryota; kingdom Metazoa; phylum Chordata; class Aves; order Passeriformes; family Paramythiidae; genus Oreocharis; species Oreocharis arfaki. Next base: position 450,541 of record VZRR01010573.1, on the reverse strand, counting down.
TAAGAGTCAGGTGCTTATAAATTTTGAAGAAATATACAAGAAATTTCCTACACACTCAATAGACATTGTTTTTAAATAATACCAACTAATGCTGCCTCAAATATCTTCCTAAGTGACAGAGAATACTCATTTTTTTAATATATCCTAATTTTTCCATAAATTAAGCAGTTAGGTAACTGCAATATTTTCCATTTGAAAGGTAGTATCTTTCCATTTTATGAAACAGAATTTAAAAATGTAGACATTTAGTCCTTCCACGTTAATAAACACTTTGACAAGTTATGTCATAATATTATGGCCTCACAGTTTCATCTAACAGACAAAGGTATGAAGCCTTTTTGATAAACTCACCTCAAAAGTTACAATGACGGTCCCGTAGGTTCCTCTCTCCCTAATTAGAGTGAGGGGCACAAATTCATTTCTGCCCCTAGGCTCATTCACTGTGATTAAGGAAGACTAACGAGGAAGAAAAGGGACAGGCAATCAGGCACAGATCAAATATCACAGCAGAAGGAAGAAACTGTTACCATAGAAATACCAAACTCCCACAGACAAGTTAATCCAATCTGCAAACCAGTCCGCTGATGGCATACATTTCCTAACAACCAATTAGTTCAGCTAATAAAAAGCTTAAAAAGTTTCAGATTAAAAAAATTATCATAATGTATGTAGAATGGGTTTTCTTGTGTTTGTTTTTTATTTTTTGTAAATGAGCATAATTAGCATACACTAAGTACTGGCATATGAGCACCTGTTTAAAGGAGTTTCTAACCCTGTTAAAAATAGGTTTTCTCCATTAAAAACTCATTTGTTAGATAACTAGATAATGGACTCTGTCTATCAAGCTGCTGCAGCTGAGAGATTTCAAAGAATTACATCACTTCACGGAGCAGCATGGTGTACTACAGTGGTGCTAAAATTTCTTGGATTTTTTTCAGAGAAGTTTTCTAAAAAGTATTTTGCCACAATGCCAGCAATAAAGCATAGTTTCTCCTTCTGCTAACACAAACTTTGTATCATTGCAAATATCCTCAATACCACTAGAGTCACACCGTCTTGTCCCCAGAAGGCATTATGATGCTGCTCTCACAGATTGAGAGTTAAATATAAAATTGCTCACTTAAGACAGGAAAAATGTATATATTAAAATTTCCAAGCCACCTCTTTAACTTTCCTATGGTATTACTCCTTACTTCTTCCATACTATATTGAGGGGCAGTGGGACTGAACAATATTTAAAAGCTTTACATTTAGATGAACAACATAGATATTCATTCAAGTTTGAGGATATCAAGCAACATCTCAACACCTAAAAGCATATAGAAATATTAAAGCTGTATATATGTATGAATTACATACATATGTATGAACTATCTCTAGAGATGTTTTCAGAGATGTAACTCAGAATCTGTTTTCAAAGGGCTTGGATGAATAACTAACCAGCATCTTTGACAATTTCACCTCTATCTTTTCTAAAACGTTCTAAAATATACCATATAAGAAGTCATACCATGTTAAAACAAATTATTCCAAAGGCATTGTCATTTGATAAGATTGTTACAGTGACAGATGTGGGGGAGCCAAGCTTTATCCTTGCAGATGGTTTCTAAAATTAAAACCAAAATAAGATATTAAGTATGGTGATAGAAAAAAAACAGGCATTTTGATTATACTGTCTTTTAAGAGTTAATATCAGCTTACAAAATATGTATGTCTTTTTATTATATGTCACAATGAAAATTGTTTAAAGCAATAGAATGCACTACAATAATTTCTAATTACTGTGGAAATACACTCTAAACAGTCAACAATACAGTGCTTGAAACAAACTTTGCAAATGACTAACAATGGCTTAACAATTATTAACAGCATATCAATAGGAAACCATATATGAAGCATCTAACACTGACAGGAATTCCAAAGTTGTTCTTTTTTCCTAACATTTGTATAAAACTGAAATTTTGAAGCTATTATAGTGGGATACCAGCTAAAGGATAAACTGGGATAGCAGCTATAAGAAGCAAATATTTATAGCATTGTAAAATTGAGCTACATTTACAAATCAAAGTAAGAAGGAAAGGAAAATACACATTTTTATATTCATTGCAAACATCCCTATAGAGGTGTAATAATTGGCAATGAAATAGAAAACTTATCTTTGCTAAACTGACATCTTACTTAGTCATGAACTGTTAGCTAAAAAAATGTGAATGTGAACCCCTCTCATGTAGTGTGAGACAGAACAATATGAAGAAATGTATTGGTAACTATTTATAAAATTGTTTGGGTTTAGATAAGTCACATTTAACCTCTGCTTCTGGAGGACTGGAAGTCATCATTCTTTTCTGCTACTTCCACCCTCTCCTCCCGGCACATTCCAGGCAGGAATATAGGAAAGGCTGAGTCTTCACAATCTAACTCTTCCGGGCTCTAGTACACCTTCAAACATCCACAGCTGAATGCAGTGCCTGTTTAAGTGTCAGGCACAGCATGACACAGAGACATCCACAGAAATGTAAAATTTCTGAAGTGAAATAAGCACCATCCTGCTCAGACTCCAGATTTTAATTCTTACTAAAACTGTTCATGAGCAGTAAGACTACTCTGAAATCCATTAAATATCATTCATCTATATTAGATTACCCACTGTTTTCTGTGGAATAGATAAAACTGAAAAACTGAGACTTACCAGTAGTGTCAAGTGAAATGTGAATGTCTCATCAGCCTCTGGAAGATCATCATCACAGACAGATATATACACTGTTCGGTTTGTTTCCGTATCAGGTATAAATGCAGCTGCATACGTGTCAAAAAAGTCTCCTGTATCTTCTCCATCAATCTGCAATAAACACACAACCAAATGTCACCTCCTTCTTCCCTCAATGTCTTCTATATTTTCATTCTAGACTCATTCAAATCTCTTTTCTGAACAAAAGTCTTCCCACAATTTCCCCTGTTGCCATACAGTTAATTTCTCGACAGAAGGTACATGGATAATAAGCCATTCTATTCATGCTGAGTAAATGGGTGAAAAAAAACCCAATAAAACAAACAGAACACTTTATTGAGAACCATCTATGACTTCTTTCCCTGCAATTGGGTATCTTTTGCATAATGCACCGTATGTAAAGTTTTTTATTGAAAAAGTTATGCCTGTACAGGAAGCACTGATCTGTACACCTGATAATACTCTGCATGAATTAAATGCACGTTAGGACATAACTGCCCTCTGCCTTCCATTCCAAGCACTGGAATGAGCCCGGGCATTCAACCTAGATTAACAATTTAATCACCAAAGCTGGCAAGATTAACTCTTCTATAAAAAACTTCTCTCCTTTCATCTCAGTCAATAGAAGAAAATTCCCTTGATTCTACTGTAAGTGAGGTGGTTAGAGAAGAGATTACTGAGGAAGTCACGTCAAAACAGCAAAGGGTCTAGGCTAGGTTTACAGTTGGGCACTGAGACCAAATGGAGAGAAGCCACTGAACCAGCACAGCTCCCACACCCTTCTTAGAAGCTAAATGCTTGAAAGAACCATTGTGAAAAAGACTATTCCTCCTTTCAGAATAGTGAAATTAGAAGTTCAGAGAAGAGGAAACAGGGTTTTTTGTGGCTCCCACTTGTCTGTCTTATCAGTCATACTCAACATCCCATGTATCTGAGTCCACACTTCCCAAAAAGCCCTTCAGAAAGTTATCAACCATTTCTGAGAATATAACTGCCATGGTTTCTTACCGACACAATTGCTGTGATGTTAGCAGGCTTCCCCGTCCTTTCAATTACAAGACGTATAACAGTTGTACTTGTTTCATTGACTACAAATTCTGTTTGTCCACTGAACTTCACTTCTGTTTCTCCAGATGTGAAATGAATGAGTAATGCTAAAAGCAAAGAAATTAACAAAGAAGCAGAGGGCATCCCTATAGAAAAAAGATATGGAAAATAAATTGTGAATCTAAAATACACAAAGCATTCAGGACCTTACCATTCCAGTTGACCCCTCTCAACTCTTCAAATACAGTGATCATCTTGTGACTTTCAGAAATGAGATTAAAACATGCATAGGTCTCCAATACAATCAGGTCATATAACGTAATTATCATTAGTATCTAATTCTATTTTCATAATTTTCATCTAGTGTTTTTCTAGACAGTATTTATTGACTTCTTCAAGTGGACGAATAAGGAACTTCTTTTAAGAAAAATCCCAACGAAATTACCACAACTTTTTTCATTTTCAATCAACAAATAATTGGCTTCAAGGCTGACAGTTCTATTTCCATTTTCTTTGCTCGCTAGATTGTATTTTAAAATACACCAAAAATTACAGGAAGGGTGAAGGGTTAGATACTTGCAGTCATCACATAGACCATTTTCTGACATCTTATTTACCATGAAATATTCTTACACATTTGCATATTTACTGGAGTCTTTTCTTATCCCACGACCCTTTCAGGTGTTCCTGGCCCTGACAACCACTGTGACACTTTTAAATGCCATTGCACGCTTCGTTCAGCCAGACTTTTACTTTTATTTGTTTCTGCAAGATGTCTAGTATTTTCTGTTAGGATATGCAAACTTAAAACTAAGGTGGGTCCATTTCTCTTAACTGGAGTCTAGTTTTGTGATGTAAAATACAATTTTAAGTCCCAGTGAAGTCATCAAATGTCGATACTATGAAAGATGCACTTTTAAAAGAGTTTGTCACAACAAATTTCAAACAGTTGCATTGTTCTGCAGAGGCTTACATTGTACACGGCAGAACTGAGAACATGGATGCTGCATAGGGCAGATTGCTGACATAAGGAACTTAGCAATTTTGGAAAAAGCCAAGACAACAAAGTTGTGCTCTAAACACCAAAATGTATTACAACATCAAACTTTAATTGAATTAGTTCCTCCACCAAGCTTCTTTTAATCTGTAATCATTATTTTATACTATTACTTTTCAAAATTTCTGTACAAGATATAAGAAGTATTTGTGTAATTAAATATACAGATAAAATGTCACTTTGCTTGAAATAATCCTGACAAATTACCAGAAAAATCTGGTCAATCACAGTTGTATAAATTGTACAGAACATACTACATTAATATTTGTATATTAATAACATTTAAGATCACGTTTGCAAAGCACTTGCAAGTTTATTTATAAGTGGCAGTTATGAATATTTAGTCATAAATTATCACTAAAGCAGCAAATGTCATGACGACATTGAAACACATCTTGGTAAAATGTATGTCAAATATGAATCAGAACTGAGGTCCAACACACACTCTGAATATTTTATGTTTGCAGTCAGGTAGTTTTAATTCTGGACTGAACAGAGAATAAGATAGTCTTCAGATTGCTAAAACTAACACAGCTTCAGAAAGATTTCAAGTCTTTGATTGATCTTTCAACAAATTCTGTCTTAGCAAGGATAAATTTTATGTTGTGAGGACTTGAAATAAACTGCTTTCAGGCAAGCTAAAGAACAAAAAGATCCACAGACTTGGCATATTAACGAGGTATAAATTGGAAGTACAGTCAAGAAAACAATCAATGTTTTTCAGAGTACCTACAAACAAAGACTGTTGGGTTGACAAAGTTAGTTGATTTTAATTACCTGTAATAATAAATTCATCTAGATCTGTTGAACAGCACAGAGGGAACAGCTGAACGAAAAAAAGTAAGTACAAAAAATCAGGACTAACTATTCCTCTATGAAAACCGCTATTCATTTCACCACACACTTGAACAGTGTCTGATTATTTCTGAAAAAAAAAGTCACACAGTAAAATAGTTTCGCTGCATAGCTTCACACTACTCTAAACTTTTACTACCAGGAACACGGTCCTTCAAGATATCCATGGCTCTCACTGGGAATTCAGCAGTGTAACAGACTGACAGAAACAATGCTTGATTCTCACATATCTATTCATTCAGTAATTCTAGAGCAGCTAGAAAAAGCTTACAGTGGGAAGCAAAAATAAAATATATATACATAAACCCCCTGAGATTTAAAATTATTAGCCTCTCCAAATGTATTAATTTGCAAGGTATTTTTTTCTGGTTTTACGTGGAACTGCTCCGAAAACAAAACAAAACAAAACAAAAAAACCCAACAAAAGAACCTTCAAGCTGGAAAGAGAAGCGTTGTCTAACCTTTGCAAACTCTCAGACAATTACACTGTCTGCAGATGCAGGAATCATCCATACTAAACCGAGGAATTTGTTGACCTTTTAGCTTCAGCTGTTACCTTGTCATAGATGTCGCCAATACCTGCCTACAGTACATGCTTCTAGTAAATAATACTGAAAACATGATCCTTGAGGGCAAGATTACGAAGTTTAGAATTACTTGAATTCTATTACTTCTACTAGAGAGCATTCTAAAACTATAGGATTACTCCTGCGGAACAAGAGAAGCTTCACAATCATACCATCAATTATTCAGCTGGTGTGTATCCTTCCTTGTTACGTTATTTGTACTAAGATTTACTTTGCACAGTCTGCCTGAAGTCATTTTTACTCTGTTTATATAAACCAAACTTCAAAAATTTTGATTATTTTTTTAAATTTATGAGATGTAATAAAATAAAAATAACATGCATCAAGACTTAGACAATGCAGAACAAATTTATTCAAGTAGCTGAAAACATATTGTAGGTCCCAGTATTTTACTTTTATTAAAAATGAACTCACTTTGCACACTAAATCCCTATGTAAATTTATATGGGAACACAATTTGTTCTTTATTAACTACATTGCATAAAGTTTAGTAGAAGCCTTTGCAAGATCAGGGACTACAAATGGACCCTTCCTAACTTCCCTCACCTCATTAAACCACTGGTGACTAATTTGTAACTTGTTTTTTAAAACAAGCTGAAACTCTAGTCCTTGTTCACTGATAAATTTTGGTAAACTACACATTCGGTGATCAAGCACTCCTCTCTGTTTCAGCTAAATATTATTGAGTTAATTTCTCTCCATCCAGGATATTGAGATATTCTAGTTATCTTAATGAACCAAAGTAATTGAAATGTTTTTATAACAACAAGCAATAGAGCATCATACATCTTTAGAGTACGTACAAGTTGATAGATTAACTATTCTGTTACCATGTTCTGACTTGAGCCATTTCAAATAATCATTTGCAGTATCAGTAGTAGTTTAAAACAGTGCTACGTACTGAGGCCTAGATGATGTTTCTAAGAGGTTTATAATAAAATTTTCTGGCACCAAAACCAAACCATACCTTTCAAATAATAATCTAGACATTTTAATGGTACTAAAGGATTTTAAAGTAAAAAAATCCCATTCTTCAACCATATAGTTTTAAAAAAGTAAAGAAATCTAACTCAGAATTCTGAGTCATGATCACTAACTAACATTTTTTTAGCATGCATTTTTTGGCACTTTTTGAAGCACAACTGTATTTTCCACTAAAATATGGAATACTAATGTAGAATCAAAAAAATTATATACTGATTCCACACAGTAATTTCCACAACACTGTCATGATTTATATAAGGAATACCATTTCAATCTGTTGTCCAGTCTGAGCCAAGGTAGGCTTATGAAACTGGTGAATCACCAGGAGTAGCTTGCTGCTCCCAGTCAGTTTCTGGAACAAATTTCAGATGAAGACTTTAAGGTTTATAAAGAATGAATGGTCTTTTCACTTTTTTTTACACTGGCTTCTGTGCTTAATAAATTAAACCCTTAAGAATGAAAAGATCTCCTGGCTGCTTTCTTTGAAGTATGAGGGAATCTACAGCCTAATGAAACATGGAGAGATCAAGAAGGGAAATGAAGGCTGCTCCAGACTAAAAATCTGAAATGAAATAAGCATAAAATGTCAGATAAGAAATGGAAAGTGGGAAAAGAAAGACAGTTCGCTAACAAAGAAGTAGATGGAACAAGGGATTAAGTATCCTCTATCTCAGAGCTGTCACTGCTGTTTACAGGAGAAGCAAAAAGCTGAAGCAACAAGCTGAAGCAACTTGGTTGCCACTGCCCATCATAACACAACTCACTGTATATTTCTAAAGCCCACAGACACAGAGGAGCAAGAGTTAGTGCACTTTTCACTGTCTGTCCTTGTCTACTCCCCATGATTACAAATACCCAGTCAAGTCGAACACTAAAAACTGGCATGCCTAGTACTTTGCATTGAGTACAGCATTACAGCTATCAGTGGTTGCCAGAGAGAAATCTATTCACAGCAGAGATGTCAGCACCCAGCAGCATCTTTGGCTGAGTACAATGGGAGACAGATACATGTGCTCTTTCATATGTAAAGAGGCAATTCTCTGTAGTACAGAGGAACAGCATAGAGCAAGAAGTTTCACAAGGCCATTGCTGCACCTGTTGTAGGAACATATTAAAATCCTGCATATTTTCAGCATTTTTATTTTAGGCGTTCTCAGAACCTCTTGACATTTACATTGGACATTCATTGGAGAACAACGTTGGAAAGCAGCAGGGATTATAAAAATTTTGATTTACTAAAATTCTCCTTTCTGTATTGTCAAGGTTCCAAATTAAAAGAGAAATATTTTATTTCAGACTTGTTTTTTTCTAGCCTCAAAGTTCCCACAGTTTACACAAATGAAAAGGAGGACACAACAAAACTTGGCAAATGGATAGCAGGCATTACCCAAGCCTGCTCTTCTGGTTATTGTTCCTTCTTTGGTTCGGGCTTTTTGTTTAGGTGTGGAATAAGTAAGTCTCGCACTCTAATACAGATTGGAAAAGAGAGTTTTCCAAAGGTACTATGTCAAAACAATATCCACCTATATCCCTTTTTTGCCTTCAACCTGCTTCAAGGTGAATAAACAATGAGAATTTTACCGACTTTGTGTGCATCCCTGGACTATGCTAATAGTTGCAGAGTCTGTCTCACCAGTTTCCACAAGCTATCTTCAGTGCTACTGAATGTCTTCGCCTCCTATTCTGTTTTCCTGTCTTTCTCTTTACTGTAAAGACATGTCAGACACCTGACATTCCCCTTCTTATTACTAACATTAGAAAGTGCTAGGCAAAGCACAAATACAGACTACTAGGTGCTGGAAATCCCTTGATCAGCTTTCACTATCCTGAAGTTTTTGGTCTCAGTTGCCTACTTCTCTAGCCACTATTGCTGCCTTGACAAACAGTACCGCAGCACAACATCAGGTCTAAAAAGATTTATCTGCATTTGACATTGATGACAGTGACATCAGTCAGTTATTCCCCCAACCACTTCCTTTCTAACAGTTTCAATTTTTTTTTTTTTTTAATCTTGTTATCTATTACCATAGTATTACTGGGAATGGCAAATTTAATGAAACCTAAACAACTTCATGTAATTCTTGCTTATTCCATCACCCTCTGTTTCAAAAGGCATGCACCCTTCAAAATGGTCATCTTATCCTAAGGAAGAAAATATGCTTAACTTGCCTGCGACTATATTTATATTTACTAGTCAGAAAGGTACAGCTATCATCACAGCCAGGAACCAATACATAAAGCAGTAAATCTGCAAGCTGAGGCTGAGGCAGAGGCATAAGGAGTAATCCAGATCATCTCACCTTGTTATTAGAGGTCACTCTGAGTTAAAAAGTGTGGGAAGTCCAGAGTACCCCTTGAAAGTTTTCTAGGAATTTCTTTTTATTTTCTCAGAAGAATTTGAGTGGATCTAAACTGTATTCTTAATTTTTAAATTGTAAAATATGTCATCATTACTGGAGAACCAAATGTTATCTCTTATGCCAGGTAATGCTAGAGATTTTCTAAGGTAACTGCTTGCTCTAATTCTGAGCAGGGAATAAAGGGCAAAATTCTCGAGCAGCATTGAATCCAGTACTTCTGGCATCAACCAGAGAAAACACAAGTCTTCCACAAAAATTTGCAGTTACCTTTTAATTTTCAAGTCAAACAGAGAACCAGGAAATAATTTTGTCTAGCTGTAAGATCTGGATTATTTTCACCCACAGTACCTCCTTGGAGCTAATTACGGTTACTTTAAATTTAGAACAGAGATCAGAGTATGATGCAAATAAACTTTGGCTGAAATCTGCTAATTAACAATGTTAAGAAATACACCAGTAGAGATCTGAGTTTGCTTAATGTGAAAGCACACTCGCTTTATCTGCCGAGCTTTCAATTTATCTCATGCAATTGACAAGAATCTATCCATATATAGGTCTGACTACATAGTGTGAAAAGCAAGACATTATTTATGAACAGTTCTACTGTTCATAAACAAGTTTAAGCAAAAGTTAAATACATAGTTTTCAGCTCCACACTAGAAATCATTTTTCACCATGTAGTTCTAATGAAAACAGTATAAGATCTTTCACTGACAGAAATCAATTTGCAGGGTATTCCAGAACCAGGGCTAGATTTTTACCTAGGTATTTTGAATCAAGTAACTGTAACTTCAGACACTGTAAGCATTTCTACCCTCTCTCAAACTGGTTTTTGCACTAAAAACCAAAGAGATTAAAAAGAAAACAATAAACCAAAAACCAACAACCAAACTAAATCAAAACTAAGAGACACACTCACTAAGATGCCTAGCACTCCCAGCTCATACTTGGAGAAGTAACTTCATGATTGAGCATGCCACAGGATCAGGCTCTTAAAACACATGGAACCAGAAATCCTGCTGATGAAGGTCTGCAGGCTTCATTGCAAATCAGCCATTTATTATACTTCAGTAGAGATCCAAACTTTCACAATAATTTCCATTTATATCTCAATTTTGGAGGTTTCTTGCATGTCCTCAACACTCTTACTTAGTATACGTTGAGAATGTATGTTGGGAGCTGAGGACAAAACTATCACAGTTTCAAATACCTAGCACCTGCTGTGAATGAAATTCCATGGCCTGAATGAATAGTATATATCAGAAAAAGAAAACATGGTTTTCTGCAATACAGTGGTTACTTTTCTAATGCTTAAAACTATAATCAGCAGCAGTGTTTTACATGTAATGTTATTGCAAGAAAAAACCCCAAAACTTTGGGGTACAGAACAGCAAAATTACAGCCTGATGGGAGGGATTAGATGGCATTGTTTCAGGTACACTGACAGAATTGTTGCTATCCACAATAGATTCTTACAATTTAATACACATGTATGACCCAAACAGAATTTTTAATGTGTTGTCTAATTACTACAATAATTGAATCAGTAAGATTTTCTTGAGTTTAAAAAAGTGTATTATTAAATACAAGAATTTAAGGCATACATAAAACAAGGTTCTTCTCTACAGTAAAATGTATTAATTTTTCATTAGATTGCAACAAATGATGCTGACTTAATTAAAGAATCTGTGTGTTACGAAGTCCTCCAAAGACTTCTTTCTGTAGAAGTAAAAATACATTTGTGTTATTTGTAAAGATGATTAGCATGGGGCCCTCATTCTAATCTATACTGCGGATTTAATCTCTTAAATCCGGGCAATCCGTTTTTAGATAAAAGACATGATAAAGTATTTATTTCTCAGAGAAGAGAACTCCCTAAGCAAAATTTGTTTGGATCCAAAGCCTTTTTACATTACCTTTATCATGTATGGTGCTTTGCCTGGCTTTCTAAACCTTTAACCCACGTCACAACTTAATAATAACTATTTAATAATTATAATCATTCCCTTATTAACTGGGTATTTCTTTTTGTTCTTCTAAGGCATCCTGCAGTCCAAGACAAGGAAACCTCTTTGTTGATTAGTTATTTAAGACCAGCAACAATAACTATGCTGGAAAGAAAGGTGCTTTGAGAGGATTACACAAAGCTAGTTCTCAACAGCACCAAGCCAAAAGCAGCAAATTACAAACCCAAGTACTTCATTGCATGTAACCAAATTGGCTGGTTGAAATGCTAATTGCCTTTCAGCAAAGCTAAAGGCAGACAAGGGACCCTGAGCTTCAGAGAATGACAAGCATTTTTTACCCCACTTCTGTACCATTGTCTTGCTGAGAATTATTCAAAATCTATTCATAAAGGTAGCTCTTTTCCTAACCTTTAAAAATGTGGGAAATTTCTAAAGCTCTTACCAATACCTCAGATCTGTTGGCCTGCCAAACCCGTAACAGATGGCTGAATTAAGGCCGTGTTAAATCCTTAATGAAGCAAAGCTTGAAACAATTCAGAGAAGTAACATATTGGACCAGTCCAGGATAAGCGACTGAGAAGTTTCTTTTGCCATCAGAAAATGAGAATCGTAACTGTATTCTAATTAATGACTCTATGCAAGATAAAAGATTACATAAACAAAAGTATCTCGGTATAGAAAAATATAAATTGCTGTTACATTCTACAGGAAATTCTGTCCTGATAAAAAAATCCAAAAACACAAAAGCTGTGATAAACATGCAAAGCATCTTCTCTGTTGTTTAATTTTGCCAGATAAATTTAGCCTATCAAATATGCCTGTTTCAATAAGTGCAGGCATACTTAAATGCAACCTTGGTTTGGATTTAAAAACTATTTCAGTACAAGAAACTACAACAACTTTAGTTTTATAGGAAATACTGATAAGCCAATCTATGAAACATTTTTTTCATATTTGAGGCATATTTCAGAACTCACAGTTTGAAAATTCTTTCTGAAAACTGCCTCAAGTTCTCATACACAGAGTAAGTTAAGTCTTGGAAGTGTTTATTTACACAAAGTATTTCCCAGCAAGATTATTCACTGAAAAACTGACTTAAGCAAGTGAGACTTTGCAGTCATTTGTGAAATCATTTGTGATTTAGTACTTTTTTTTCTGAATAAAATATGTAAGAGTAGGTCCACCTGGAGTAAGAAAAATGGCCTGTAATATTGTTTCCTCCTGTCAATCTTTTTTTTTTTTTTCTTAAGAAATACTAATGTAGCTCCTATTAGATAGACATAATTCTTGAATTTATGGAACTATGACAAATGCCTACAACTGACAGCAGTGGCTTTGTAAGATTCAATTTGATGATGGCGATATTATATAGCATCTGACTCTTAATGCACATTGAGAGAAGCATTTAGACTGTATGTATGCTTATTTCTAGAGAGGAAAAGGACTGTTATATTCACCTCTATATATAAAAAAAATGTTTATAGCCTAATTGGCCAGTCTTGTAGAGCTGAAATATAAGCACAATTTCTACAAATGAGTACAGTTGATCAAGAGGGTAACACGTGTAAAAATAGTTATATGTGTGATCATATTTTTAGACAGTCAAGGCCTAATAGTCCATGAGCAAATAATTTCAGCATGTTCTTTTTATTTACCCTTGCCTACCTACATTTTTGTATTTCTTAGTGAACAACTAAGCTGACCCGATACCAGGAACACCTTGGAAGAGGTTGGGATTATTCTGAAATAAAATTTAGCTAAATTGCGTCAGATATCCTATCTCAAATAACAGCAAGAATCATACATACACTTCACTATTCTGATGCTTCCACCTTGGACTAAACCTCTTGAGATGTAGCCGAGACAAATTTTAAATCTCTCTTTCTTCAAAGTGTGATGCAACGGCATACTCTTCCATTTTTTCAATGAAACATTCTAAAATTAAAGTTCTGTTAAGCTTATAGACCACTTCTAAAACCATGGTTACTAAAATCCCCTCACTGTTACCATGTCACAGTTCTGAACAACTATGGTAGTTATGTAACAATATCTAAGGTGATTTGTGGGTCATCAATATTTTTCTCACAAATTGCTATAAATTACTGGTACCCAATGAATGAGATCCTCACAGACCTCCTTTGTGGTATTCTTTTTTAGTGTTATACAACTAAAGGAATATGCTTTCATAGCTTCTCCAACAGTTTGATTTCAGTCAACATATTTACATGCTAATTAAAATATTCATGTAAGCATTTGTAGATTTAAACACTCTAATTTTTTTTAAATGGAATTCCAAAGCATATAAACCCCTTAAAGATAATAAGCTTAAATAATAAAATCTCATGGGCAGTAGAGATCTTAATACATGCTATGATTTAGACCCAATTCTGAAAAGTTCTTCTAAATAAAGCTCACAACAGTTTCTCAGGGAAGAATTCCACAGTAGTTTGAATGCATGAGGATCATTCACAATTACCAACAATTTGAAACTCATCCAGCACTTTCTCAGCCTTCAAAATGCTGACAGCACAAATAAACTGCCCAGCACTAATCTTCACAATACAGAAACCATTTTTTCCATTGATTTTCATGCGTCCAGGACACAGACCACACCTACAAGCTAATAAGCATGTGCTCCTATTATCAGTGTTAATTATTTTGCTCAGAGATAAATTTAGTAAACATCATTGATTTCTTCATCTAAAGCTATTGAAACACAAAAGTGTATTAAAAAACTGCTAAAGAAAAAAACTGTGCTTTAGAAATCAATAACAACATAAATACCAGTAACAACAACAGATTAGAAATTGTATATCCTTGAAATGTGCTAGCTCTTATATTACCAAATATCTGGCAATTTCAATTCTAAGCCTATTATGCCACTGATTATTTGATTTCCTCAGGAATCTGGTTCTTTTGTCTTTCTAAATGGAAACACTGCATCTGTTTAGAAAGAGAAGCTTGTTTTAGGCTTAAGGGACAGATAAACTAAATATATCACATTCTACCTTCAGTTACTAAACTGCCCTCATGGCAGAGTCCCAAAACGCTCAGTACTTAACTGAAAGACCTATTCTAGAAAATATATGTAAAGTACTATCAAGACAAAAAAAAAAAAACCCCACTTTTCACTTCTCTATAATGAATAAGACTCTTTAAAATCACATGTTATTTCACATCTGCACTATAAAGCAATTACAGACTCATCAAAAAACAATGACTGATTTTTGGTAAGCAGTTCCATATACATTTGATGCTAACTTTATCTGGGTTAGCAAAAGTGAATTATGCAATGTCTTATATAGAATCAACATGTCAAAAGCAAGAAGCAAAAGCAGTATTTCTAATTGTAATCACTTACACAACATATTATAATTACTAACATTTAAAACTCATTCCTTATTAAACAATTATTTGAAAAAAATCATTCTTACTTTCAACTCACTCTCCTTTAAAATACACAGTGTATAGGCAGCTTCCTCTACTTCTATTTTCACCTAACTTAAACTGCCAATTTTGTTCTTTTTCCAGAGTCAAAAATTTTCAGCTTTAGACTGAGCTGCATCCTGATAGCATCCTCTGAGAACAGGATTTTCCATTGGAAAGACTATTGTCTCCACCTGTTCGGCTTTGCAGAGCAGAAAGAGGAGCTGCTGGAACAACAGAAACCTTAGCAGACTCTCACGCTCCAGCAGCCCCTCATGGATGAGCGACACATTCAGTGTCTGCTGCTGCTGCTGCTAAACCTCGTTCCTGCTGCAACAGGTGCTGCCTGCAGAGCCCTCGGGCTGGACAGGGAGCATCTCTGCAGCTAAAACAGGATGCTTCCAAAGCAACTGCCACCTCAGACAGAAGAGTAATAAGCCTACCTGGACCCTGGGACATGAACATCCGTGTCTTCTGGACTCCGCCAGCCGCCTGCACACCCTCTGTCACTCACGCATTATGCATTCCCGTCTCCTACTCCTCCCTCTGTTCCGCGCAGCGCCTAGCACTCTCCTCCCTCTCCTGACTGCTGCTGCCTTCCCACTGCTGTGGAGATAAAAGGGGGTGGTATGGAAGAGAACAATTTTTTTTCAAAGCCTAGCAATTGCTGCTGCACTGCTGTAGTAGGGATAGAGCCAGTCCCTCCTGCCACCGCCTTGGCACATCTTCCACTCAGCTTGGACTGCACTGTTGTACTACTGTGCACAGCAAAACTGGCAGGTTTTATTATTGGATGATGACAGATTTTGGATTCAAGTCCTCAGTGGCACCCGAAGATGCAGCTCGTCTCAATTCACAGCTATTCAGTGTTCTGTATGGAGAAACAATTCACTGTTAGAGAAACAATTTCCAATCCTAGATGAAGCATTCCAGACTCAGCCATTTCTCTAGTTAATATCAAATTCATATTTAATGGTCACCACCATTCCAAGGAAATCCTGAGCCACAAGAGACAAAAAGGTGACACTCAGATTTTGCCAGTGTTGGCCCCCAAACTCACAAATTCTCCCATTTAATAGTAAATAAGTATCAAACTTTCTTCTTATCCCATAAAGGATAGAAGGCAGAAATAGAGCATAGAAGTATTTGGACAAAACCAAGACAGAATCTGGAACACTCTATGCTTTCTGATGTAATTAGCCTGGTCACTACATCAATCTGTATTGAGATATGATGATTTGGGAATAATGTAAACAAACATGAAAAGGCAAAAAAGATGCTAGAGAATCATGAAAGATTAGAAAAATTATTTAGTAAAAGGCACACAGACCTCAAAAAGAATTTTGCTTATAAAAATGATGTTTTAAAGAAGTATTCCAACTAACAAGCTATCCAGCCTAGTGTAGAATCATAGGAGGACAGGATGAACTACCTCTAATAGGTGGTTATTTCCTTTCTCTGACAAAAGAGGGAGTCCAAACAGTTATCTCAGCCTACTATATAGCTTTGTTAGGTAAGAAGAATCTATTTACTCCGTATATAGATATAGAGAAAATCAATGTTGATAAATAAAAATTTGCAGTATAATTGATAAAGGCATAGATAATCTAATATGCAGATGGAAAAGTAGACATTAATAATCAGAACAAATTCCAGTTCTTAAGACTGAAGGAAATATCGGGATGATTCACCAAGCATTATAAAAAGTCTTTTTTAAAAAAACTCAAGTGAACCTTCTTCTTCTAAAAAATTATGCTGCGCGTGTAAAAGGAATTCAGGGTGTTCTGTTTGATGATCAGTTTTATATGGTTAATCACTTCTTGCACTAGTTCACCTTGGTTTATATCTGAACATATTTTTTGATCAACACTTTACTAGGCATAATCCTCACGTACCAGCATCAGTTTATCTCACAAAAAAAAAATATGGAGCAAGAAGCAGTCCTTCAAAAGCCAGTACTATTAGTGCAGAATTTTGCATCAGACAGAACTTAATGTATGAGAGATAAGTAGCATGTTTTTCAATACCATACTGGTATTATATTTCAGCTGCAAAATCCAGATCCCATTTTGTTTTTCCTCTTCGGATCAACTGGCAAAAAAGATACTAGAGGTATAAGATTCTTTTTGTCTTTCATCCTATAATGTTGTTTTGGCTTATATAACCTAATTCACATTTTCCTCTTTTCATCCACTTTCTGTACCAGCTATGAGAGGGGCTGCCTTAATAGTAATTAGTTCTCAATTACAGAACGCCTGAACACATTAAACATTGCTAATTACTGAGCTAGAAAACTAAGGAAGAGTGAGAACTCAGACTTGGGCTCAGTAATTCACACGGTTATTTTCATGGGATCTTTCCACAAACCTGCATTCAGATACAAAAGGACTGTACCTTTTGCTGTGCTCTCTGACTCAACAAGTGGTACTCCATGTTTTCTTTCAATCCCTGAGGACTTCCTGATTACTTTTTTTTTCATGTTCATCATACCACTCCAGGGATCAGTGCTTCCTTCTGTTTACACTTGAGGATGAGAAAGAGCTCCCACAGGATTTTATCAGTGACGGGCTTCAAACAGCTGGAAGGCTGATGGTGATTGACATCAGACACTCCACACACACGTTTAACAATTCAGCATGCAGCCCACTCCCAACCCTTACAAATGTCAGAGACGAACAATCAGGACTGGTACTGGACCTACAACAGATCTGGCATTGCACGGCACTATGCCTCCAGGTCAGCCTTAGCTTCTCTTTTCAATTAAAGTAGTAAATTAGGTGTATTAAGTACACCCTTAATTCTTTGTTGGTTTGGATGTCCATTGTTCTGAAATCATTAAAACTCAGTAAGCAAAAAATGGCTCTGCTGCAAGTAAACCAATACCGAAAGCACCAGAAACAATGGACTCCAGTTTGTTTGTTTTGAAACCTTGCCTTTTCCCTTTATTGGCATCATTTGAAAGAAAAGACCACAGAAGAGGGAGTTTGAAGAAGAAACAAATCCCTGAGAAAGAACACATGACTTAAAGGAACAAGAAGAAAAAAACATCTAAGGAAGGCTTTCAAGCATGTGTATTTTCTCTTCTTTACACTTTTGTTCCTATTAAGGAAAATTTTTGTCTTATATCATTTAGTTTTCAGTAACACATACTGAAGTCTTGATCCACAAATACCAGAAACCAAAAATAAATGCTATAATAAAATTTTTATTCATAAATGCCACTAAAATTGACCTTCATTTTTACCTGTGACATCCAAGCTTTAGAATTCTGGGCTAAGCACTTATTTGGATGCAAGTACCAAACAAAGAGATTCCAAAAATTTTGGTCCTGCACAGGTATATAGGTCTATCTATCATCTTTTCTAGTGCATTAGCTGAAGCAGGCTCAGCTACTCAGAATGAGGAACAAAAAGCATGTGCATAGCTCTTTACTAGATCAATCTTTAATTATGATACAATAGGTAACTTATTTTTACGTCTTATTTATAAATCAATTTCTCCAATATGATGCACTTCAAAAACATATAACATCCACCAGATATAGGCAGATACTGAGGGTGATCTTGGTCCTTTTGTCACAGAGCAATCAACAAGATACAGATGATTTTCCTGCAAGAAATTCATTTGGTCTTGGTAGTCAGCTGTTGGTTGGCTTTTTAAGTGGATTTTCTTTGAATGATGGCCCATGGTGCTGAGCATTTATGCAAGACAGACCATGCTAGAGACGACCACAAGCACTAATACCCTTCCCTGTGCATGTACAGCTGTAGCTCAGTATTTGATTCTGTACAGATATTTGTTTGTTTCGCTGACATCTAGGTTGCATTCCCCTTTCTTTTTTATTATTCAGTGTGATTGACACTGGGCACCACATCTAACTGGCAGTATTGAAAGAAACAGCAGCCAGAACTATAGAACATGACTTTAGTAGCATAGTCTTCAGAGAACTACGCCAAGTCAGGCTTCAAAAGAGGGTAGAACCAATCAAGACTCATACCAAAGAGGTGCGTTCATCCCACAGCCTGACTAGTCTGTGCAAGCAGGCTTCTACCCTGCTATCCCATAGCAGCTTAGGATCATGGTTGGGGTGTCTCGTCTCCAAAATGTGAAATGAGGTTTCTGATCACTTTCTGTTTGTCCTATCTGCACTCTCTGAAGACTCCTATCCAGCCACCCCGTGCCAGAGAAATGCACAACTCCTGCCAAGCGCCACCTGATGCCAGGCACTTGCACTCCTCACTTCCCTCAACTTTATCACATCCTTTTGTTGGGCTGGGAATGCTCATAACCTTGATTTTACGGCATAGCTTCCTGGTGAATAAACAAACATATGCCATAAAGAGCAAAAAACAGTAAAATGCAAACAATGCTAATAAACTGAGAAGACTGAATGACAAAATTTGAGTATTATGCTTCAGACTGAATGGTTTATGTCAGACTGGTTCATGTGCAGACATATGTGTGTAAAGTGAGATTTTGATCTTCAATTTTTCAGAAATGTCCAAGATTTAAGAAACTGAAAAATGAGAACTTCCAAGCACATTGCACTATTTCTCAATGGACAAACATTGCTTATGCTTCCTATGATCAGTTTGGTAAAGGTTAATCTTTTTATAGTACATCTACTAACTTGTATATGGGTAAAGCACGCTGATGATAACATTTTAAAAGAGCTTTTAGCAGGAAAAATTTAATTATTCCTATTTTTAGGAAAAAGTAAATGGTTCCTAGCATCTACTCATTAAAGGCTGCTATATTTTAACACACATTACAGTAGAAGCACTATCCATATAACCATAACTTTTTGATTAATGAACTTAAACACTCATTTGACAAGACTTCCACAAAAAGTGATGTGGCTTTTTAAAAACGTTAATTTAAATACATTAAAGTATACTAAAAATGAACAATTAATGCGAAAATAACTTTGTTTCAACTCAGTGTATCTTAGATTTGGGTGATCAAGCTCTCTCATGCCATTTTGAGACAATTTAGGCCATTTTGTGTCACTCTAATGATGCAAGAAGAATGACATCTCTGAAGGGCTGGTTTGGCCTTACAAAGTTACATGGCTCATTTCAAACCACAGTGGGTGCTTACTGGCTTGTGTGCCACATGGAGAGAATTTGAAAGATGAGAATTTGCCAAGAACTGTCTGCCTGCTCCTCTTTCATAGTTATTTCTGCTAAATGAAGTTGCAGTCATGTTTCTTCGAGTATGTTCAGCTCTCCATTTGCAACATGTCACTGACATTGTACATTCTATGCAGCAAATAAGAAGTTTCATCATAAAATACCCATCAAAACACACAACTTCTGAGCATGTCAAGCACTAGACTAAATTCAAATAGAATGGTTACAAAAAGCATTTTTCTGAAGTTAAGACATAATAAAAATATTAAAACCTCTCCATAATCTCTTGCATCTAATTTTCTGTTAATTTCAAAGTCCTCAAAAACTATTTAAAGATAAAAGCAAGAGGATTCCAGATGCTGCATACAACTTGACTTGCTTTCCCAATTCACAGCTAGGCATTCTGTTTGCTTCCTTCCAAATGAGAAAAATAACTACTTGGAAACACAAAATCTCCTATATTTTTCAACTTAAGAATTGACTCGTCTCTTTTTAAGTGAAACATCAAAATATTTTCTCACCAGTTCACTTTCCCCCTCAAGATCAAAGACAAATTACTTGACTAAATGTGAAATTAAGTACCTACAACAAACTTTTAATAGAAAGCTTTAAAACTAGGATTTTTGTCTCAGAAGTAACTATCTTTCATGCTTATGAATTTATTTTCCTGGCTCTGTGGAATCCTGGCATTCATCTTTGTTGCAATATTGTGTCTACAAAGAGGCAGTGAAACAATCTCGCATTCTGATGTTGATACGGTGTTTCTGAGGACTGTCAAGCACGTAGGGGAGAAAACAACTAAAATAACAGTGCTAATACAGCGGATAGCATGCTCATTTTGGAGTTGGTCTCCAAGGGAAAAAATGTTACTATTGTCAATACATCTGCTCTTAGTTTCATTTACACTTCGTGCTTTGAAGAAGTCCAGGATTTCCTTCTATTAACGCAATGCTTGATCTGCAATATTTTTTATGTTATTTTTAATGAAATAACTATATGTCAGTGTTTTGTATTGCTTTTCTAAAATGCTTTGCATTTATAATATCAGTCTTCTCTGTGACACCTGAAATTTCAGTACCCCAAATGCAAGCAGATCGAAAACCAAACCACTTAATTATGTCTATATGGCAAAGCATCCTAAAGCAACGGCATATGATTTTTTATTTGTTATCTAGGTATTGCAGAAGCCCACATTGATGCAGACACACCACTTGATACATAAATATTCCAAGAAAAACGTAACAGATGTAACAGTACTACGAAACACACTTTCACATGGGCTTTTAATTTATGGCATTCCAAATCAAAAAAGAGGTTGTTCAGACAAGAAATAAAAACATTCCATGGAAAAGTGATATACGAAGGAGAAACTATTGAAATGCATATTTAAGGCACAGATTATAAAATAATAAACCCCATATTGTTTAAAATCTGTGTAAGACCAGCTAACTTGATCTTTTAAAATTGTTTCCAGTATATGCTCACCATGTGTGGTGCTACCCTGTGGCTTGTTATTTTACTTCAATGGCAGAGGGGGGAAACCAGCAAAGCTCAGTAACCATACTAGATAGCTGAACGTAACCATGGAAGCATTTGTCCACTTGTCAGAGCCTCTCCAGAACGATTCAACCATTCATTTCATTGAATCAATATTGAAGCTTTTAGGATTTATTACTTGAGAGAGGAGGAAAACTAACGAAACAAACTCCTCGTTGCTCCCCATTAAATACAACTTGTCACAGTAGGCATATTCATACCTTGTAAACACTTTTCTGATGCCATGTGGGCTATGTTACTGTCTCTCCTGATGAAGATTACTAGTAAGGCATTTGCATTCACATGCCTGATACTCATTGAAAGAACTTAAAGGTTTCTGACATATTCTGCTGTCCCGTATAAAAGCTGAATCAAATAGAAAGACAAAAGCTGGAAGAAAACAAGGGTGGGAGGAATCTATTTTAAAATTCATGAAAACGCCCCCTTCAAAGAGTCTGTTTCTACTAGATCATTCTTGTATTTATGTCATAAACTGAACATCTGTAATCATATGTTAAGTGCTTAAAAAAGTTGAATGGGATGATTTGTTTTACAAGTTTTTTTCATATTTGTTAAAATACATTATATTTATCTAAAAATGACAGAGGCAAATTGAAACAAACATGTTTTGTATGGAAAACAACCATTTCTTAAGCTGTATACTGATAAGTATTTGAGATTACAAACAGCTATATATATTTTTGTTGTAATCAATTTTATATTGAAAACCGGAAAGAAAGCATAGTAAGATGTTTACAACTACAATATTATTACTTACTACTAGTATCAGGAGCAGAGAGTATCAACAGTTTCATTTACACCTGGATGCCCTTATAGGTGAAAACTGAAGGCACATTAAACACAGAATACAATATTTGTCAATACAGCAGGCTGTGGATATCATACCTGCTTCTATATCATATTCTTTATGACTCTGAATCAGACCCTTTACAACGAGATAGCCTCCCTGGTCTTGCTCCCACTCTCTTCTACTATTCCCTCTCCCTTTGATAAAAAGCTGCCCGGCATACACCACCATTCCAGCCACAAAGAGCTTAAAACAAAGGATGAAAGTAATGGTAGGATATCGCAGAGAACTCTCTTGCTTGCCTATAGGCCCCTGCTAACATGGTAAGAACAGCAGAGGCATGGAAGAGGCAGCTGCAGAGCTGACAGGATTGCGGGGGTACCCAGGCCAGCATGAGGGCATTTTCCCACTCAGCGGAATGACACCAAAGGACAGTTTGCCAGAGAAAACTTTTCTCAGCTGTAGCTGTAGATAGCATTGTACCAATACAGAATACATCCACTGTAGAAACTCATGAGCCAGTGAGCTTGTAAGTGAGGAAAGTTTATACCAATTAAAATATAATCTTCGTGGCATATAATATAAGCAGGTCTAAAGGGTTATAATATCAGCACGCTCAGAAACATACAAGTTTACAGGCTTTCGCCTTACAGAATGCATAATTACAAAGCAACAAAGCACCTACACAGCTACTTCAGGATTTTATCTCCATAAGTGACCGGACCTTACTGGTTTTACTCACCCATCCACAAGTGAGTGTTCCCTTCTTTCGGGCTGGATGTACCCTGCAGGCATCCCTGCTGGTGCAGGATCCACACGGAAGCTGCCTGCAGCCTCAAGTTTGCCACACTGCCACAAGATGACTTACGGTGTACCAAAGTCAATTGCAATCATCAGAGCTCTGCCATTACTCCTGTAATTCCTACCTGGTGTGGCTCTTAGGACAAATCACTGCCCATCAGAGACAACTGCAAGAGGGGAAGATGGGGAGACCTAACTCTTTTGTCACTATCACAAAATTTCATTATGAAGAAATGAAAATATTTGTATTATGTAATTCAACAACAGTTAAAAACAGATCTCCTCAACACTCTCTCCTTGTAAATTTAAAACTCCTAACTAGATGTTTGTGATGTCAACATTAGTGGAAAGGGAATGAGAGTGTTACAGTGATACAGCTCACCTGGTAATCTGGTTCCATTGAAACAAGTCATGTTAACACTGCTGAACACCTTCAAAGCTAAAATACAGGTCTTCTGAATGATTTTCATCTGAGGAAACTCAAGCAGACAAGCAGCTTACCATAAGTGTCCAATGTGATTCTGCGACTGGGAAAGAAAAAACAAACACATCTCATCTTCAGATACACCAACAGCAGACTAGTTGAGGTGGCAGAATTACTTTTGTACATAGGATTAACGGGGTGGATATCTGAAATTGCATAAATACTGGTGTCTGCATTTTAAAAACAATGCTGAAACCCACAGAGGACCTAAATAAGTGAAATTCCCCAAAACCGAGACCTAGGGAAAGCAGAGAACAGAAGTCAACAAATTCTGAATGCTTAATTAATTAAAAACAAACGAGATGAAAACTTGAGGACAGTGCAAATATTCCCTCAGAATAAAAACAAGATAAATACTGAAAGGTTTCCTTACTTTACTAGGGAAAATATACGAAACAGTAACAGTTACGGACACAATTTATTAGAGTCATCCACTAAAAATTGGAAAGAATCTATGATAATCTCTAAAGCAAACAAAAAAAGCCAAAAACCAACCCACCAAAAAAACCCAAGAAAAAACCCCAAACAACCAAAAAACCCTCCCAAAACCCACCCCAAAAATAATTTCAGTTATTACACTACCAAAACACTAATTCATCAATAGACAGGAACTCAGATTCTAATAACAAAATCCATCTGTGAACAATTTGAAAGAAGTTTTCAAGAAACTATACTGCATTTTTGCATCCTGTTTTTACCATAACTGAATGGGGTCCCTGATAGATTTACTTATTGAGACAGTACTTAAGTAGTAAATCAGAAGCAAATACGCAGTTATTAACAGTTTTTTGAAAATAAAATATCAACCAACCAATGCACCCTACTGGCTGCATTGTGGAAGGCACACAGTGTATTTCTAATATGGATACACATTAAAATAAATACAGTTAATTAAAAGAGTTACTGATTCCTGTCAAGTAACAAAAGGGGAACACCAAATATGTAAAATATTACATCAGGAAAATACAGTCTCAATCCAAAAGTATTTTTTCATTTATTGTCACTTAAACCATTACAATAATAAATTAAACAATTAAATTTTTGGGTCATTTTTAACCCATTTTTATTGTTGGAACCTTGTTAACTAAAAAGAATTTATGGTAATTTTGAGGATCAATGGTTGGACTTTATGATATTAAGTCCAACCTAAACAATTCTATGATTATAGCTAAATGCATACATGCAAGTATTTCCACTGGAGAACAGACTATGCAGTGTCTGTAGATTTAGCATTATTCGCTTCTTGCATTCTTTTATAGAGATCTTCAGAAATTCCTCTTACTGCATCTTACAGCCATGGTTTAATAACTTCCTTTGGTACATACTGAAGCTGCAGAGCTACCTTGACATAACTATTTCCTAAAATTTTACTACCATTCCCAATTACCAAGCAGAGAAGTAGAGGCAGACAAAGGCTGTATATGTACTTCTGTATGAGTCTCTTAATGAGTCACAATTTATCATGTCATTCAAGCAATTAAAACACATATTTAGACACTTCAACACTAGCTACCGAAATGTAAATCTAGCCTGGTGGTACCAAATCATAGAATGACTTACAGAAATTGTGGTGGCACATGACATGAGGTAACTTCCAGATGGAAACAATATGTTTAGGATATTTTTTAATAAAAAATGACTAACAAGTTATATCAGCCCTTCTACATCTCCCTTACAATTCTTTCTGTTAATTTCTTAAGATTTTCCTTATACTTCTATGAGTATACTTAACTTCCTAGCTCTGATCAGGCCACACAAGAAATAACATGACCTAGAGGAATGTGGTACAGATCCATGCAGTTGCTCTTGGAATGCTATGGTGTAATTAACACTGACCCTGTTGCTCATTGAGAATGCACTACTAGGATATGCAAAGTAACTTACATGGGAATGGAGAAAGGCTGTATTCCTATTAGCATTCATGGGAGCTATGCAGCTCCAGTCTTGTTCATCAAGTTTGGAATATACCCTTTTGTTATTGATGGGAAAATGTCACCAGTTACAAATGGTTACACACAGGGGTGTAGCAGGGTCAAAGCAAACTCCAGTACTTTCTTTCCCCTTCTAAGGCAGAGTGCTGCTTCAGCAGTTCTTTTTTGACCTGATAGTACACCTCTTTAGATAAAATAAATTGTGAAATTCCCTGTTCTGATCTTTGCTGCAGCCTCACCACCCAAAGATTAAAGAAAACCTCCAAAAGGATATTCCATTAGTGGTGTGTGAGGGGACAATCATTAGACACCACTGCAGGAATCCTTGCCTATGAAGTCTGGGTTCAAACTCCTCTACAGATCCACCCACAGCTCTGATGAGTCTCATAAAACAGTCTTTCAAAAGCACGAATAGGGTCTGAGCCATCAGTTTCCCAGCTACAGACAACTACAGTTATTTCACTTCTATTACTGAAAGCTTCCTTTAAAAAATAAAACAGAACTGCTTGGTGCTGCAAATATTCCTTGCCAGATATGGCACGACACATCCTAACAGAAGAAAATCACTAGGCGTACTAGTTTAAAAACAGTCCAGTTTTTGGTGGGCGAGCACAAGCTGCTCGAAGTTTCTACTATGTCCGGCACAGATCCAATCGCTGAAGGCTCTGACAATGGGCTGGTTACCAGCCCAATTAGAGAAGCTGGTAACGCCTCTGTGATGACATATTTTGGGGGAAAAAAAAAAAAAAAGGCGGGAATCCCTCTTTCTTCTCCCAAGGAGTGGTGAGGCGGCTGCCGCGTCCCATCCTGGCAGGGCCCACGCAGCCGGGCCTTCCCGAGCCCGGGACCGCCCTTGCGGTGCCGGCAGGGACCACATGGCCAGCGACGAAAATACAGCGAACAGTTCCCTGATCAACCTTTTCAGCTCTGTGAAACTCTCTAAGAACTTTTCAGTCGATAGAACATGAAAACAATAATATCTACAGACAACCATTTTTTTACGAGTCAGAGAAAAAGTGAGGACACGTGAAGAGAACCAACATGGCGGCACCAAGGTCGNAAAAAAAAAAAAAAAGGCGGGAATCCCTCTTTCTTCTCCCAAGGAGTGGTGAGGCGGCTGCCGCGTCCCATCCTGGCAGGGCCCACGTGGCCGGGCCTTCCCGAGCCCGGGACGGCCCTTGCGGTGCCGGCAGGGACCACATCGCCAGCGACGAAAATACAGCGAACAGTTCCCTGATCAACCTTTTCAGCTCTGTGAAACTCTCTAAGAACTTTTCAGTCGATAGAACATGAAAACAATAATATCTACAGACAACCATTTTTTTACGAGTCAGAGAAAAAGTGAGGACACGTGAAGAGAACCAACATGGCGGCACCAAGGTCGGTGAAAAGGAGAGGGAGGAGGTGCTCCAGGCATCGAAGCTGAGATTTTTCTACAAGCCATGGTGAGGACTATAATACAACAAACTATTTCCCTGTAATTCATTGCCCACACTAGAGCAAGTGGATGCTTAAAAGCTGCAATCTAGTGAGAAACTCGAACAGAGAGAGAGGACCCTTGCTTCAAGAGACAGAGAACCCTTGCTTCCAAAGTAGAACAACTTATCCTTAAAAAACTAACGAACTATAATGACCCACGCTGGGCAGTTGTGGGAAGACTGCTTGGCCCATGAGGGACTCACGTTACAGCAGGCTGGGCAGGACTGCTGTTCATGAAAATTAGAACCACACTAGAGAAATTCACAGAGAACTGTCTCCTGTGGGAAGGACCCCACGGCACAACAGAAGAAAGAACTCCTTTCCCTGAACGAACTGAAGAAAGATTCTTAGAAAGTGAAAGACTCACCAAAACCCCATGTTTTGTCTCCTTGTGCTGTCACTGGGAAAGAGGGAGGGGCTGGGAAGAAAATAAGTGTTCTAAAGGTTTATTTCAGTTCTCATTACCCTTTTTACTTCTATTTCTCTAATAATAATAAATCTTCTCACTGTTCTAAGTTTTGAACTTGCTTTGCTTTGAAATGTTTTTCCCCTAATCCTTATCTCAGCTCATGAAGTTTTTGTGTTAATTTCCCCTCCTCAGCTCAACTACAACAGAAGAAAATAAGTGATTAGGTTGGTTTTTTTTTGGGGGGGGGCGGTGCCTGGCACTTAACCAGTGTCAAATCCCAACACTAGGTTAAAACTAATTTTCTTCAATTTCTGATGCCATGAGAAAACTTTGTTTATGGGAAATTAATTCAGTTTTGTCATCTTCAATATTGCTCTTTTTGGAAATACAGTTGTGGAAGATTCATTCTGCTTGCATGCATTTGGCATCCCCAGAAAGACATAAAATCATTCTGGGACTCCGACAAATATGTTCACACATTTGTCACATAATCTGACAATCCAAGCTTGTCTTTGTTGGATAGCGGCTTCTATGCGGGGCTGTATCTAAGCCTTCAGTGCAGCTGTGTTAATCAGCACAAGCTGTGCTTCTGACCCATGATAAAAATAGAAGGCTTATTTCTGAGCAGGCTTTTATTAGGAAGACGCTATGAATGAAGAAAAGAAATTGCCTCTCTAGGAGAAACCACACTGTTCACAGTTAATTACACCTGAAATACTCAGCAAGGAAAATGTTATGTGGGTCCAAGCGTCAAGCAAATATCCTTAGCTAGGCTACTAAATGGTTTAGAAAGTGTCCTGACTTGTAAGAAACTTCAGTTTGAGGAAATTCTAGCTACACATGGTATCCACTGGGCTATTTTAACAAATGCAGAATAAGAAAGCCTGAAAATTAGCTTTGACTAAGTAGGCCCAACTTCCTGCAGGAACGAAATCACATTTAAATGCTAGTACTATTCCATGCTTCTTCACAAAGGGCAGTGATCAGACCTGCATGAAGTGGCCAGCTTGTTATTTTATGCTGACTTCTGTACCTGAGAATATTTATATTCTTTCAGGCGAACCTCTATGCTCTTGAGAGAAATGTATTGTTCTTGTTGCTGATGCTATTTGGCTAGGGGGTACCCAGTACCTAGGAATACCTTTATTTTAACTGATCCATCCCTCATCTGTGGAGATTGACAGCAGATCAGCAAGCCTGTCTGAGTCTGAGTCTGACATTGATCTCAGCACAATCCATGTCTACCCGTGAGAAACTTAATCAAGAGAAGCAAGAAATTCAAAACAATAAACGGAGTAAATGGTAAACACAGCTGCAGCTGGCTTCTGTTTGGATTCTTGGGATGCCTGTATTGTAGATAACTAATAATAGTATAGTGTAGTTAAAATAGCCAATGAACCTGTTGTAGTAGTTAAGTAACCAATGGACAATGAGCACAAATGATAAACATACAAAAGTGTATATATGACACTGGCTTTTGGAATAAACGCTTTTTGCCTGCACACACACACTGGACTCAGTGTGTGTCGCACGTCCGCCTCAACTGGGACACTCATCCACAACAGAACACTGTTTTATGGTAGATACAGATAAATGTATGTATGTATCTATGTATATACGTATGCGTATGCATACATATATGCATATATATATATGCATATATATATTTACTCTTTAAAATAGCCTGAGACACCATGAACACCATGCACCTTCACAGTTTGTTTTACAATACCTGGAAACGTGGCTTCAATTAAGCTTCTGTAGGTGTGAATGTGACACTTCACAGAGCTACACAATTGTTAGCTCTTATTTTTATGTCTTCAGACTCAAGTCACCTAGTTTTCAAAAGTAAAGCCATTAAGAAATTCTGTCTTTTTTAGTATCAAACATATTTCTAACTGATTTGGTTGTTCTGGAAACATTGCAAAATAAGGCTCAAAAACAAAACGGGAAACCCCCCCCCCCTATTTAAAATTACCGTAAGGTTAATCTGTCTATGAAGCAGACTAGCAAACACATTTGTCTTCAGAAATTTTTTTACAAGAGATTTAGCCTAACCTTAGAGCTGTCAGGTTTTTTAAGGAATACTGTTCTTGGTCCTGCTGTAATGAAAAACTTCCTTCTAAGGCTGTGGCAGGAGAAATGTACACCAGATTAAATTTACTAGTTAGACTAGGACATCTGCCTATTGCCTCAGCACCCCAAAAGCTGCTGACAGTCCGCTAGAGAAAAAAAAATATTCTACTAGAGAAGGAAGGTTGAAATATCTACAGGGCTTAATTTGTGGTACCTCACTTGTGAGAAAGATCTATCACTGCGGGCTGCACTTCTGTACCTCTGCAGTAGTAGTTCTGAGGGGACAGGTGTGAAGGGATATAAAGAAACTGCCTGGCAACTTCTGACGGCGCAGCAAGGCGGCAAGAGCCAGGCGGGACTAAGAGGCACAGAATGTGGAGAGGAACTGCGAACGCTAACTGGCTAAAAGGGTCTCAGAAGAACCCTCTTAATGACCGAAATACATGGCAACTTCGTGCCTCTGACCAACCTCCACTTCTCCAAGAGGAGGATCAGCAAGAGCAATGTATTAAGAAGAAAATCCCATAGAGGCATAGCACACGGGCGGCTCGCGGGGAAGGCGGGAGTTGAAGTGCTTCCTCGCCCGGCAGCGCCGGTCCTCGGACCCGCGCTCCGGCCTCCAACGCCGAGCGGCTCAGCCACAGCGCTCTTTGGGCCGCAGCGGAGCGGCGCGGGGCAGAGCAGTACGGGGCAGCGCCGGAGCGGGTCGGAGCAGCGACAGTGCCAGTGCGGACAGTACCGAGACCCGCCCTCCCGCCAGGCAAGCCCGGCCGGGCCAGCCCCGCCGGCTCCTCACGGCCGAGCCCCGGGGCCGCCTCCCGCCACCCCCGCCCCCAAGGCTACGCGCGGTCGGCGTTGGGGCGGGGCGGCGCTGCGGACGTGGCGGCACGGCCGCCATCGCGGCGTTTCCCATGTGGAGCAGGGGCAAGTAGAGCCGCGGCCCGGGGCGGGGCGGCGAGGCCGGGCCGGGCTGGGCAGGGAACTGCTCTCACCTCCCCGCGGCGGCGGGGCCGGTCGTTACTGCGCCGGGAGCGAGCTGGGCGGGGGCGAGGAGGACGGGCCGGCGTGGGGCTCCCCGCGGAGGGCACCACGCCTTCGGTCCATTCCACAGGGCCACCCGCGGAGCATGGCCGGCAGAGGCGCCTGCAGCGGCCCGCAGCCGCCCGCCGTGGCGCAGCCGCCCGCCGGCGGACACCTGTACCCCTTCGTGAGCGCGGAGAGCGAGGGGCCCGAGGAGGAGGGCGAGGTGTCGGAGCTGCGGCCGCGGGGCAGGGAGAAGGTCCGGCGGAGCGCGTCAAGAGACAGGCTGGATGACATCGTCCTGGTGACGAAGGACATCCGGGAAGGGGACACGCTGAACGCGATCGCGCTGCAGTTCTGCTGCTCGGTAAGTGCCCGGGCGGCGCGGGGCCGGTCCCGGGCCGGCTGCGCGCGGAGGCAGCGCGTGGGAAACGCCGTGTTTCTCAGAAGTGGAAAATGACGTCGGAGTGGTCGTGTTACAGCGCAGGGTTCCGGTTCCGTGGGCCTTTCCCCTTAAAACTATCGTAACTCTGAGAATAACGTGCATAACTTTGGTGACGCTCTCTTAGTCTGCATATTACACTCGAAGCTGTGCTCTAGTCACAGGTCGGCACGTATAGTGCCATCCTCGCTGTTAGGCTGGGTGACGCGGGGGTTGTTGGTAAACTGTCTTAAGGGTTTGTGTGGAGCCCTAATACCGTTAAAATAGTGAGAAAAATCGGCCGTATTTTTCTTTTGAATTCTGCTAAATTGCCCTAATAGTTTAAGGATGAGCATGCTGTACTTTTGGGAGCCTTCCACTCCTCTGCACCCTTCTTTGTGCTCACCTCTTCTAGCTCAGTTTTTATACTAGTCTGGTGAATGTCCTGCCTACCTAGTAATTTTGGCTGGCCGGTACTGATTAAGGCAGTGGCATTGGTCTTGGTTGATGTTTCCAGTTTTAACAGGAAATCAGCTGTGCGTGTTGGTGAGACTGACTGCTAAGTGCGCAGGTCAAGTTCAAAATCTGTGTTTACAGAATCTGCTGTCATCTAATTCTTCAGGCAGAAACAGAATTGGGGGCCTCCTGTTGTGGCTTTAGGTATTAAACTCTTGGTATAACTATTTCCTAATCATGACAGGCCTTAGCCTTGTTAATCGAGTCTTGGCTTCGGAACCTGCTGCAGTTAAGTATTTTGAGCAGGTTTACTCAATCAGGCCTCACTAAGAAAGGAACGATAACTGAGTTGTGTTCTTTCTTGCAAATTGAAGAGAATGTGGAAGAGAGATCCTGGAGCTTGAGGCAGAAAGTCCAACTTGCATTGTAGTGGAATCATAAATTGGTGGGGTAAATGCTGCATTTGGCAGTCTTTTATTCTTATCTAATTTATTCAGCATCATACACATAACAAATAACACTGTCATAGGAAGAGAAGGACTTCTTCACATTAAAAAGATTCGTGTGAACTTGGGTATAGTGCATCTTAAAATGGGCACAATTCTTGTGTGCTTTGCAGGTGCTGGAGAAAAGCACTGAGTTATGGTGTGTTTTTAAGTACTTCATTATGGTGAAGTTTGTGGATGTGCCTTCTGTAGTAAGGGAGTTACCACCTGAAAATGAAACCAGTGATTATCCAAGGGCACTTAAACCCCTGCAGAGTGTTTCACGTTACACTTAAAATCTGATCTTATTGAAAGCAGAATGATATCCATTTTGAGCAAGAATAGGGAAAGGGGAGAGCTGCCTTGGGTGAGATAGATGACAGTTTAAAAGTTACACTTTATTTCTGCCTTAGCCCCCAGAAGTAGCAAAAAACCATGTGGCTGAATGAATTGCAGACTCATAATTTGTAATAACTCCTTACTCAGACATTTTCCACTGAATTAGAAATTAACAGTAATTTATCTAATTTGAAAACAGTGAGGTGAAGTCTCATTCATTTCACAGAGATAATTGCCAGCTGGTAGTTGAACATACGTGTAAGTAAATACATCAGTGTGAAGTGACTTTCAGTCTTCTTATCTGTGAGGAGGTTTTTACCTTATAATTAGTTTCCTTCGTGCTGTAAGGTTCAGATTTGGTCTTTGACCTCTCTGACTTCATGAGAGGATATCAATTAAAAAAAAAAAAGAAGAGGTAATGGTAATATAAACCAAAGGCCTTGCCTTAGATTGAGACTTATTTTGAGCAAGAATACAGAGGAGGAGAGCTGTCTTGGCTAGGACAAAAACAAAGACCTTGCCTTTTGTTTCCTTACAAAAGAATTGTATTTCGTAAGGGTGTAGTACTATTAAGAGAGTTGGGGTTTGATGGAGTTTGATGTTTTAGCTGTTGTTTTCATTTTTAGGTTGCAGATATCAAGAGAGTTAACAATCTTATCAACGATCAAGATTTTTTTGCCCTGAGGTCTATCAAAATTCCAGTGAAAAAGTTCAGTGTATTGACTGAAACGCACATCTCTCCAAAAGGAAGACCAGCTCTTCGGCCTGTTCTGTGTTCCCCAGAAGAACAGGAAACATCTCTTTGTGATAAATTCTCTGCTAATGAGACTGCTGGCAGCTTCTTAAAAGAAGTCGATCGAGATATAGAAGAAATAGTGAAGTGTAATGATACAAAGAGAGAGAATCTGAACGAAGTTGTTTCTGCTTTAGCAGCCCAACAGATCTGTTTTGAAACTGATGGTAAAACTAAAAAATGCAAGGATCCTTACTACGGAGCAGACTGGGGTATAGGATGGTGGACAGCAGTAGTGATTATGTTGATTATTGGCATAGTAACTCCGGTTTTTTATCTCCTGTATTATGAAGTTCTAGTGAAAGCAGATGTCAGTCACCATTCTGCAGTGGAACCTCCCCATTTGTTTGTCACAGCAGTATCGCGTCAAAAAGAAATAGAAAATTGAATAAATTCAGCAAATACTATAAAAGTTGATAATCAAGGAGACCTTCAGCATTAACAATGGAAGACCCTAGACAACTGTTATTTGTTGATACATAACATAACCCTAGCTAAAGGGGAATCCACAGAATGCAAAATGCACTTGGAACACAGAGAAAAAGTGTACTGATATGTGGCTTGCCTTTGTAGGCAAGGATATTTTTGGGGATCAGATAATCTCTGAATATGCCTGAGACAGGCAATTTGCAAGATTGGGGTGTAAATTAAGGTATAAAGTAATCTCTGAAGTTTTGCACTTTTTTCTATTTTGATAGTTATGTTTCTTAATTAATGATGAGGTGAAAAAATGTAGTTTGAACTAATACACCAGGAGTCTCACTGTGTGTTTTGCAGCCCAGAAATGGGCATATGGGGATATCTAACTTTTAAACATCTGAAGGTATTTATAGAATTCATAGTACACTTGACATTTTAATATCAGGTTTACAGTTGTAAGTTAAAGTGATGTTCTCATAGTTTTGTCTTTCTTACAGAGTAAGATTTTTTTGAAACTCAAGCATTCAATAATTAATTGCCACTATGAAGTTCTTCTTTACAATTGACTATTTCAGAGGCAGTAGCAGATACTCAAACTGGAATCTTGAAATCTTGTGCCTATGGTCAACCCATTCTTTAGTACTTTTCCATCTAGGCAGTAGGATAATTTGTTTACTCTGTGTGTGACTGACTCTCTGCCTCAACACAGTCCAGTTAGGAGTCTTTCTGAAACTTTACATTCCTCCTTGGTTATCCTAGTGAAAACTGACTGGACTGCATTCTCATCTGGTCCTCTGTGTGTAGAATGAAGGAAGTGCAAAAGTGTGGCACCTTGCTGTAACGTCCCCAGTAGTCCTTATTTTCTGCTAATAGATTTTTTTCCCCCCCACTGCGGTTAATCTCAGTTCAGGACCAACTGATTCTTCAGACAGCAGTCGTGTGGGTACTGAGCATGCTAATGGTCTTGTGCCCATGAACCTCAAGCACTTAACTTTTTCCTGAAATGTCCTAGAAAACTTTTAATGCCTGCTAGCAAATGGCAGCAAAATAGACAACATGCAGCTTCAGACTTGCGCTTTACGTATTAGTGTGTTCATTAACCACTCTGCTCTTGAATGTTTCTCTTGGAGTTTCATGATCAACCTTGCTTTTCCCCTCTTCCCCATCCGAAAATAATACAAGATAAAAACCCAAAAAACGTAAAACAAATAAAAACCCCACACCTCTGGACTCTTCATACAGAAAGGACGTACTTGTGTACTCAGAATACTTTTAAATAAAAACTGAGATGGTGCCTATTTTTTTTTCTGTTACATTTGCCTTGTGGAGCAGGAATTCCATTGCCCTGTTCAAAAAAGTGTTTATTACCATAACCCAAGATAATTACCTTGATTAAGACTTATAAAGAGAGAAGTAGAAGAACAGTCAGTATCCTTTAAACTACTTTTGTAACCTTCCCAATGAGTGTCTTTAGTAAGTACATACAGTATAAAAAATCAGGTGTAAAGTGACTGTTTTCTAACCATTGAAGTATTCCAAAGTGCTTTATCAGATTCTGAGAGTAAAGAATTAGGCCCCATCTATTCTTGGGGCACTTGTTGCCCCGAGAAGTGGAGCAGATAGTCTTCACTGGCATGCGTATATGAACAAGAATTGGCCAACTTGTATTATAGTGAAATTAAGGCAGGCCAAAACTTTAAGGAAAATGGTGTACAGTTAGGTATGTGACCTATGATCTGTGGCTTTTGAACTCTTTGATTCAAGGAGCATCTGTGGAGATACTGAGCCTACTTACAGTCTCCACAATAGAAAGGGACTACAAACAGGCATGAACTTGATGGTTTGCATAACACTTGTTTTCAGAGATCTTTTAAAATGGTAGTTCATTCCATTAAGAGAATATGCCAGTAAGACAAGCATGAACGCTGAGGTAGCAGTTCTAATGCTATATGAAAAAATGCTTTACAAAATAATTTATGATGGCTAAAGTGATACTTTAGGGTAGTATACATAGGATAAAGCTCCTATGGTTAAAACTTAAAAAGGTGGCTCACTCAGACAAGAAAGCTTTGGCACATGAAATCAAATGTTTTCTATATAGGATGAAACTTGGTATATAACATGTCAGTTTTTTGCTGCAAGCCTTTTTATTGGTTTGCTTCTTCCCTCATCATTCTGTTGATGAAACTCACCAGTTCTAATACTTTATCCTTCCATTTCTTACGGATTTGTCAAAGAACATTAAATTAGCTATTGTGATGATGCGGCATAAGCCTAATTTACAGCACATATCTGAACTGATGGTTATTAAATTGCTGTTAGTGCACAAGTGAAATTAACTTCCGTTGTGGTTTGACTAGGTCAGGAAGGTCTCTGTTCTGTTGATATATGGATACAGAGGTCTGTAGAGGTACAGCTGAAGAGCCCTCTAGTGTGTCCCAGACTTTGGGCTTTTACAGTGTTGAAGACCTGTGGCTTACTGGCACTGAGTTAAGGGTCATGGGCC
Organism: Oreocharis arfaki; assembly: GCA_013398015.1. Lineage (NCBI taxonomy): Eukaryota > Metazoa > Chordata > Aves > Passeriformes > Paramythiidae > Oreocharis > Oreocharis arfaki. Next base: position 414,434 of record VZRR01010573.1, on the reverse strand, counting down.
TTGATTTACCTTAGGATCAACAGTCTTTAGAAGAACACAAAGGGACAGCTGTTTTATTGGACCATACTCCATTCTAACCAAGTGCCTGGCATGTTTTAACATATGTATTATGTAGCATATTTCATGCAGTACATTTTTAATTATGGAGTTAACTTTATCAGAAGATCTTTTCAAGACTGTAGGACTCCTGATCCTGGTAATCTACAAGCATCAGCTGGCTTGGCTTTCTGCAGAATGCAGGGATCTTTACAGCTCTTTTCCAAAGTACAACCCAACTGGTAAGACATCATCTCATGTCAGCCCTCAATAAATAGGGTAGCTGCTCTGTGAGCAATTTTAATCTGATTCAAGTTAAAATCTGTAAGGTTAATCTTTTAGAAACTGACTTGGTAAACAAGCAAGCAAAACAAAAGACAAATAAACGAAAGAAACCTCGAAAACAAACAAAAAAAAAGCCAAAAACCCTACAAAGATGGAATAATTGAGTTGTAAATCACCTTTTGGATTAATTGCAACACATTTTTCTGGAAGGGGGTTTTAAACTTAAGTGCATATTACACTGTTGGATCATATTAAATCTAAATATTTTAAATCTGATATACTTGGGAGTAAGTTCTCACAAATAGTCTTCGTAACTTTTATAAAGGCTGAAAATACAACTTTGTGAAATACTTCTGAGTGAGGATGCAAGTCTTACTTTAAAAACTTCTGCTCCTCTGCTTTTAGAAGAACCTAAGTAATATATGTAAAATAAAAGATTTTATTTTAGACTGCAGTGAAAGGGGTGCATTTAATATATTCTTAGTTCTACGTACTTTGTATGTTTTATTACAGCAGGCCACTACTCGTATTTGTTTCGGCCAATTTTTATGTTTGATCTAAAATAAAAATCCTTGGCCAGCAAGTATTTTGTTGGCAGTAGCTGCATATGGCATTCATATCTACCATACTGTAACTGCAGCCTTAATGGTTTATCCTGTTCATGCCTTGTAAACGTTGAACATTTCTGCATAAATTTTGGACAACTTGTTACTTCTCAGAAATAGGAATGAACAACTAAGGGAGGCATCAGTGAAGTTCTTAGATGGTGATACAACTACACACTGAAAGCAGTACTATTCTTCTGTTCTATAAATAAAGGATTTGAATGTATGCTTGTCCAAATTTGAAGTTTGCTGAAAACTAAAGAACAGTCGTAAGTTTTATTGTTATTATAGTCTTACAATAAATTCTAAGCAATCAGAAAATCAGCTTCTAAGAAGAGGTGCAAGTGTTACACCTTTGGAAGAGCACAATCTCACTGCTTTTCAGAAGTCCCTTGGCCCTGATCTGTGTCCTTGCAGAACTCATACCTAAGTGATAGCCTTATTTGCCATTGCTAAACTAATCCTGGAGGGTCTGACCTAGGACTTTGCAGTTCCCTGGGGATGATAGAGATGGCTACAGTTTATATCTTAAAGGTCTCAAAAAGACCTGGTTTTTACCAGAGTAATAATTCTCAACAGTGCAGTAGGAAGGGATTGCCCATTAGCAGAATGATGAATGGAGAAAGTAATTTGTCCTCAAGAGTTATTGTCTGCTACAGAATAAAGTATTGTACTTGTTAAGGCAAGCCACAACTTGTCAACAAATTGTTACTCATGCAGTAACTCTTCTCTAGTGTTAGTTTTATAGTTCCATCTTTGACAAAAGCCATCTCTGCGTTTCTTGTGTAGGAGGCAAGGAGTTTTGCCATTCACCTTGCATGGGGAGAACAGCGAGCAGAAGCAGTTATAGTCATGGCAAGTGAATTTAATTTTCAGCATGCTTGCCTCATTCACATCTTCTGTCTGTGTTTTGTGTATCACACACAAGAAACAGGCATGCCCATTCAAGAAATAACTGCTGATGTGTGTGATGTTAAAAAAGAAATTAACTGGCAGAATACATTGCCTGTGCAATGCAGCTGAATGTGTATTACACATTGTAGTCAACAATACGTGAGAATAAAAGTGTTATTTTTAACACTTTTTAGACACCTCTGAGGTGTGACCTGCAAAGCATTTTAGTTTCATTTCCTTTACGTATGATAGGTATTTTATCAGAACACGTGAAAATTACACCTTAAGGACCAAATGGTTACTGCATACAGAAGTTCACAGAATAATGCAGAATTGTTTCCCAGTCACCAATGAGGTGAAATACTTTTTTTAAGAAAATAGAGAACAACTCAAAACCAGCTAACAAAAAAACCCCATAATTGCTGATCAATAGTAATGTAATAATACTGAAAAAAAATATTTTTTACCAGCAAAAGAGAATTGGGTACAGAGAATGTGCTGTCACAGTGTTCTTCGAGTATCTAATCTCAGCAGTAAGTTTTCAACACTTCAGCTGTTGGTTCTTAGATAAAAAAAGGATGTTTCCAAACATTCAGGTTTTGCTTTTCTCAGCATTCTCTTGTTTTTCTAATTAAAACATCATGCATTAAAATAGTTCACCACATTCTTTTTCTATATTTTGGGGTTTGTTTCTTACTGATTTGTTGTCTGTTTCTGTCTAGTTTGTTCTGTAGAAAAGTGGACAAGTACATCGACAATTACATAGATAGCTATCATCTGCCAGCTCACTTAACAACTCTGTGAGGTAAGAAAGTATTGCCCTAACAGGTGGAGAAACTGAAGCTAAGGGCTGAAATTTTCATCACTAATGAGTGTACTGGTGTAAACCAGGATTCCATAATTCCTTAAATTCTGCCATATAGTCTAAGCGAAGTTATTCCTTAATTATTATTTATGCTGATTCATAAAGGTAATATATTTTCATGTGTTCTTTTTTACCAAAATACTAAAGGCAATGTGTTCTTCTAACTGGACTAACGGTTCTTCAAATTACTATTATGTTTTTTGTCTATATTACTAAGGTCCTTCCAAGTCAGTTGGAAGTGCATAGTTGTCAATTATTTTCAGTCACCTGAACTCAGAAGTTACATAAAGTTCCTCAGAGGAGTCAGCTGCCAACAGCTTATGTCCATAAAGACCATATGTCTTTTTTTTACTGTGGTCATCAAGATTTTCATTACTTGTTTCAAGAGTTGACTGTTGAGGCATACGATTGACTAGTGCAAATGCTTAGACACAATTTCAAGTAAAATGCATACATTCTTTTTCTGTGCAGAGGAAACACAATGGCATAAAGCTTACTTCAGCAGCAGCCATTCCAGAGGACCTTAAAAAGGCATGTCTGCAAAACATTCGGCAAAAGAACAAATCAAAGGATTCCCTATCCTCTTTTACAGCATAGTACAATTAAACTCCTGTGTGTTTTGGGAGAGTCCGCTTAAAACCAACACAGCTAAAGCATTAGGTCTGTTGATACTCAGCCTACCTCCAGAATTCTGCTTCAAGTAGTGTAAGGCTTGAGCAGTGTGACACACAGAAACAACAGACAGTATGTTGCTTCATCCATATTGTCATCACTGACAGCACCAAAGTCATCTCCATCTTCAAAATAGGAAGAAATGTAACCAATGGGAAAAAAAAATCACTGTATGTGTGGAGAAGACAATTTATAGAAGAAATAGGATTTAAACTGCACTTGAGCACCCACACTTTAAAACAGTAACAGATTCTTGGGAATGAAGAAGGAAAATCCTGTAATGAAGTTCTGATATATATGAAACAAGAGGCATCACTTTTAGTGCTGCAAAGGAGTAATTGTATTGATTGTGTCAGAATACATTGTTATGTACAAGATCTTTTTTTTCAGAGCTCTTCATGAGTAACAAGTCTAGAACACTCACTTAAATTTACAGTACAATGTAGTGCAACAAAGATCATGAATGTAATAATTTCTCCCACAGCAATTCTCCTTTATTGGGAGCTAGGGACATTTCTTGCCAGCACACGCACCATCAATGACTGGGATCTGACTCTGTGTAAATAGGAAAACTACCTTTATACTTCTTTATGCTCTTCTTCATCATATTCCTCTGGTTCTTCTGCTTCATCATCTTCACCTTCATTGTCTTCTGTTTTGTCTTGCTCATCTTTGGATTTTTCTTCTTCCTCCTTTTCTAGCTCCTGTCACAAAGCAATCTCTTTACAAGGTGATCCCACATTACAGCAACAGCATATCCTCCATACTACCAAAGAGTTAAGCTGCAGTTAACAGCAAGACAGTTAGCCTGACAATGCTGTGCAAATGTTGTCTGTCAGTATTTGAACCAAAATGATGTAAAGCACAAGACTTACTAGGTCAAGCATCAGCCGTAAAAAAGCGTGTCTTGTGTAATAAACTGAGATGATGATTTCCCTTTACCATCCACTGTTAGAACAGTTGACAGAAGGCCATGTCATACTTGATAAAGCAATACCACATACTGTATGTAATAATATAACTTCATCAAACAACTGGTGGATCACCAGGAGAAAAAATGCAAAGCTGTTTCACCTTTAAGGTTCCCAGTAATTGCCTACAAAACAGAGGTCACTTGCTCAGTTTCTCTTTCTCTCTTCCTTCTCAACTTACTAAATTGTTTAAGTTCCAACATCAGTAGATTGGTGAAACAGCAACAGATTTAGAAGCCCTGGCACACATTCCTCCTTCTATAAGCTCCAGTAGTAGCTACTGTTCACATTACGCTGTATTGCTAACCAGTGAAAAGCAACTGGTTGTGGCATTCAGGTACAAACAAGAGCAAAGGAAGTCATTTCTCCACAGCCAGGCTCTATCCTTACCCTAACTCTCATGCCACCATGCTGCAGAACAGTTGTCCATCAGAGTAACAAGACAAGACCAAAAAAAGGCTGTGCTGGTTATTCCATTAGTACCAATAAACACACTAGGTTTCATTTTCCTTCAATTTCTGTTGTAAAATTCAGAAATAGTATGCGCATCCATATGCCACATCCTAATTGAATTTTTTTAATCACAACCAGATTACTTTTAGGATCAGAGGTTTTTTCCCTTTTTTGTTTTTGCACCTAGTGAAATAAAATACATCACTGTTGTTTTTTTTAATGTGAAAAAGATGAATTCTCTTGTTTTACTTGTTCTTATGAGTAAATACATCCTGAGTATGCCAGGGAAATCCCATACTGTCTGTATTAAAATTGCCTTAGACTTTGAGGTACATCATTCATAGAGATGTAAATGCCTGATTTATGTAAGAGATTCCTAGAGGGCCAGTCTGAAATTCAGTTTGAACAAATAGTTGACCAAAGGCTGGGCTAAAGTACAACATTCAGCTCCACAAAATACTAGTCACCTATATACTTAAAATATGTTAACAAACTAGAACAAAATCTCACTTGTTATGTTTCATCATGTTGAAAAGATAAAAGCTCATTGTTACTAATTTATATAAGACATTAATGACAGGTGGGTGCTTCAGACAAGTAGATGTAAAAAAAAAGGTAGAAGTTCATAGCATGTAACCAATGGGTGATTACTGTAGCTACATGGCTTTACTATAGCTTATGGCTTTTGGACGACAGCTGCCTCTCAGCTAATGAATCTGTGTTGTGTGTTTCTACTTAGTCCCCTGATTTATGAACATAATCTTTATCAAGTTACTCCTTGATTAACTACATGGTGAAGCAAAGGTCAAAAATAGCATTCCATATACCCAAGTAAGAGCTACCTGAATGGAAGCACCCTGAACCAAAGTTGCCCAAATACCAGCCTAATACTCAAGTAAGCAGAACACTCAGAACTGCTGAGAAAACAACTATATTTTGTCAAAAACATTTGTCATAAATTACATTGAGTTTATTCCAGTGTTTTGCCTAGGAAAAGATTATATGACTAAAGCACTGCACAGAGGTGAGGAAAGTCAAGCTGCTTTGTAAAAATATGAACAGCATCAAAGCAAACACATCCAGAATGAAGTAGGCTTTTAAGGAAAATAAGTGGAAAGTGCAATTCAGAATTATCAACCCTGCACAAATTCCTTCAGGCTTTTACAAATAATGCATATAGAAGAAACAGATGTGAGATTTGTCTCTAAAAGCTGGGCATCTTTGGCCCGTATAAAATTAGAGACACTGACCCGTTGTTAGCACTTCAAGCAAAATAGCTCCCTAAATTATATAATTTAGAGATGCAATGGAATATAATCTGATCTAATCTGATTCCTAAATACCTGGTCTCGCAGTACTTGGGCTAAAATGCATACATCTGAGTGCTATATACATATGCATATGGCTGGCCTACCATGTCAACTGAACCCAGATGCCATTTTTATTTATTTATTTATGTATTTATTTAATTTTCTCAGCAGGCACTGCTGGTATGTAGGATAACACATTTCACAGCCCAGGGTCAGTGTGGGAGAGATGCAGAATTCTTCCCAAAGTTTCGTCACTGAGAAGGCAGGTGGTCAGGTCTTCCATTAAAACATTCAGGGACACCAGAAGGAGGGAGGGGAGGTGTGTAAAGCTGCCTCTGTGCATGGAACTGTACTGATCCCAAAACCACTCCTCCAAGCTACAAAGTCAGAATTGTAGTAACCTGGTTTGAATTTCTGTCCAAATTCTGTTGATTTGTTCACTTTTGTTCCACCATGGTTAAAGTGTCACCTAAGTTATCTGTCCTCAGATAAATATGTACCAGGAGCTCTAATGGGTCACTGATCTGCTGTGTACAAACTTCGTGACTCATATATAACTCTGTATCATCAGGATTCCACAAAAAAAAAAAAAATATCCTAAATGAATCATCAGGAGTCCACAAAAAACCCTAATCCCACATAGTTTTTGCTTTTGCTATTTTGCCTATTTTTTTAATTCAATCAAATTCTGATGGTCACCTGATCTTTGCCATTACAGCATGTAGAGGAATGTACTTTTAAGGAACAAAGATTGCAGGTGAGCCAGTCTCCATGACTACGCGTATTTCCATTCCTTTTTCCATTTTATCTGTGAACTGAAAAATGACACATGAAGGACTTGGAGGAAAAGAACCAGAAAGCAAACAATTATATATAAACAGACAGCTAAACACAGGAGGCCAAGTGTTATTTCATATAATCTGAACAACAGACTTCTACAGAGAACCTAAAATAAGTCACGCATACTTGAAAATACTTTGAAAAACAAACGATGCTGTGTAATAAAAATGTTTTCCTGTAAGAACTACCAATACCACCTCCAACTGCTTTTGAAAGATCTCGTTCACAATTCTGCAGAAGAAAGCTGAAAATAAACAAAAAAGTAAAACCATGGAAAACAGAAAATAACCCACATTAAATGACATACAAAAGGCTTAAAAATGCAAAAGTCAACCAAATCATAAACAAGATAATTGAGAAACTCAAAATATACAGGAAATCTGAACAGCGAGTTACTGTTGAGTAGAAGGATGAGTACTGACTAATGATATGAGTTTTCAAAACAAAAAGGTTTGTAGGTTTTTTTTTTTTAATTTTTCACTGTTACATATATTGTATGTTAATATGGTGCATCAACAGAAAAGACAGAAAAAGGGAAGATAAGTCTGTTCCAGTAAGTTAAAACGTCCTACAGAAGCAAAGCAAAAATCACAAAAGAGAGACACACTAATAAAATATTTAGAAAAGAAATCTGCCAAAGGCCTTAATTGTATAGACTAATGAACATTTCTAACATATTTTTCCTCTAACCACCTCCAGTATGGCTTCTGTCTGTCAACTACTATGTAATATTTGCTTCTTAAAAATACATAACATACCTTTTTTGTTTGCCTACTTTGATTTCATCTCTTTTGGGAGTCTTCTCCAATCTGTACAGAAGATAGTTTTAATATAGAGAAATGATGGTTTACGGCAGTAATCCTTCCCCTGCCACCAGGGAAAGGAAGGGACCCCATTTGTGCTTGATCCTATCTATATGCGTGCCAAAACATTTTAACGCAACAGTTTTAGGGAATTCTAACTGTTATTTAAATTGAGGAACAGGAGTCAGCATTGCCGTTTCACCCACATAATGACAACTGGCTTCTATCCCAAGGAGACAAAGTTCAGCCATTCCAGTGGCCCATGAGCTCTTCAACTTACTTAACTATTATGTAATGAAGTTTGCAGTAGTGAGCTATAAAGATATGGTTGGGTAAGGCTAATATTATAAAACACAGTTGCCCATGACACACATCAGGTTGGGTTATTTTTAGTAACATCAGTGTTTGCGCCCAGTTCAAAACTGTTATCAATGCAGTGAGTAAGGAAAAAGGAGAGCAGGAGTGAGTGCTAAAGTTTGCATTTCTGCTGGAAATCAGTGGCTATAACTGAGTAAATCAGAATATTTCTTTTTTCTTTTTCTTTTTTTTTTTTTTTTTTTGACAAAACAATACTTGCCTTGATCTGAAATCATGCAAAGAACAGTAGCTCTCAACATACAGTGTTGGAAAGAATACATGACTTGGTAAAGATTTCATACTTTTTATTGCTTGAAAAATAGTGACTCAAACACTTAAAAGCAGAATATTTCACAGGTTCATAGAAAATTAGCCTTTGATAACCCCAGATATTAGCTAGTGTCCATGTTTCCTGCTCTTTTTCATTGTCCTGGTACTTTTGACTATATCTCTCAATTGCTGTAGAGAAGGGCACAAACTGTTATTCAGTTCACCAAGTTAAAAGGCAATCCAGACACAGTCCTTGATATTTCCCTGTAACTAAACATATAGTATATTTTTCTAATCCCACATTGAACACTTTCCTGTTGTCAAACAGTAAAAAAAAA